>JAODJS010000021.1:14824004-14834283 GCA_027576325.1 Sciades assimilis | reverse complement strand
TCTTTGAACTGTGGGGGAAACCAGAGCACCTGGAGGAAACCCATGCAGACACAGGGAGAACATGCAAACTCCACACAAAGGCTCTTGCCGGCCACTGGTCTTGAACCCGGACCTTCTTGCTGTGAAGTGACTGTGCTAACCACTACACCACAGTGCCACCCTGGGTCAATTAAATGAATAAAAAGGAAATAAATAAAGATAAATCAAACCCAATGTATGCGTCACAGACCCTCTCCAGTTCGATGCTGAAGCTTTGGTCCCAGGCTTCTTTGCCCACAGGCCGCCAGTGTGTTCGACCCACCATCCGGTTATCTACTTTCAGCACTGCACTGATTTCCGCTGTGGTAAAAATGCACACAAAAACACAGTTTTTTCCCTCGCAAGCAAATATCCCTGAAAACCAACGCCGTACCACCACAGTAGCTTAACCTGATTCTAGCAACAATAAAAAGGTCAGAGAATCTATTCCATCATATGTTCTCTATGAGGTTATACATCTTAAACTGCTCAGTTTATGCCTTGATGTGCTTGTAATCATAATGGGACCTACTGGACAGTTCGTCGGTTTTGGCCATCTTGCCATTGGTGCTGCGTGTGGACAGGCCGGTCCTCATTCTCAGGGACTTGGCTTCAGAGGGGCTGCTGGGGGAGGAGGAAGCACAAGCCACGCGACAGCGGCCTGGCACAGATTCCAACAGATCCTGACAGCCCATTAATCTGACTTCCAGCCGACCTACACAAACGCACAAAACCATGCTCAGCAAATACAGCCGCACGCAAAGTCACAATCATACAAATATCTGCAATGAATCACAGTAAAAACAACATCCGATACTCCTCTAGTATTTACTTGCGTTATATTTGAAATTCTCAAATCAAAAGTCAAACAGCTGGAATGAGTCTCATCAGACTTTTTGTACAGGTGTGATCGTTCCGAATAATGACACCATGCTGAAACATCTTTAAATATGGAGATGGTGTGGAGATTAATTTACACAAGAGCATCTGGGAATTACGTTCCATAAACTGCATGTCTATAGAGAGAGATGGCTAATCAAATGCATGAGAGAACTTTATGAAGGATTTAAATAACCTGTAAGACTGGCAGGTTTGAAGAACGAAGATGAGGAGGCAGATGAAGAGCGCTGGCGGTCCCTCTGCATGTTCAGGTTGGGTGAGGTTCCCACAGTCAACTCCTCTTTAATGTCGGACAATTTGGGGTGATCTGGAGGAAGCTCCATGAGCCTCCGCTCTAGAGAGAGACGCAGAAGATCCAGCTTCTGAGAGGACTCCTGCAGACGAGCTTGAGCCTGAAGGACATTTAAATATTTAACTGCAGCACCGACTCCAAAGAAACAGGTGAAATTAAAAAAAGAAAAAGCATGATACAAAAATGTATTACCATGTTCACTTTCTAAAAAACAGAAGTAACTAAACTATATATTAAAAAAAAAAAACATTGAAACACTGAGTAAGATTTTTAAGAACTTGTAACACACACACACACCCTTAACGCTCAGCATGTGGCAGGATCAACTACAGGACATGTAATATTAGCAGCAAAGCCACCATAAAATGTGGAAAGCACTGCAAAGTGTTTACATGTTTATAATGATTATCCAATTTTTTTACATGGTCTGCAGGATCTAAGAAATTATGTCCTGATGAAGGAAACGTCATGCAGGCGGCTCATTAAGCCTCACAGGACTAACAACTCTAGCCAGTAAATGTGCCTGGGATTAGGAAGAGTAGCTCTTAATCCTAGTGTGATAAACATCATCCTATGGAAATATCCTGAAGGTTCAATACAACCAGTTACTCACAAATAGCCTTATAAAATTACATAAAGAGAACCAGGGGGGATTTTTTTTTTTGACAACATACAAAATATAACTGCATGCAAGAATTTTAACTCTCCTTAACTGAACATAAAAAAAAAAAGACCTAAAATTTCCAGAAGATAGATCACACCTCAGCCAACGCGCGGCGATCTTGCACTCGGCGGCCTCCAAGCTGCCTCACCACGTTCTTGGCCCCTTCGGCCACTGCAGCCTCGATCCTCAGGTGGTGCCGAAGCTCTTCCATTCTCAGCTCCAGGGGGCTGATGGTCTCTGAAGACCGACCTGAGAACACAAACAGTCCTTTTTCTTTTTTCCTCTGTATAAATTTCAACAGACTTTAATATAACTCCTTGTCACACTGTACAAGATGATCTCAATAAAGTCTTGGCTGATATTCTATAACTGACTACGTGAGAACATGTTCTCCAGGTCAGATTATACAACCAGAACGTCAAGGATGTAGTAACTCGTCTGACCTGCCATGAAAATAACCATGACTACCGAAACAAACAGAATTGAAATGTGACAGAGGACCAACATCCACGACAAATTGTTTACAAAAGGAAAAAAAAAAAAATAAATCAACAGAAGGACCAAATTTTGTTCCCCAAGGGAAGATCTACCCAAAACATCGTTCAGGACTGAATTTGCATGATAAATGAGAGGAGATACAAGTCTAGTCATTATAATACAGAGGGCCAAATTACTCAATTCTGATTGGTCAATCAAGGAGGGCGTTTTTCCTTAACATGGGGCCATATTTCTGAAGTGCTATTGGCAAGTTCATTGCTTGGTTACGGTTACAAAAATTAGCTAATTGTCAACAAAATGGCTGACTGCTATGCCACGTTTCGCTATATTTGACGAAGAAATGATAAGCTACAAGCAAAAATGAAAATACAAAAAGTACGAATTTTGCCTTTCCGTGTTTAAGAAATGGGCTGCAGAAAGACAAATAAATGACTAGTGGCATATGAATGCTGCAAGTTAGACAAGGTGCTATCGCAGTTTTATGAGGAAAGAAAATGCAGGGGGGACTACGAACCAGACGCTCTTAAAGTAATGCAGGCAGCATTGGATCAGCATCTGAGACAAGAGAAATATTCAGGATCAATCCTGAAAGATGTAAATCCTCGGGTTGTGTCGCCGTGTCATGATGAAAGATGCTTTAGAAACTGATTCAAATGTACAAGATATTCTTGCGCTCTGATTGGTTCAGAAAACCTGAATGACAATGTTGTGAACTTGAATGGCTTCTGAAGTATGAATTCGGCCCTATATATTATAAACAAGTAATTATATGGCTTCTCGTAAGATTAAGGATCAATTTCACTTGTGATTTCGAAGTTTTGAAGTTGCCCGAGTCGCAAATCACTGGTGAAATTAATCCTTAATTTTACTCTGCCCCATACGATTATCTATATGAAGAAAAAATTAAGTTGGCATGATTACCAATTTGTTAGCAAAAATTGACAAGACAATGACCAAGTGTTACACAGAAGACCTAGTTATTTCAAATAAAACAATCAGAACCAAAATCCATTGAAAACTGAGGGAGGAGACACGATTTAACTGAAAATAAGCCAACTTGGAAACAAATTGTTTACAACAAGAAAACCAAACAAATAAATGACCAAGTTTTGTTCCCGAGGGAAGATCTACCCAAAACATCAATCAGAACTGAAATCAGGTGAGAACTGCGAGAGATAATTCTAACGAGAAGTCCAAAAATTTGTGAAGTTGACCTAATGAGCAGTTTGTTTGCAAAAATTTGACAATACAACAACCAGGTGTTGTGCAGAATCACTAGTTCTTTCAACCAAAACAAATCAGAACTGAAATCCATTGAGAACTGAAGGAGATACAATTTAACTGAAAATAAACAAAAGCTGGAAACAAATTGTTTACAACAAGAAAAACAAAAACAAGGTTTTGTTCCTCATGGGAAGATCTACCCAAAGCATCGATCAGAACTAGAATCAGATGAGAAAGAGAGGGGATACAATTCTAGTGAGGGGCCTGGAAAAAAAAGACGAAGTTTTGTGCAGAGTGAGGAGTTCTTTCAAGCAAAATAATTGGAACAGAAACCCGTAGAGAAATGACGGAGGACATATGATTTAACTGAATTGTGGATGACAGACGGACACCATGCCACAGAACAGCTCATCGGCCTCATGGTCAGGTGAGCTAATGAAGATCCTCTTATGATAGACCTGTGATTGAAGAAAATTACCAGCACAATCCGATCTTGTGTGGAAAATGGAGTCAAAACAGAAACAGGCGCTCCATATTATAGTGGAAATGTCCAATTATTCTTTTTAATACCACAACCTACTACCAAAGCTTTTTTTTTTTTACAGTGTGTGATTTTTGGCTGTGGTTTCAAAATTGAGCAGAAAAATCAGTACCAGCTTTAGATTAATACACAATGTGGCGATCCAATAAATAAGTAAATTAGCAAATTTTCAAAAACATACATGAAGTACCAACATCCTCCAAATCCATTATTGAAGTGGAATACAAAAAAAACAAACAGATAAACGTAGGAGTGACAGCAGTACGCTCAAGCGGCATGCTCCTTTTAAGATATTACAAGGCCCTCAGTGCATTTTTAGCATTTAAACATATGTTCTTGACTGAACGTGGTGTAAAGAAATGCCAGCGATTGGCTTTCAAGAGACAAGTGACAAGAATTCCACCTTGTAGAAGTTGTGTTTCATCAAATGCTGCCTCTTCTGGGGCTTTTTATTGTAATGGACACTGTAACATAGAACTAAAGGAGAGAGTCTTTGGTTGTCTGCTCTCACCGTCTGTTTCTGAGGCCTCGCGCTCGCCCTCTCTGGCCTGAGTTACTTTAACAATCTGCATGCGCAGAAGCTCGATCTTGGTCCTACTATCCTGCAGCATCTGCTGGGCTGTGGACAGCATCTTTCGGTCCTGTAGAGGGAGAGTGGCAGGTCAGTGAAAGAAAGATAAAAACACACGAGGAGTAAGAGATAGCGATGGACACGGACGGAGACCAATCAATAGGCAGGGGATGAGAGATCAGACAGACGGACAGGGAGAAAGTGCAAAAATAGGACCAAGCACAACGTTAGATCGGAAAGTAGAGAACGACCTTCGTCCAGTAACGACAAACAGATCAGTTGCTGTGCTGTGGCCTTTTATAGCTTCCCATTATTTTCTACAAATCATATTTATTACAGCCAGTCAGGCATCTAGAAATCCCAACCACATGCTGTACTAACGACTCCGATTGCAAAGTTTTATTAGCCATGCTGAATAACGACAGAAATAACTTGTCCATAATTATGTAATTAACCAAAATGAGAAAGTACAGCAAGTGCAACCTGCAGTAAAACCAATTCCAAGTGAATAAATGAGAAACCGCTCAGATCTCACACACACACACACACACACGTATTGTTTAGGATGTATTACATATAGAGGGCAGTGTTTGAGCCGTTACAGAATGATGCTTTAAGCAAAACCAGTGTAAACAAATGATCATACAGTGAATGCAACATTTGTTTGTAAGCTCTGAACAGTGCTTTCATTTTCTAAAGTCCAAAGTCAAGAGTAAATAATGCTCGAATATGAAATACTAGATGGATGGTGCATGTCCTTCAGTGCCTTTTCAGCAATTTCGCAGGCATTTCTGGACTGAATGGAATGGAAGAGATTGCAATTGCATTTCATGCAGGAGGTAAAACAATAGTCTGGAGGTCAGAATAGGACACACAAGAATGGTTAAATTGTTTGTTTAATTTTTCACCATTTTACCATCCCTGGGTGTGTGTATAAATATGCATAACGTAAAAGCTAGTCCAAACCAAGAAGCATATCAACACTGCATAAAGATATGAAAGAACACTACCGTCCACAGCGCTCTCCCCCTTTCTAGGCAGTTTAACAGCTCATCAGTCATCTTTGGTGGACTTTTATACTGCTGAATAGCATCTCCTTTTTCCTTCACTCTCCCCATCAGATGTTCCCTCCTGCTGCTGGTGTCCTTCTATCACCCCTAGTCATACCCGGTCACGCTGCTGGGCTGTCTGTGCCTGCAGCCAAGGTGCCGAGTTCTCATCTTATCCAACATCACTGGCTGAAAAGCCATTCCTCACCTTCTTATTGTTGTTTAGTGTCCTTGCATCCTGCCTCTTTCTCACTCCCTCCCTCATTCAAACTGCCTGTTCTATAGAGCTCCGTCTCTCTCCCTCTCACTCCCACCCTCTCTTCGCTGGAGTTGTATAGCTGTGTGCTGCTGCTGTTCTCTCCAGCTTGGCTAGCCCACACCAGAGAGCTACAACATTGGGTGGTTCAGAGTCACATGGCCCGATGCTGTCGCCAGGCCCAGGACAGGAGGTACGTGTTCAAAGGTAAGTGTGTGTGTGTGTGTGTGTGTGTGTGTGTGTGTGTGTGTGTGTGTGTGAGAGAGAGGCTCTCTCAACTCAGTGATGCATGCTTCTAGTCTGGCACATGAAACATAAATCGGAGTCTGCCAGGACATTTAGTACCAAGAAGGCATCAGTTGCAACTGGCAAAGACACAATCTCTGCTTTACTAGCAGTCATGTGTCCATCAGTCTAAAAGAGGGTACCGAAGGGCATGTAGAAGACCTTCAGGAATGAGGGAAAGTTATAATCAAAAACACAAGCAGGAGATTTGCACACAAGGCCAAAACTTACTGGATACGTCCAACTAGTTAAATAAAATGGACATGGTGCATAACAAGGTTTATTCTATCCACATTCGCTGGATGAGCAATCGCATGCTCTGATTGGCTACTCCATTACTAGGATATCAGCTCATATACCATGAGTAGAGAAAAACAAAAATAGCAGAGCATGTTGCTCAACCAACCAGAGGACAAAATAAAAACTACTGGAAACTGGGAAACCCTCCTCATTGTAGCTGTCAGACACCGAAAAAAAAAAAACTCTGAGACCCCACCCTTTATTTTTTTCCTACCACAGCTAAGTGTGAAAAGATTCCTCCCTCACACACATTTACACCATTTCTTTGCTTCAGATTTCTGCATGCGCATTTCAAAACTTCTATAAGAATTGACCGATTAAAGTGTCACATTTCTGACACAAGCATGCATCTCTGCAATCTATCAGATTGGAAAACATACGAAAACTTAATGTCTAATACAGACCCAGAGCTGATAACCAGAAGCATGGGTGCGTGCTTTCCATCAAGGCACTATAGCGCTGAAGGGCAAAGTGGACAAGATGCTGCAGGAGCTCCTCACCTTGACTGAACTGCTGGCATACGTCTGGATGATGTTCTCGGCTCCTTGCTTCACCTTCAGCTCCATGTTGAGCTGCTTCCTCAGGGTGCGGATGCGACTGCCCAGAGGTGACGTGGAGTCCTCCCAGCGGCATGGGTCTGGAGAAATGGCAGCATCTGTTGGGGGGGGGACAGCCAAGGACAGCTAATCGAAGGAAGTTATAAATGAAAAATAACTGAGCCCTAAGCAAAACTAATAATTTGATTAAATCAGTATAGCTCTGCATTGAAAACTTTCTCTGAAATATCAAATCAATAAAAGGCACACTGCTTTTGTTATTCCCTGTGGCAGGTATTGAGAAGTCAATTAAACCACAAGTCTAAGCTCAAACAATTGCTTGGTTCTGAGAAGTTTTTAAAAAGGAAAAATATGGTTAAAACACTGTTCCTGTCCAATATTTATTCAGCTTCCACAAGTAGTAGTGTTCATGTTATGACCAACCAAAAATATTTCATAAATACAACCCAGCAGGAAACAATTAAGTAGCCACAATTATAACAAGCAAAACAGGACCTCTAAGATTAAACGGTCATTTCAGAACGAAGGAGGATTATGTGCAGCACTGGCAACTTGGATTTATAAAAATGAAGTTTACATGGCATTATATACCCAACGCCTCACCTGTGGTGGTCTCTCTCTCTGTAGCCATGGAGTGGGCATTCAGCTCCTGAAGCTCCCAGTGAAGCTGCTCCAGCTTGCGCGTGGAGGCGCGGAGTTGGCCCTCCACATCAGCTGCGTTCTTCTTGTTGGTGACAGCACGGCGCATCCGCTCTGCTGCCTCTTTGATCTTCAGTTCCCGCTGGATCTCCTGCCTGAGCAGAGCACGGGCGTCTTCTAGCCGCTGCTGGAACACCGGGTCAAGCAAGTCGCCCTCAGGCAGTCCCCGCAAGCAGCCGGGCTACAAAAACGTACGAGATATAGGACTGTCAATTGATTAAAATATTTAATCATGAATAATCACATTATTGCCCGTAGTTAACTCATTATTAATCATTTTTTAAATCTGTCCTAAATGTACCTTAAGGGGATACTTTTCAAGTTTTTGGGGAGTGGGCGTGAACAAACATACTTGCTTTGTGCAAATGTACGTGGCCAGGTCAGGAAGGATAAGGCTGGACACAGCAAAAATTATTTTTGTGGGTATTTTATTCCCCTACTGCATTTAAAAAATAAAGTACCATTAATGTTATAAACTGAGGGTTTAGCACAATTCAGTGTGAACAAAACAATGTTGTATTTCCCTCTAGTTCTGTATTTAACTTCCAGCCTCAAACTAAGCAATAAAATAAACTAAACAAAAAAAAGAGGCGATGTGGACTCTGGACAATAGTAGTGGTCATCTTTAAATAAAGAAAATAAAAACACAAAACCCAGATAAATACATTTGTTAAGCCACACAGCTCATAAAGATGTTTTCCAGTAAAATGTGATAAATATACAAAACATTCATGAGCAAAACCCGCATTTATAAAATTTCTCAAAATAAAAAACTCACGCCAGTGTACAACCTGTGTGCTCTCTCACACACACACACACTCTCTCTCTCTTCTGGACCATCAAAAGCAGATAAAAAATACACAGATTTTGTGTAAAGTCAGAATGCAACCATATAATTTGATTCTGTACGAGTGAACTTTATCACGACTTACGCCAACCAGCTACTCATTACATCACTCCCTGATTTCCCAAACTATGGGGGAAGTGGCATAGAACATGCCCTAGTAAGATAGCAAAATCACTGACACTGAATATTTGACATGTTGAATATGCCCACTGTCCTCGAGTTATAAACCAAATAATCTTAGTGACAAACAACGCCTACATTGAAGGCTAACTGCTGATCATCTGTACGAAGTTGCATTCAAACATCATGTGTGGGGAAAAAGGAAATAAATTACACATGTGGTAGTTTGAATTTATTCAAAAAAGGATTCTCGTATGGAACCAAAAGAGCGTTTAACCTGAAAATAGGGTAAGTTTGAATCCATACAGCCATCTGTGGACAGGAGTCAAGAGAGCAAAACTGGCTATGCTCGTTCACTGGAAAGGATGGCCTCACTCTCTCTTCTGCCAATCACAACAGTGACATAAGCCAATTGTGAGCATCAGTGAGCTTATGGATGTGGAAGAGGGCAGATGGCACTTTGAAAAAAGTTTCAAAGTTGCGTCTGAGAGGAAGCAGCCGTTAGTCCTCATCCTCCCAGGTTTGGAGCCAGTGAGTGAGAACTAGCGAGGCCAAATTAGGGGAGAGAATTTCTGCAAGATGACAGTTAACATTAAAAAAAAAAAAGTCTCCAGCATAAACATTGCGGAACAGTAAGTTTTCTGTCTTGGGAAAGTCTTCAGGACAGAGGATTTGAGACTGATGTTAATTTACAACTATATACTTCCTGTACTGCTTAAATACAGCTCAAGGCCCCAATACTCAATTCAGTGCATTGATCTTCTCACTCTAATATTAATATATGCACACGCACACTTTTTTTAAATTACACACACACACACACACACACACACACACACACACACACACAGACACACACATACATACACACTATCTCGCCCCTGGTGCCACTCTACCCTCCCTCTGGTCCTGCACTGGATTCACCTCAAGCTTTACCCCAGCTTAAATACACCGTCATCTATTATGCACAGCTTCTGAAAAATGAACCGTTTGGAGCTGTTCGTCTCAGGAGGAATGGTGCACTGCTTGTTCTCTGTGTATATATAGTAAAATGTGTTGGGTTCAAGGGAATCATCAGTCTCTTTCCTCAGCCCTGATAAAGCATCCTGCTGTTTTCATTATTCGAGGGAGTTTATAGTGCTCTGTTCTCAACTGAGTAGGTCTAAACCACTTTAAAACACATTAGCTTCAGTCATACTCTCTGTAGCTAGTAATCACGCCACACTGTCCGAAGCTAGCTTGCCATGTGTTTGGTTCATCTGTGCACATAACACACTCCGACACACACCTTTCTGCTTACAGACCCATGCTGCTCTCTGGTTCCTGGCATGGTGTCGAAAATGAAAGATCCAAAAGTGACACTGTTAGCCACAAGATGTGTTAGTGTAGTGGTTAGCGCTGTCGCCTCACAGCAAGAAGGTCCGGGTTCGAGCCCCGTGGCCGGCAAGGGCCTTTCTG
>JAODJS010000021.1:1825267-1835874 GCA_027576325.1 Sciades assimilis | reverse complement strand
TCGTCCGCTTCCATTTTTAATTTGTCGCTGAAATTGACAGAGCTTACACGGTAGCCTATGCAACACCAGTGATTGCATGAACTGAGTCAGCGTTGCCAGATACTGCTGATGTTTTCCAGCCCAAAATATGTTCAAAACTCGCCAAAATGCACTTAAAACCACCCAATTGGGCGGGAAACTGCCCAATCTGGCAACACAACCGAAACTAGAAAATCTTCCCGGAAGTTCCTTTCAGCACTGAGATGTCGCCCAGGATTGATTGGCGAGTGCGTGACGTCATTGTTTTCTTTACCCTTAGGCAGCCTCTCACGTTACTGCCTGAAGGACAGGGAGAAAAACACTGGAAAATGTTTTAAACACGAAACAAACAAGTCGGCAGATGACCATAAAATACTCGATAGTTATGATATAATTATATGCATCTCACACAGAATTTTCAGCAATATGTCAAGTATATTCGATATATTGCACAGCCCTAGTCAGAGTCTTTGCTTCATATTTTTTTTTTTTTTATTTGCAACTTGCCAGCCGGGCTGCCTAGTGACAGGAATTACCCATCAAATGACAAATTAAGTTGCCTTGGGCGACCGGACCACTGCGAATTTCGAGCCCTGTGATGTGATGTTCAGTCTTGAAGGCGTTTCTGTCTTCTGTTTATTATTCAGCTGTTAAATCAGGTGTGTTCGTGCATTAAAAAAAAAAAACTTAAACAGGTTTAGGAACCGGCTCTCTATTGAAAGGTTGTTGTAATCGATAGACACACTGTGTTATACATAAAAATCAGGACTGTCTACAAAGGAAAATTATTATGTTTGTGTGTGGGTTTATTGATTTGTTTTTTCCCCATGAGTAAATGAAGTGACAAGGTCTTATGGACAGGAAGTGAAGCATGTGTTTTGATATCTACCTGCAGGTCCAGCATGCCAGCAAGCAAATCACAGTAGACAAGCAGTACAAGGGCATTATAGACTGCGTGGTGCGCATCCCCAAGGAGCAGGGCTTTCTGTCGTTCTGGAGAGGCAACCTGGCCAATGTGATCCGGTACTTCCCAACTCAGGCCCTCAACTTCGCCTTCAAGGACAAGTACAAGAAGGTCTTCCTTGACGGTGTGGACAAGCACAAGCAGTTCTGGCGCTACTTCGCCGGTAACCTGGCATCCGGAGGTGCTGCTGGAGCCACCTCACTCTGCTTTGTCTACCCTCTCGACTTTGCCCGAACCCGTCTGGCTGCCGATGTGGGCAAAGCCGGTGCAGAGAGAGAGTTCACTGGCCTGGGCAACTGCCTGGTGAAGGTGTTCAAGTCTGATGGCATCAGGGGGCTGTACCAGGGCTTCAATGTGTCCGTGCAGGGGATCATCATCTACAGAGCAGCATACTTCGGCATCTATGACACCGCCAAGGGTGAGTCACGGATCTGCGGCTGAGCTTCTGTCCTGCTTTGCATCTTATTAACATGTTCGAAGGCATGTGGTGGAGAGGAGTGGAGTGAAGAAGCCTTAGAAGAACTTCAACTGTGTTTTGAATCATCTGTTTGTTTTTATACATAGGTATGCTGCCCGACCCCAAGAACACCCACATCGTGGTGAGCTGGATGATCGCTCAGACTGTAACTGCTGTTGCTGGTCTCACATCCTACCCGTTTGACACGGTCAGACGTCGCATGATGATGCAATCCGGCCGCAAAGGAGGTAAAAACCACCTGAACGTTCCTTTCTGCGTTACTCCTAATAATTTAATGCAGTGAGGCAGAGTTTATTTTGGGCATGGAGCTGAGATGTCTATCACTGATCTTCACTGCTTCATGTCCTGCTCAATAATTATAACATTTGTAAACTGTGGAATATTTTTGTGACAAAAGGAGAAACTTTTAATTATCTATTTAATTAGGGAATATTGTAAAAATCTTAGTGAGTAAAAAAAAAACACTAGTGAAGCATTTGTGTAAGTAGATTGAAATGGTCATAGATGTTGGGAATAACAGGCCAAGATGGAGGTAAATCTGTCTTATAATTATACAAATATTTTTAAAGATCCTTGTCAGTTGAAATATTTTTATTTATAAAAGATACGTAAAGTTGAGGTACAAGTCTTAATACATGGATTTTATATTTAAGGGTTTTGTTTTTTTTTTCCTTTCTAACTCCATTCTTACCCATATCTCATGAAGCTCCGCCCCAGAATCCATGGTGGCCTATAGAGTATAGTGTGTCTCTATAAAATGACTGATGGGAAGAAAGTGCATTCAAAGACAAACACGCGCTCGGGCCTGAAAGTCAGGTTTCAGTCTCAAACCTTCTATATTTTATCATGTTTAACGAATCTGCTGTGTTATGTCTACAAGTCGTACAGTTTAAGACTGACTGACTGACTGCAGCACCTTTAGGAGAGATTTCCTGCTTAGTGCTTCAACTTTCAGTTAATAATAAATAAAACAGAAGAAAACTATGCTTCTACCATGTCGTGGGTGCATACTCGCTTGAGATTTGAAATCCTCAGATCAACCATGTGTAAGAGGATCTAGAACCCCTTTTAAGAATAAGGTTATTTATGGTGATTTTAATTTGAACAGTTTTATGGCAGACATTAAAGTTTTTTTGTGTGTGCAGGATTTTTCACTTATAAAATGGCATGGATTTTAAACTTTTTAAAAAAAAATTTATAAAATGTACATGGTGGTGGTTACCAGTAATAAATAAATAAAGCTGCAGGTGGCTGAAACATCAGCTGATCACTTAATGAACTAATTTCCGTGATTAAGAACAGGTAGGGCGGTGTGGGGGGGGCACTTTATTTACGTTGATGTGAGCGATGTCCCACCTGTTTTGTCGGTTGATTGGCGGTCATTTTTGAGTGACTATCAGAAGTAACAGGATTTTTTTTTTTTTTAATCTGTTTCAAAACAATATTGTTCAAAGCAATTTCTTGACTTTGTAACTCACTTTGTTTGCAGCTGACATCATGTACAGCGGCACCATCGACTGCTGGAGGAAGATCGCGCGTGACGAAGGCTCGAAGGCGTTTTTCAAGGGTGCTTGGTCCAATGTACTCCGTGGTATGGGAGGCGCATTCGTCCTCGTCCTGTACGACGAGCTCAAGAAGTTCATCTAAACGTCCCCTTCTCGTCCGTTATCGTTTTATTTTTTTTAATAATATAAATTTCACCAAAACAAGGAGAAAAATAGGGAAAAAAAAGTGGAAACGGTTAATGCCATGTAAAAGTAAAACCTGTTGTTCTGGCTGGACTCTTCTGCCTCATCACCGAGGCCTGATTAGTACTGCTGCTGGTTCTGATTTAATATGGAGATGGTGTTTATTTAAAGGGTGTGTGAGTGAGTGTGAGCATGAGTGAGAGCCATTCTCTTAGTCTGTTTATCGTTTTTATTCTCCCCGAGTCCCAACCCCTCATCCTTGATCCTCATTCCTACATGTGAGAGTTCTGAATGTGTTCTCCACTCCACCAGTTTTTAAATCAGTACTTGAATAAATTCAACTTATTGGAGAAAAGAAAAGTGAATTATTATTTTTCCCGTATGCATCGTTACATAAAGGATGGCACACTTCATGTCATGCTGTTACAGGAAATGGTTAACCTCTGGGTGGTAACTGCTTCATTACACCATGCTGGTGTTCATTATTTTCCCATAACAGCACAACACATTGATTTGATTGAAACTCTGTCTCAAAGATGGTCTCTTGTGGTTTGAGTTTCCTCAGAGTTGTCTGTGTTGAATATTGTGACGTGTTTGTGGTGATTGGACCAAGGTGGTGCCTGATTTTCTTCAAAGCGTGCTTTCTTGCATTATAGAGCCTTTTAAATCTCCTTGGAATCCAGTTTTACTCTCAAGTCCAGCCCATGAGACGTCACTGTTTGAGCACGAGGTGAGTAATAGTGGAATCGTACAGACTCTTACTGAGCGAAACCACTTATCTAAATGAGGTTCACGCTGCTCGCTGGACTCTCTCCACGGTTTCTGGTTGCGTGAAGTGGATTTCCTCTCGGCTCACCGCTGCTATATTTAACCCTCATTATCTCCTGCTCAGGCCTGATGACGCTCGCCTCGAGCGCTCACCCCACTGTCTGGAGTTGCTGTAATTCCTGCGTGTGTGTTTCCAGTGTTAATGTGTGTAGAACATCAGCCAGAGCTTCAGATTTCACCCCTTCTCCTGCTGCTTTTATTAATCCCTTACTTCCTTCTCTGAGTCATCATTTGTCCGCAGGCATGAAGTGATTCCTACATTGTTAGGACCCATCCCTGATTCTGGTTCAGTTCCATTCTTCTAAACGTGCGTGTCAATTACATGTTCTACCTGTCTGTATTACCTGCTCAGGCACAGTAACCCTGGGCCACACCTCAGGTAAACAAAACGGTCATCGCATTTAATCCTCTGGTCTATATGGAGTTGTTTTGGGCCACAACTAATTATATGCAGATGAGCATTAAAGCAGCAGTTACACAATTTCACATGTACCATAAAATGTGACATTTAAATTCAGATCTTCACACTCTTTTCAAATAAAGTGATAGAATCCCGAAGGTCGTCTTGAGGTTTTTTTTTTTTTTCTTCCTCCTTTTCCTCTTTCCCTCTCCTCAGACTGATCCTCAGGCACGTGTGGTCCGATGTTTAATTCAAACCTGCAATTAGCTTGATGCACAAAAAAAGATAAAACTTGTAACTGATTTCATATTATCCTGTCGTATGTGACCTCTCGTTATGTTCTATAGAGATGTTACAAAAAAATAAAGCATGGAAGGAAGTACTGGAGATCATCAGTGCTTCTGGTGAGTGTATGTTGATGTTATGTAGCTGATTGCGCAACTTCAATCAAGCAAATACTTGTAATGCTGTTATTAAAATATTTTGTGTATAGCTTCAGTTGAGCGCCGCCTTGTGGAGTCTTAAATCCAGTTACAGTTTGAAGTTTCTGTTCTCCAAATGGAAAAATATCCTTCTCTTATAGTTTGTGTTCAAAAAGGGAAGTTTTGCAAAATTTATTTTAAGGTTATCCAGAAATGGTAGCTCATTTAAGACATTAAAACTAATTGTTGAGACCCTATGAGTTGGGGTCTTTATGATCACAAAGTACATGAGGATGAAGAAGAATAGCAGGAACACTTCCTGACCACAAACAGTCCAGGAAGCAGATTTTTAAGGTGTTGCATGTCTAAAAAAATATTTATTTCTGGATGAAGTGTATTTTGGTGTTTGTCATGTGATTTTAGCGTATTGTCGCACTTTAAACTTGACTGTCGTGGTTTGTGTGTGTGAGGGACTACACTAATATTTACAGTCCATGAGGGTGAGAGATGCCAGAAATACTGAACTCCTCAAGTGTGTGTCACAAGATCTGCATTTTACACACACACTGTGCTCTACATTCATAACTGCAAACACCACACACACACACCACTGCTCTCAGTAACTTTTTTTTTTTTTTGGTGTCTATGTGCTAATTTATTCCCCTGGCTTTCTGACAAGGAGATAATTACGGAAAAAGGAAAAAGCCGCTGTCGCATTATCACACTTTAGAAACTGAATCAAGTTCTGAATAATTTTCCTATTACCAGCTTAATATCACAATTACAGAGTAAAAATACTTCTTACAAATTTATCATTTTAGTCTCATTTTCTTACACCAAGAAAAGTAGTGAGAAACAAGCTGGGGAGAGTTTAAAGAAATAACACGGCCTTTGAAATGTGTTTATTTAAAGTTGGGGAAAGTGATGGACTCAAGTTTCGTTAGGGTTGAGCTTGCACTAGCACATTAGGGCTGTGCTAGGGTTTGTTAGGGCTGTGCTAGGGTTCGTTAGGGTTACACTAGGGCTGTGCTAGGGTTAGGGTTACACTGGTTAGTTAGGGTTATACTAGAGTTACACTAGGGCTGTGCTAGGGTTAGTTAGGGTTACACTAGGGTTGTGCTAGGGTTGAACTTGGGCTGCGCTTGGATTATGGTTACATTACGGCTGTGTTCGGGTTAGTTAGGGTTACACTAACTTCTTGGTTCCCAAGTTGTTTGCAGCAAGTCTTTTTTTTCTGCGAGTGTTGGCATTAATTACAAATCTTTTTTTTCTACAAATTTTCCAGTATTCTCTTTTTTTTTTTAATTGTACTTTCGCTTTCCTTTTTCTATTTTTTTTCCTCTCTTTTTCGGAAGAACGCAGAGACCGGAAGCTTTTTTCTTTTCTCCTGCATAAAGACCATAAGCAGAGGCTATCCACATCGGATGTGCTTTAATATCAACAGATCTACTTAATTGAAGATCTGTTGATATTAAAGGTACTGTCTTGACTCGCTTGGGAGGATTGTCATACAATTTTAAAGAAGTTGTGATTTTATGCCTTCTTGAGAAACATATTACTTGTATTTTAGAAACTGATCATCTCAATCACCATTTATTTGCCCATTTTTCTACTTTATTTATTGCAGCTTGAATTTTTGTATTGACATAGGATAAATCGCAGCCTCTAATCCATAAAGCCCCATCATCTGCATAGAGGTTTACCTATACCTTGATCAACTGTTCAGATGATGTCATTAATCATAATGTTAAATAATAATGGGCTACACACACTACCTTGTGGTGTTCCATTCTCTATATACCTTGGAATATTCTGCACCTCCTCTTATCTGTATCTTTCAATCAAATAAATTCAGAATCCAATGATATGCCCTACCACCATATCCCAAAGATTCTAACAAACCCTCTTTCCAAAGCACATCATAGGCTTTACAAGTGGAGGCCATCTACATCGGATCTGCTTTAATATCAACAGATCGTCAGTTAAGGTACGTGAATCTTTTCATCATGGCACACCTTCAGCCTGTTCAGTGGGTTGAGTGCAGGATGTTTAATCATTCTTCCTCTGTCACTAGCGATAACTTTATTTGTTATAAGTGCAGATTAATGAGCTCTCTGATGGAGATTATAATAATGTTAGAAGCAGGTATCCAGGCTTTAGAGAAGGTCAATGAGAATCAGAACAATGTAGTTTCTGTAGGGGAAAGTCTGGATACCCTAGGTGGAGTTAGTAATCCCCCAACTCCGGCATTAGAGCCCTTACAGCGGGGCAAATGGGTGACAACTCTGCGGCATAAGCGTAGAGCCAAAGCTACTGCTGAGGTTCGCCCACGGGAGCACCACTCCTCTCCGCATCACGTGTCGAACAGGTTTGCTCTTCTTAGTGATGCACCCACTGAAAAACCTGAAAGAGCTCTGGTTATAGGGGACTATCATACAGCACGTGAAATTAGCTCAGCCATTAGAAGCACCAGCAGCTTTAGTCAGGTGTACACTGGGAGCCAGGGTGCTGGACATAGCAGGTAATCTTAGGGTCCTAGGCAAGCACAGATTCTCAAAGATAGTTACCCATGCAGGCGCTAATGATATATGCCTTCGTCAGTCTGAGGTTACGAAGAGTAACTTTGTAGAGGTGCTCAAATTAGCGAAGGCAATGTCTGATGCAGTAGCATACTCTGGCCCCATCCCAATGCGGTGTGGCGATGTAGCTTACAGCAGGTTATGGTCGCTGAACTGAACTGCTGGTTGTCCTGGTGGTGCTCTGAAAACACTGTGGGCTTTATAGATAATTGGGCTAATTCTGAGGGCACTGCTGGCCTGTTAGGGCAGGACAGTATCCATCCCACAGGGAAGGTGCTGCTCTCATTTCCTGCAGCATAGGTCATAGCTTCAGAACAGGCCTAGTTAATTTCTGACAATCCAGAACCAAGGCTAGGGAGCAGATGAACCGGCTACACTGACTGACTGCTAGCTGCACAGAGTCGTCACTCAGGGTCCACTACATCAAGACTGTCTGTGTTCCCTGAGCTCAACAAAAAAGTAGAAATATTCAGAGAGTTTGTTCCAATAACCTAATCAATATAAAATTAGATCATACTGACTGTACAGCTGCTGCCAGCACCTTTGATCTAAAGATGGGGCTATTAAATATTAGATCTCTTACATCTAAAGCGCTAATGGCTAATGAACTTATTACTGATCAGGAGTTTAATGTACTGTGTTTAACAGAAACATGGATTAAGCCACATTAATACATAGCATTAAATGAAGCTAGTCCTCCTGGATACAGTTATATACACCAGCCTCATCTAACTGGCAGAGGAGGAGGAGGCGTCACAGTTATTTACGATTATTGAGGTGTAAGACACAAACCTGGTTATAAATTTAATATATTTGAAGTTCTTCATACTAATATAATGTATGTAGCCTTGAAAAATAGGTCTACCCAGTTAATTCCATGACTTATTATTTACAGTCCCCCAGGGCCATATTCTGAATTTCTTTCTGAATTTGAAGATTTTATCTCAGACCTGGTTATTTCCTTAGACAAAGCTTGAGTTGTTGGAGATTTTAATATTCACTTCGATAACACTTTGAAAATAGCATTTGTCTCCATTTTAGATTCAGTAGGGGTTAATCAGAATGTCAGAGGACCGACCCATAATGGTGGTCATACCCTCAATCTAATATGAACATTAGAGTTATACATAGAAAATATAGTTGCACTTCCACAGTCTGAAATTATCTCATCTCAGTCAAACTATGTCTGAGTAATAATATATGCACCTCGCCATGCTACTGTATTAAACATACATTCATATCAACTACTGCACAGAGCTTTATAAATGATCTCCCAGAGTTATCAACTTTGATTGGGTCACTGTCAGCCCCTGCAGAACTTGATCATGCAGCTAAATGCTGAGAGTCAATGTTCTGCTATACTTTAGATAATGTAGCTCCTCTTAAAAGGAAAATGATCAGAGAGAAAAAAAATTAGCACCTTGGTACAATGATGACACTCGCACTTTAAAACAGACCACTCGAAAATTGGAATGTGGGGGACTTCCGGGGTTGGCGAGTATGGAGTAGACGTGGATTTCTCAAACTCTCGAGGAAAGTAGATAAAATTCATCTCTAACCCCATTTAACTTTCCACATCAACAGTCAATGCTTTTGATTTCATTGTGTCATACTTTTTTTGCCACTGGAAAGTGCAAGAATGACCGGTAAACCAGGGAAATACAGCAAAAAAGAGGAGCCAGCATCCAAGGCTAGCTTAATTGTGGAGGTCATGACCAAGCTTCTGGAACAACACAAAAAATCCCTATCTGCTGAATTTAAATCTGCTCTGGGAGCGTTGAACTCCAAGCTCGATCAAATTCGCTCCTTGGTGGAAGACCACAGTCAATGAATATCCTCACTTGAATTATTTTCTGATGATGCTAGTCAACAATTACAAGAATTGGAAGCTATGTGTGCTAACCTGCATGATGCCAATTCTAAGCTGGCCGCAAAAGTTTCTGACCTGGAGCAACGGAGCCGCCGCTCCAACTTATGTATCCTTGGCTTGCCCGAATCCACTAAAAGCAGCTGTCCGACTCAGTTTTTTGCAGAGTTTCTTGTTGAGGTCTTCGGAAAGGAAGTACTGCCAACTCCTCCAGAAATCGACCATATGCACCGTAGTCTTGCGGCCAGGCCCAAGGCAGATGAGAAACCGTGTCCAGTTTTGTTGTGCATGCACAGGTACCAGATAAAAGATCTCCTAGTTCGCGAAGCTCGCAAGAAAGGCATGATGATCTACCGGTGTCACAGCATTCGTGTGGTAGAGGATTACAGCCCAGACATGCTACGCCAGCGGACCAAATATAAAGAAGTCATGGCTGATCTTTATAAACAGGGAAGCCTGCGCTCCTCTACCCGGCTCGCCTGCGCATCACCCTCCCCAACGGCGGAAAGAAGCGGCTGGATTCGGTCGCAGCTGCACAAGAGTACATTAAGAAGTACAAGGCTGGTAAAGTTAATGATTCTGGCATAGGCTAACATGGACAAGATGATCAGCACTAAAGACAGTTAATATCCTTTATGTCTTGCATTGGTCGTTTAACTAAATCAGCATCATCTACCATGACCATGCTTCTAAGCGGGCTCTTGTAAATTGTTAACGTAGGATAGGCCTACATAGCAATCATAAACTGCTCATTTTCTTTAGATTCTTAACAGCCCAACTGGGCTAGCAATTATCTGCTGATTCATTCCATCAGTCATCTTTGTCTGCTTTTTATATTTTTTTTCCCTATCGCTTACTGTTCATTCCTAATTGTGTGTAGAATTAGATTTAACCCAAGCCTTTATGTTTAGTGATAAATGCTGTTAGTGTACAATAGCCTTGTGTTTATGTGGTTCTGATAGCACAGACAGGCTTTTTTTTTCCCTCTCCTTTTTGACTTTTTGGGGTTCAAACCCAGCCTGTAATGGACAGAGTGTTATTGGGATACCCTAGGGGAAGTATGTTACACAATGGGTGTGTTAGAGGTTGCTGTTGTTTTATGTAGCAGCACTAGGGGTTATGGGGGAGGGAGTTTTATTCTCAGCTTTTTTTACTTATTTTTCAAGTGGGACTTGAACTTTTCTTTTTCTCCTGTTGGAAAACACAGTTTATATTTATATGCCACAGTGGCTGTCCACTAACACAAATATGCAATCTGCTGACCCAACTGAGTTAACTAGGCATTCATAGTGGGTAGTAATGTGAACCTAATCAGTTGGAATGTCAAGGGTTTAAATCATCAGGTAAAGAGGAATAAGGTTGT
>JAODJS010000020.1:36390523-36401711 GCA_027576325.1 Sciades assimilis | reverse complement strand
TAGCTAGCTTAATGTTAAACCACCATGATGGCACAGCATGCGTTCATTTTCTGAATTCACATTTCTGTCTTTGATAACGGCATTAGGTTTTGTAAGCATTGTGGCAATAATACAATTATGTGTTGAAAGAAAATGTACTTTTAATACTTAAGTATTTTTAAAAGCAAGTACTTCAGTACTTTAACTTAAATAAAAAATTTGACTGTACAACTTTCACTTATATTGGAGTAATATTTGATCAGTGGTATCTGTACTTTGACTTAAATAATGAATTGGGTACTTTGTCCACCTCTGTAATTCAGTACATTCACATCATCAGCTGACTTAATTTTAATGCCCCATAATGTTGCTGAGCCTCAACCTGACCAACTGAATCAACCACAGATCATAACACTGCCTTTAGAGGCTTGTACAGTGGCCACTATGCATGTTGTGCATTATGCATTGCTTTTCCCCTTCTTACCCTAACACACCCATCACTCAGCAATAGGGTAAATCTGGACTTATCAAACCACATGACCTTTTCCCATTGCTCCAGAGTCCAATCTTTATGATCCCTCACAAATTGAAGCCTTTTTCTCCTGATTAGTCTCACTAACTGTCAGTAAACACAAGCTGATTGGAGTGGAGATGGATGAATGTGCAAGAAGAGTGTCTTTATTATAAAGGAAACAATAAACAGGCATACAGTCCAAGATGGCTGTCACAATCTAGCCCGGAACTTCTAAATCCTGATCTGCGCTTTTGTGCTCCACTCCGCATTTTCCCTGTTCACCCTGCGCTGCAGTAGCACACCTGCTACGCATTTACCATTAGCCACTCTATATAAACACACCGAGGAGAATTACTCAATGCAGATAAATACTCACCCCAAAGTTTTGTCAAATCATGTTAACATTCAGTTTCCTGACTTGGATTATGTCTTTGGATCAAGATTTTTGTGATTTTTGACTGAGACTTTGATTTACTGACTCTGTTTTCTCCAGCTCTGTTTTCTTCTGGGATTATTGTTACCTGTCACTCTGTCTTCATTCTGTCTTCCTTGGATTTTACTAGGATATTTCAGAATGTGCTTCTGTGCCTGCTTCCTACTTGTTCTCCTCATGAGCCTACTTATCAGGTATGCCTCAGTTTATTTCTGGTAGTCACTTGGATCCAATCTGCACCTGTAGCCTCTGGGCTGTGACAGTGGCAGGCAGCAATTGTAAATGGTGAACAAACAAACAAAGGGTCAGGCGAGGCACAAACAGACTATACTAGGCGAAGATGCAAAACAGAATCAACAACATGGAATGAGAGTCAAGAAACCAGGAAGACAATACAATTTTGATGGCTCAGTAATGGTGATTAACAATGCAATACTTTGCACTGTGTAAGTATTGGCAGTGTCCTTTTAAGTGCACTCTGATTGTGTAGGTGCTTGTCATGAGAGGCATGCTGTTCAGAGTGTGTGTGAGTGAAAGTCTGTTGTGTACGCCAATTAACACCTCCCCCAAAGAGCTCCCTCCAGGAGCTAAAACCTATCTTCAATGACCCTGGAGATAAGGGCCTGGCACTAGACACTATGCCACTGGCACTCCACTCTGGCTCTGGGCAGATGTGGCACCATATTCTCTGCTCAGGTGGGGGCTTGGGTCGGATCTTGAATAGATGCAAGGACACAGATGGAGGCTTGGGGTCTAGACAAGACTTGGGCTCATGTTCTGGGCAGGATCTGTACATTGGCTCTGGACAGTACTTGGGCTTTGGACAGGGCATGGACATTAGCTCCAGACAGGACTGGGGCTCCAGACTGTACATGGGCTTTGGACAGGACATGGGCTCAAGACAGGACTTGGGCTCCAGCCATGGACATGGGCTTTAGCATGGACCCTGACTTCAGCATGGGTGCAAGTGCCAGCATGGGCTCAGAGACAGGCATAGGTTTTTTCTGGGCAACACTCTTGTCTTTGCTGAAGCCTGGCAGTGCGGTGGTGATGTCTTCCTTGAAGCCTAAGCTGGTCAATGTGGTGGTGACATCTTCAAAGCCTGGCAGTGGGATGTCTTCAAAGCCAGACAGCATGGCAACAACATCTTCAAAGCCAGATGGCGGGCTGACAATGTCTTCAAAGCTGGGTGATGGGACATCTTCAAAGCCAGGCAGTGTGGCCACAATGTCTTGAAAGCTGGGTGGCAGGATGATGTCTTTAAAGCTGGGTGATGGGATGGCATCTTCAAAGCCAGGTGATGGGGCAAAGAATTCATTTGCACGGAAATCTGGAGCAAAGGCCACCCTAATGACCTCTGGCACTAATTCTGGAGCTAGCAGTGGAACAGAGGCTGCCCTGTTGACCTCTGGCACTGGAGCTGTAACTGGCTGTGAAGAAGAAACTGCCCTGTCGGCCTCTGGTGCTGGCAGTGGAGCAGAGGCCACCCCATCAGCCTCTGACACCAGCTCTGGAACTGGCAGTGAAGCAGAGGCCACCCCTTCGGCTTCTGGCACTGGCTGTGGAATTGGCATTGGAGCAGAGGCTGCCCTGTCAGCTTCTGGCACTGGCTCTGGAGCAGAGGCCACCCTGTCAGCCTCTGCTACTGGCTTTGGAACTGGCAGTGAAGCAGAGGCCACCCCTTTGGCTTCTGGCACTGGCTGTGGAATTAGCATTGGAGTAGAGGCTGCCCCGTTGGCCTCTGGCACTGGCTGTAGGGCTGTGGCCCCCTCTACTGCCACTGTGTTAACCTCTGCAGGGTGCTCTGGAGCAAAGGTCTCCTCTTCTGCCTTTGTGTTGGCCTCTGGCAGCTTAGCCCCCCCCAAAAAAAAAAAATCTGTGGGGGTCATCCTTCCCTAGAGCCTGAAACAGGTGCCTGAGCATAGGACCGAATGACTGGGAGTCTCTGAGGCACGGGTGTTCCACTCTGCTCAGGTACTCAGCCAATTCACATACATGCCCCATGAGCTAGTATATCATACAGCCTATCCAGATGTGCTCTGAAGGCTTGTACTCCACCAGGTCAGAATAAGAGTGCACATTGTAGTAGGAACCCAGTTGAGGAATACTCCACCCCATCATAGGGTGCCGGTATGTCCAACCCTAACTGCTGCAGAAAAAATTACCAATCCAGGTTGAGACACAGAAACCCAGGCATAGCATTACGCAGTGTGCCAGCTCTCTTTTGCTACATCCATGGTATGGTCAAGTATTCTGTTAACAAACGCAGGCTGATTGTAGTGGAGATGGATGCATGTGCAGGAAAAATGTCTTTCTTATAAAGGAAACAATAAGATTCAAAAGATATATCCAGGACATATAGGATAACTGAAATGCTGTTTCTCTCTCACCTTACTTGTAAAATCAGATAAAAATTATTTATATTAGGAAAAACAATATATATACTTGTTTATAAAATATAGATAATATAGATAAAAATACACTCTAAAATCAAACAATGTACAAAATAGCAGTAGTGTAAATACAGTAAAATATATGTAATGGAGAAGGTACTTAGAAGAGTAGCTTATGAGGTGTATATGAGCAGAAGTGCAAATGAGCAATAGCAGCAGATACAACAGTAATGCAAATGATTGTTGTGTGATGTGCAAACGGATGAGATAGAGTTTCTTGTGTGAATGAATGTGTTACAGACCAGGGGTAGGGGTTAGGGAGTGGACAGAGTTCAGCATCCTGACAGCCTGGTGGATGAAGCTATTCAGTAATCTTGTGGAGCGGACCCGGAGACCTTTTCCCTGAGAGCAGGAGGCTGAAGAGTGAGTGTGAAGGGTGGGAGGTGTCACCAGAGATGCTGATGGCTCTGCAGGTGAGACAGGAGTGATAGATGTTTGTAAGGGAGGGCTGAGGGGTACCAATGATCTTGCTGGCCATGTTCACTATGTGTTGCCGAGTCTTCTGGCAGGAGACATTGCAGCCTCCGTACCATGCAGTGATGCAGCCAGTGAGGACACTCTCAAATGTGCCCCTGTAGAAAGAACACATGATGGGGGGGTGGAACTCATGCACTCCTCGGTTTGCGGAGGAACTAGAGGCAAGTTTGGGCCTTCTTGGCCAGCAATGCAGTGTTGTTGGACCAGGAGAGGTCCTCAGCAATGTGCACCCCTAGGAATTTGGCGCTGCTCACCCTCTTCACTGCAGCACCATCAATGGTCAGAGGGGGATGCTTTGAGTGACCTCTTCTGAAGTTGACTATAATCTCTTTGGTTTTCCCCACATTCAGGAAGAGATTATTGTCTTTACTCCACTGGACCAGTTGGCTCACCTAATTCCTGTAGTTGGCTTTATCATTGTTAGTGATGAGGCCCACCACAGTCGTGTCATCTGCAAACTTGGTGATGTGGTTGGTGCTGTAGACTGGTACACAGTCATGGGTCAGCAGGGTGAAGAGCAGCGGGCTGAGCACACACCCTTGTGGGGCCCCTGTGCTCAGTATGATGGTCCTGGAGGTGTTACCGCCGATCTGAATGTTCTGTGGCCTCCCTGTAAGAAAGTCCAGCACCCAGTTACAAAGAAAGGTGTTGAGTCCCAAATGTCTGAATTTTTGTATTAGCTGCTGGGGAAAGATTGTGTTGAATGCTGAACTGTAATCCAAGAACAGCATTCACACATAGGTGTTCTTTGAGTCCAGGTGAGTGAAGGCTGGGTGTACAGCAGCGGAGATAGCATCCTCTATGGACCTGTTTGACCTGGATGCAAACTGGAATGGGTCATGTGAGGGAGGGAGGATGGACTTGATGTTCTGCATGACCAGTTGCTCAAAGCACTTCAGGATGATGGAAGTCAGTGCTATGGGCTGATAGTTGTTATAGCTGGATGGCAGGGGTTTCTTTGGCACTGGTATTATGGTTGTAGCTTAGAAACATGTGGGGACAACAGCTTGGTTTAGGGAGATGTTAAAGATGTCAGTGAGGACATCCTTGAGCTCCATGGCACAGTCCTTCAAAACATGACCAGGTATGTTGTCTGGTCCAGCTGCCTTACATGGGTTGATCCTGGAGAGGGTCCTCTCCACACTGGCTGGACCCAGACATACAGCCTACTTGTCCAGGGGAGGAGCGGTCTTCTGTACTGGTGTGTTATTTTGCGTTTCAAAGAGTCCAAAGAAGTCATTGAGGCAGTTTAGCAATGTCATGTCACTCTCACAGGTCCGTGGTGGGGGTTTGTAGTTTGCGAAGGTTTGAATGCCATGCCAGAGAGACTGTCCATCTCTGGTATTGCTGAAGTGTCCAGATATTACCTTGCTGTACTGACATTTCGCCTCCCTGATGCCGCTGGACAGGTTGGCTCTGGCTGTTGCTAGTCCTGTGGTGTCACCAGCCCTAAAGGCTGCGTCCCCAGCCCTCAGGAGCCTGTGAACCTCCCCTGTCAGTCAAGGCTTCTGGTTAGCATGAACAGTGATGGTTTTGCAGTGAGTGACATCATCAGGGCATTTTGCGATGTATGCTGTGACTGCCTCGGTGTATTCCTCTATGTCTATGTGGTCATTGTAAGTGGCTGCTTCTTTGAAAATGTCCCAGTGTGTAGTGCTAAAACAGTCCTTCAAAGTATAGGAGGCCCCCTCTGGCCACACACATACCTGCTTCTGTGATGGTCTGATGGCTCTCACTCTGGGTCTGTATGCTGGTTTCAGCATGATGGTGATGTGATCAGAGAGAACCAGGTGGTGGAGGAGGGAAGCCTTGTAAGCTCCTTTGTGGGTTGTGTACACCAAGTCCAGTAAGTTGTCACATCTTGTTGGAAAGTCCACATGTTGATGTAGTTTGGGCAGTAAAACCTTTAAATCTGGGTGATTGAAGTCACCTGCTGTGATGAGGAATCCGTCTGGGTGAGCTGTCTGTTGTTCACTGATGGCCTTGTAGATTTCATTGAGTGCCTCGCTCCTAACATTGGTTTTAGCGGTGGGATGGATGTAAACAGTGATGAGCAGAATCAATGTAAACTCCCTCGGTAGGTAGAAGGGTTGGCACTTGATGATGATAAACTCTGCCAGCAGAGAACAGAGTTTGTGCACAACAGTAGCATTCTGGCACCAAGCGTTGCTGATGTAAACACATTCCTCCACCGCAAGTCTTGCATCCTTCCATAAAGGCTTGGTTGGCATGGCAGCATTGTAGCTCAGCTAGCTGGATAGCAGAGTCCGGGATGTTGTTATCCAGTCAGGATTCTATAAAGATGAAAACACAGCAGTCCCCCACATCATATAGCGCAGATCTCCTATGTTTTATGTGATCTACTTTGTTGTCTAGTGAGTGTACATTGGCCAGAATGAGGGATGGTATCATGGGTCTGTGCAGGCTAGCGGCTAGCCTAGCTCAAATGCCTCCGCACTTGCCATGCTTCTGTTTCCTCTCACACCGCTTCCGGCGCCTCCTCCGCCTCTGGGTGAGACTCAGCAGGCAAATCCAGTGATGTAGTCCAGTAGAGAAGACCCAGGCCTCGAAGTTCCTCTATGACTTTCTAGTCCAGGACAAGATGTTTGGTCATGTTTCCTATAGCCAGAAGTCAGTGGCGATGATATCTTGGGAGCGACATTGTCAGTGCAATACTCGCACACGTGTGTAGACATAAAGCACACAGACATACACTAGAACATGCACTTTCAGACACTAAATGCGGAGAGAGAGAGGGGCTGTTGCATCCATTTGCGCCGCTGTCTTGTTGATGTTGAGTCAAAATTTCATTTCTTCTTCATTTACACAACTTTTCTTTTCAACAATTATTATTTCTTTTACTTATTATCTCTTACAGTGCATGGTAACATGGTATTCTGGTCAGATTTGATGTTAACGCCATGTAAGGATGTAAATCAAGACTCTGAAGCTGCGATTTTACGAATATGAGCTCGTTTATTGGCGAGCTGGCTAACTTTGGTGATATCAGGTACTTAATTTTGAAAGAACAGCAGATGATCATGTAGGCGTTCCTTATTTGCATAAAATTTTCATTTTTTATATCTTCACAATTGAAAATATGAATGAAGCCATTTATCTAATATTAATCTTTGTGAGATTATTAGAAAATTGTTCACTGTTAAACTGATTGCAGATATTTTTCAAACTTCAAACATGAATCTGCTGAAAAATCTCAGTAAATATTTTTAGAGAGAAGCCTCTCTAAAATCATCTGACAGTTCTTCATTTCTTTGCAGCTTATTGAATATCAATAAAACATGATGCTACCACCCTCGTGTTTCACAATGGGATCGGTGTTCTCATGGTGATAACACCATTTCTATCAAATGGAGCACATTATGCCAAAGGCAAATCGTACAGTTTTGGTATCAGACGAGAGAACATTTTTCTACGTCTGATGAGTTTCCAACTTCAGCTTTTGACAAACTCCAAACAGAATTTCGTATGACTCGCCACACCGACATAAAGCCTCGCTTTGGGCACTGGTTGTCCTGTGGACCTCTCCAGCTCCTTCAGAGTTCTTCGTGTCTTCATGAGTCATGATTGTTCCATATTCTTTCCATTCTTTGAATCAAGGATTGAAGTTTTGATTTTTTTTTTTTTAAATAACAAATATTGTTCCAGATGTTTGTCCTGGACTTGTTTTGATTCTCCTTGGTCGTTATGATGCTGTGTGTTTAGATCGGTCCTTTAACAAATGTATTTATGATATTAACACTTTGTTTACATGCAGGTCTCATTATTCAGATAATTATTTCATTTCTGATGATAATTTGCGAGTTTTACAGCAATGGGGATGATCACTTATCCAATCAAGTTGGACTTTTTTTTTTTTTACTTGTGAATAATTTTTACTTTACTCATAAACACACTTAGCTGTAACACTACAAAATGTCCTGATTAAATGATACTGTTCCAAATGTATTTTATTCTATTTTACAGCCATTTTAAAGATGGTCCCGTGTAAATATTTACCGCAGTCCGGATTCCTCGCTTCAGTTCAGCTCACTATTGATTGGCTGTGTTCTGTTATGAATATTTATGACGTGTGGACTTCCTGCTTGGCTGAACACTGATTCTGACCTGTCAGGAAAACGCTGTACACGAACACGCTCGTGATCACCGCATTTGCTTTCGACACTGTCACATTATTTAACAATCTTCAGGGTTCAACAGTCGAATAAATAAAATTCAGTAAAATCTGATTGAAGTCTTTTGGGTGTTTCACATCGCGAATGCATCGCTTCTTTCTGAGAGGACGGACACCTAACCGCCGCTCGCTGTCATTGCTAATGAAATGCGGA
Source organism: Sciades assimilis (assembly GCA_027576325.1). Lineage (NCBI taxonomy): Eukaryota > Metazoa > Chordata > Actinopteri > Siluriformes > Ariidae > Sciades > Sciades assimilis. The sequence goes on along the minus strand of JAODJS010000020.1, from coordinate 36,393,509 downwards.
CGACATGGAGGGAAGATAAAGAGAAAGAGAGAGTGATGAAGGCTGAGCTCATGGGAGGGATGATGGCTGCTGTCATTAGTGCAGGACGTGGTCAGGGTTTGAAAACTGGGGATATTATATAAGCACAGAAACTTTCTCCACCTCCTCGTCTGCCAGATATGGCAAATTAGCACTTTTATTTTCTCTATCTCATTTAATTCTGTTTTTTTTCATCATCATCCTGTCATCTTGTACAATAATTGCAAATACACTCATCAGCCATGACATTAAACCCACTGACAGGTGAAGTAAATAATGTTGATTATCTCATTGCAGTGGCACCTGTTGAGGGGCGGGGTTTATTATGGGTGGGGTATATTAGGCAGCAAGAAAACAGTCAGTTCTTGAAGTTGATGTGTTGGAAGCAGGAAAAATGGGCAAGTGTGAGGATCTGAGTTACTTTGACAAGGGCCAAATTGTGATGGCGAGCTGACTGGGTCTGAGCATCAACAAAATGGCACATCTTGTGGGGTGTTCCTGGTATTCAGTGGTTAGTACCAAACAAAAGTGGTCCAAGGATCCAAAAGACAACCAGTGAATTGGTGACAGGGTAATGGGCTTTGAAGGCTCATTGATTCACATGGGGTATGAAGGCGAGCCTACATGGTTCAAGCCCACAGAAGAGCTCCTGTAGCACAAACTGCTGAAAAAGTTAAAGCTGGCTCAAACAGAAAGATGTCAGCATTAATTTTTTAATGTCTTCAGACCATCAGTGTCAACTTGCAACCAAAAAATTCCTTTCCATTTTGAGATTTTAATCAAAAATAGCAAAATCAGGCCTAAAACCAAATATCTTACTTGTCAATCAGTTAACATCAATGAACATTCCAGAGAAAGTCTACAAAAGTAAAATAAGGCATCCCACAAGGTCATGTTTTAGGCCCCCTTTTGTTCTACATTTATATACAGCACTTCTTTTTTTATTTTTTTAAGGGCAGTGAACTGGCAACAGGGTAAAACGAAGAAGAAGAAACCTTTATTTATCACATGCGCACACCAAGCACAGTGAAATTCATCCTCTGCATTTAACCCATCTGAAGCAGGGAACACATGCACACACTCAGAGCAGTGGGCAGCCACACCAGCGCGCACAGGGAGCAGTCAGAGGTTCAGTACCTTGCTCAAGCACACCTCAGCCCAAAGCCACCCCGTGTCAACCTAACCTGCATGTCTTTGGACTGTGGGGGAAACCGGAGCACCCGGAGGAAACCCACGCAGACATGGGGAGAACATGCAAACTCCACACAGAAAGGCCCTCGCTGAGTGCTGGGTTTGAACCCGGAACCTTCTTGCTGTGAGGCGACTGTACCAACCACTACACCACCATGCTTAATGGGTGTGGAAGGCTTATTGATTTGCATGGGGCATGAAGGCCAGCCAATATGGTCTAATCCCACTGAAGAGATCCTGTAGCACAAACTGACACCTTTCTGTTTAAGCCAGCATTAACATTTTCAGCAGTTTGTGCTACAGTAGCTCTTCTGTGGGATTGGACCAGGATACACACAGATGTTAATCTTTGTAGTCTTCATTCGGAACTCAATACAATCTCAGCTGACTGAAGGTGAGGGGCGGGGTTCACCCTGGGCAGGTCACCAATCTATCACAAGGCTATACAGAGACAGACAACCATCGCACTCACATTCACACACCTCTGAGGGATTTAGAGGAGTCAGTTGACCAAATCTACATGTCTTTGGACTGTGGGAGGAAACTGGAGAACCCTGAGGAAACCCATACAGGCACAAGGAGAGAACTTGAGAACTCCACACAGAAAGACCCTGGTCGGCTGTTAGGTTCGAATCCAGAATGTTCTTGATAACCACTGCACCACTGTCCCATCCTGGATGGTCTGCAGAATGCAGAAACACACTTACTGTACACCACGGTGATTTAATTTTCCTTTGCAAAGCAATGAGACAAAACTCAAGAAGGAAAATATCTGAATTTTTTGGGGAAGTTTCATGTCTTTTGTGTGGATTTTGAAACGTATTTGTGCTGGAAATTCTGCTGAAATTTGGCAACCTTGATTAATTCTATTACCTGCAGTTGCACAAAAACTCAAAGGCAGCTTTTCGACTGTACGACTGACGAGTGTTATTGACTCTCGACTGACTGTTACAGGGCGACTCGAACAAGTCCCGCCATTGTTGCGTTAGTCAAGTGCGTCAGCCTCTCAGCTTCATGTCGTTTGAGGTTTTGTTGTTATTAATGTCATCCTGCTCTACAGTCGCAAACTGTACGAACACCACAGGTAAAAGTGTTAATATACCCGGGATGTGTCCTAATCCGATCTCCATTCACTCTGTGCATCCTCGTCAGTGCATCATGGGTATTTTATCCCCAATAGGCACATAGGCACCAGCTTTACTCACTGCAGTGGTGCATTGTGGGATTTTCATGGATATCTTCCTTTCTGCTTTCAGATGATGGTGCGCTGTACGTCCAGATGATTACAGAGGCAGATGTTATTATTCTGCGCTGAGCTGCTGCAGAGAGCAGGGTGGGTTTCCTCCGCTTTATCTCGACTCCTCTTCATTTTCTCGCGTCACCTCGGGCTCAGATCAGCCTCGCGTTTCTCATTAGAGATGCACTCTACTATTTCATTTCCAACTCAACTAACCAGGAAACAAATATGACCTGCATGTCAGGCTTTGGCTGCTAAGTGCTTGAACGACTCTTTTAAGTGAATTAGATAAATCAATAAACATTAATGAATAAATAGGGAGAATATGCAAATTACTAAAAGCAACATGTTCATGTGATTTGTATCAAAAACAATTAAACAGACTGTGAACTGTAATCCCTTTTTATATTACCACACAGCTGCGTATGAGAAAGATTATTTATTTGAAAAAAATAAAGGTTTAGTTTATTTTAACTACTTAAAAAAAAAGTGTGTGTGTGTGTGTGTGTGGGGGGGGGGGGGGTAGTGAAGGGAATCAAG
>JAODJS010000020.1:33228929-33239891 GCA_027576325.1 Sciades assimilis | reverse complement strand
ATTTTGAAAAAAAAGCTCCGTTTCTCAAAGTCCAGGGAACGTGGATAGAATAGTTATTCCACTCAATCTCATCGTACACTGCTTATAGCCAACTTGCTGGTACACGACTCATCAGCCATCAGCTCATGTACGACTCGATTTCGTGGAGCAGCTGATTTTACCATGTACTAAACAGGGTAGAACTTACTGGAAAGCCAGACTTGAATTTCTCGACCTAAAGCTTGGTTATTGTTTCGTAAATCAACACCAAAATGCTGAATTCCTCTACAAGATCAGGAAGCTCCATGAAGCACAATCCAGCTGTGTTCCAAAGTGAAGGTATTTAATATTAGGTCATTGTTGGCGCTTATAAAATGTTGTGCAATCAAATCAAGCTTATTCATTCATACAGGGTGTAACCAACGCACAACTTTTGTCTAAACAAGATGACCAGATATTGAATGTGTGATTCAAGTCTAAGCCCATGTTCTTTGTCTGTTCAGAGGAGTACGAGTGGACGACTTGGTTCAACATCGATCACCCTGGAGGGAAAGGCGATTACGAGCAGCTGGATGCGATTCGTTTCTATTACCGAGCTCGCGTGTGTGACTCACCATGGGCACTGGAAGCCCGAACTACAGACTGGATACCAGCTCCGAGAACTGGAGAAAGAGTGCATGCTGAGCCCACCGTGGGATTCTGGTGCATCAATTCAGAACAACCTGAAGGGAAAAACTGCTCAAATTATGCAGTCCGCTTCCTTTGCCGAAGAGGTAAGATTTTATCAAGGATTTTGCTGGTCGAATACTTAGCTGATGGGGCAACATTGGTCTGCTATGTTACGCCATAGCATAAATCTAGTAAATTTTAGTTCTTGATATGCTCTTTGGACATGGTGACTTATTTAGGTCAGGTCTGTCATGACATTTGATGTTGCTTTTGTTTATTAAATGGACATAAAATCTCTTCATTATCCCGTTTTGTTCTGGACAGAGATGAAAAACTGCTGTGCACTATGGGCTACTGTCAGTTTTTCTCCATTATCTATAGGATTTTCTTTTGTAGAATTGTTTAAAAAGACAGCAAATAAGTAAATGATTGCTGATCAATATAGAAGATGAGCCAGGTTTTAAACACAAACCTAATTTAGACCCCCAACTCTTGACTTTTAGACACAAAGCTGGAAACCCCAGGAGAGTGGGGTCAGTGGTCGGACTGGACCCCATGTCCTGCACAATGTGGCCAGGTTGCAGTTCAGATCCGCTCCAGAGCTTGCACAACCCAATCCAGGCAGTGCAACGGACTAAAGATGGAGAGCAGACAATGCAAAGGGCCAACATGTTCAGGTGATGTTGCTTTTCTTTGTGCATAGAGACATTGATTGGATACTAAAGGATACCCTGCTTCTGATGGCTTTTTTTTCTGTAAACAAGAATGCAGTTTGGTCCCTTTTTGGTACTAAACATGCATCACTGCTTGTCTCAGGAACATGTTCCACAAGAGGAAACCTGAAACACTCAATTCTTGAGCACACTGTCCCAGTCATGTAAACCTTTACTCATTTGATATACCATAATTAGAACTTCAGGTGCTCTACCATTAGAGGCACATTTTAGATGTCTGAATTAAAAAAAAAAAGTTACAGTAGAACATACCGGTACCACTTTTTTAAGGGGGTCAAAATCTCTGACTGGTCTGGATGTGGACCCAGGTCACACCTCTAAACCAAGCACTTCACTGAGCAGACGGGATAGCTCAGCCACTAGTTTCTACACATGAACCATCACATCTTCTGTAATGGCCACTCACGTGTGCTTTATGCAAGTTATTGAGCTGAAGGTAGCTCACCGAGAAGAGTTTGAGAAACTCCAGCAGGTGCAATTTTAGTTGTCCTCACTACCAAAAATCACAAATACTGTTTAAAGGGCTTCCTCTTTTGATTTTAGGTTGTATTCTGCAGTGTGTGATGGGCAAAGCAAACACGGACTGCAGTACTTGCATATGTGAGGATCACATCGTGCTTGGGTCAGTTCGCAGAGCCGGAAGTCTTACAGCTCCCGGGACGGCCATTCTCCTCTCAGACACAAGTCCCAAACTTCTGACGCTATCCGACCACAATGGACACTTCCGTGTACCAGGGATCTGCCCAGATGGCAACACTACACTGCTGATCAAGCTGCAGGGCCACAAGCCTCAACAGATTGTCATGCCTCTGAGCTCCGAGCCCACAACTGTACTTCATGTGAAGCTGGAGAGAGCACGTAAGGGTCCAAAGTTGAATTAAATACTTTGTAGTACCAACCCCCCCCCTCAAATTTTCTCCATTTAAAAAAAAATGTATCTCTCTCAGAAAAGCTGTATGTGCAAAAGAACCCAGAACCAAAAGCAAGGAGGACGGGTCAGACAGCTGCCTTCTGCTGCAAGGTTACTGGGTCACCTGAACCTGAGGAGTACCAGTGGTAAGATGCAAACTACATCTCGGATGTGTTCGGATGCATGCAATTTGTCCAAGTAAATAACTGATTTGATCTTTCGGTTTCAACCGTGGCTCTAGCACCATAGTTCATGTTGTTCTTGAAGGTTTCCGAATTGTATTCTGGTTGAAAACCTCTCTGGTATGGAGAAAAACACTTTTATAGTAAGGCTCTGTCCACCACATAGCATAAGAGCCATCCCTTGTGTGCCTCAGGGAAAACCCTTGAAGTTTCAGAGAGAAGGGAAGGGAGAAACCTTCCAAGATACTGCACTAACCTGCATGTAGCTACTCTATAAAGGGGGTATTCCCTCAAGGGTCTTCTACTGGGAAAAATCAAACAATGAATGTTTAACAAAATGTTTACATAAATTTGAGGGGACCCCCCTACCTTTGTCATCTTTCCATTGCCAATAGTATGGAGAAATCATTAATCCCCAGATGTGTTTTTGTAGCCCTTGTTCATTTCCTCATGTACAAATCTAAATCCTGGCCAATTCCAGGTTTCACAATGGAACTCTGCTTGAGAAGAGTGTATATCACTATGACAAGACACTGGTGTTGAGGAACCTAAAAATGGATCAAGCTGGGGCGTACTACTGCAGAGCCAGCAATGAGAATGGTGCTATTAAATCCAAACCAGCCACACTTTCAGTCATAGGTGAGCCTGTAACAGACAAATATTTTACCATTTGTTTACTATGTCTTTGTTCACCTTGGAAACTTTTTCCTATCTAAAAAGGTGAAGCAGCGCCATCCTGCAACCCGAATCCTGAACCGCACATGATCCGTCTACCTCAAGACTGCTTCCAGAACCAGACAAACTCATTCTACTATGATGTAGGAAGATGCCCCATAGAAACATGCATTGGCCAGCTGGACAATGGCATTCGATGCAAAGACTCCATATCTTTCTGCTGTGGTGTGTCCAAAATGGAAGAGAGACAAATAACATGCCAAGGATACCAGTTACCTACTATGGTGGTCACCCAGTGTGGCTGCAAAAAATGCGTGGAAACGAAGACAACAGTGCGTGGTCGTGCTATTGCAGCAGATACAGGAGAGCCGTTAAGGTTTGGACACATCTACAGGGATGGAGAAAGGATTAGCCGAACAGGATACAAGGGCACGTTCTCCATCCAAGTTCCCACGGATACTGAAAGGCTGGTTCTTACTTTTGTAGATAGCATGCAAAAGTTTGTGAACACTACTAAAGTGCTTTTGTTCAACAAAAGAGGTGGAGCTGTGTACCATGAGATCAAACTCCTGAGGAAAAAGCCTCCGGTTACCTTAAGCTCAACCAACACCAACAAACTACAACTTGGAGAAGTACAAGGAGAGGAACCTATGGCCGAAATTGAAATTCCACCAAACTCTTTCTACAAGCAGAATGGAGAGGTATTTGTAGGTAACGTGAAGGCCAGTGTTACCTTCATGGACCCAAGAGATGTATCCACAGCTGCGGCTGCTCAAAGCGATCTCAACTTTGTTGGCACAGAAGGCGATACCCTCCCCCTGAGAACTTACGGCATGTTCTCAGTTGACTTCAGGGATGAGGTGAACGGGGAGTCGTTAAATGCTGGAAAAGTAAATGTTCGTCTCGATGCGACCCAAGTGAAGATGCCGGAACATTTGAAGTCGATGAAGTTGTGGTCCCTCAACCCTGAGACTGGTCTTTGGGAAGAAGAAGGACAACTTCATGTGGAGAAAAAACAACGGCAAAAGCGAGAAGAAAGGACTTTCCTGGTAGGAAACATGGAAATCCGAGAAAGAAGGTTGTTTAACTTGGATGTGCCGGAAAACAGAAGATGCTACGTGAAAGTCAGAGCTTTCCGGAGTGAACGATTTATGCCAAGTGAGCAAGTTGAAGGCGTCGTGGTAACTCTGATCAATATGGAGCCGACAGCTGGTTACTCCACCAACCCTCGTGCATGGGGTAGGTTTGATAGTGTCATCACTGGTCCCAATGGTGCATGCCTACCTGCCTTCTGTGATGACCAAAAAGCAGATGCTTATTTTGCTTACGTTATGGCAAACCTTGGAGGGGAAGAACTAGAAGCAGTAGCTTCAGCACCAAAATTAAATCCCAACATAATTGGTGTTCCTCAGCCCTATTTGAATAAGTTGAACTACAGAAGAACAGATCATGACAATCCCAGAGTCAAGAAGACCGCATTCAGTATCAACATAGCGAAACCCAGCCCAAACACAGCTGAAGAAGCAAATGGTCCAATTTACCCATTTGAAAAACTGAAGGAGTGTGAAGAAGCTCAATTTAATGCACCTCACTTTCGCTTTTCAAGAGTCGAAGGAGATCGCTATGACTACAATACAGTTCCTTTCAACGAGGATGATCCAATGAGCTGGATAGAAGACTACTTGAGCTGGTGGCCTAAGCCAACAGAATACAGAGCTTGCTATATTAAAGTAAAAATCAACAGCCCACACGAAATCAACATCCGTTCTCGCAACATGGGAGGCACCCACCCAAGAACAGTTGGTCAACTCTATGGCCTTCGCGACACCCGTACTATCAGAGACCGGGACAAATCTGGTGTCTCGGCAGTCTGCTTGGAGTTCAAATGTAGCGGTATGCTCTACGACCAAGACAGAGTAGATCGCACGCTACTGAAGGTGATCCCACAGGGCAGTTGCAAGCGAGATAGTGTGAACAGCATGCTACAAGAGTACTTGGTTAACCATCTTCCCCTGGCTGTCAACAACGACACCACCGAGTTCACCATGCTTGCCCCACTGGACCCTTTGGGCCATAATTATGGCATTTACACAGTTACCGACCAAGATCCTCGTACAGCTAAGGAGATAGCACTTGGACGTTGTTTTGAGGGTACATCAGATGGGACATCACGAGTAATGAAGACTAACGAAGGTGTGGCATTAATCTTCACTTGTAGTGACAAAGAGGTCACCAGACAAAGCGTATTCCAGCAGCTCCAGAATGCTCCAGGCCGGGCCATAGCGGGGACTACGCGGCCAGGGAGAGGCAACCGAAGACAGAGAGGAGACTCCTCAGCTGCACTCCGTAACAGCTGGAGGAGAAGTACCCGCAATCACAACAGACGCTCCCCAACAATACGTCAAAACCCCTAATGAAATGGGCTGGACAGATCTATGGCCAAGGAAGTATGCCATACCACACCACCCGATTGGTGTGAACAATTTTCAAGCATAATAAGCAATTTTTAAGCTAATGCATAATTCCTACATGCTATAAAGGTGTACTGAGAAACTACATTTATGGGTTAGAGAACTGGGGCCCAAGCCTGGTCCTGGAGTACGTCTTGTATGTTTAAGGGCCCCCTCCCTTGCTACCAACACTAAATTTGGAGTTGAAGTGGCTACAATAGAACAGGTGAAAGAGCAGGGTTAACTAATTTCAGTAGGTAGTATTACACACATTAAAAAGTTGTTTCTGTTGCCATAAGACGTAAACAACTTGACCAGGCAGTTGCTAGCCCCCCCCCCCCCTTCACTTTTCTTTTGAATTAAAAAAAAAAAGGCTTCTTAGGTCATATACTTATCACCTGTACTGTGATTAGTTTCTACTTGAAAATGTAAATAATGGGATATTTATTTCATACACAATGATAACCAGACCCTAAAATAAATATGAACGCCTTGTGTTTGACTCTCATTACAGAAGTTCTTTCCAAAAAAAATTCCTTGACCAATCATTTTTTATTAAATTAGATCCTTAAAAAAACCACTGCTGGATTCTTGTCATCCACCAGTTCTTTTTCTCTCTCACAAATGATTAAGGGTGAAAACCCCAAAATGTTGATTGGGAGCAAACTTTTTCTGTTCAGCCTAATCTTCTTCCTCCTTGATACAAGCCTGCAGAAGCTACAACCAAAGAATAAGCCCCACACTCTTGCACTAGTAATATAAAATCTACCAGCATGAGAGCAAACATTTAAATGGAAAGTAAGTCAAAATCACTTTCAGAGCAACTCAAGAGCACATTGGAAATACCACTTTCAACTTGTACTTACTGTTTTTGCATTTCCATCCTTTTAAAAAACAAGAACCCCCACAAGTGTACCTACCATCAGTGCTCTTTGTGTAGTGTCTGCTGTAAATGCACTGACATTTTAAGGGAAAATAAAGTTGCTGAATGATGTGCATCTGATGGAACTGGCAATCAGAGCTCTAGATAGAATTCTGTGGAAATTTCCACAAGAGGAAGATATCCATACTTTTTTTTTTTTCTCTTTCCTTTTTCAACCGAGACGTTCTGTACACAATTATTTTGCATAGAATATCACATTTGTTTCTATGTAAATAAAATTGCACAGAGGTTAACACCATCAGCTATTTCAACCAAAATAAAGACATATTTTATATAAGGCATTATGATTCTTTTTCTTATTTGGGCCAATTAGAGAAGACACTTGTGCGAAGATGTCTCACGTCCTAAAGTCTTCATCAGAGGCAGAGTTGTAAATACAAGGCAATGATAGATCTTCCTCGTCACCAAACAGCAATTTTTGGTGATAGCAGCTTCACTAAGAGTTGTTTTGACCACTGAAGCAAAAAAGTCAAAGGTTGACACAGTGTTCAGTTTACTCCAGGATGGCACTGATGAGAGAAAAATGAGAGACAGGGGATTGCTGCATGTCTTGTGGGGGTGGAAGGGGGGCCAAAGGGGGTACGATTCAGCCTTCGTCACATGAAGTCCTCGTAATCGTTGTAGCTGCCCTCAAAGTTGCCGTAATCGTCAAAGTCGTCTTTCATTTTTGCTTTTAAACCGCCGCCGGCGAGGACGGTTTTCTTTTTCTTCTTGATGCCTTTGGATTTTTCCTATAGAGAGAAGATGATCATGTGACAAACATAAGTACAGGTCAGAATTCTTCTCTCTCTCACAACTAAAAAGTTCAGAATATCAAGATAGTTAAGGAATGATTAACAGTAAGCAAGCAAACAGCTCCCTCTACAGCATGGATAAGGAATTACACTCAGGCTTCTGAGACACTCATTTCACATTAAGCTCTTTATCCGCAGCTCACGAGTTCCAGAGACTATAGCCCCATCCACACAAGTACGTTTTTGTCGAATCGGCATAAATACTTTATCGTTTCGGCCTCGCGTCCAGATGGTCTGGCTTTTTCGAGGTGTGAAAGCGGTATTTTATGAAAACGGGTCCCAGAGCGGGAAAATCCTAAAACACCGGATAGCCCGGCGTCGTCTGGACAGCAAAGCGGATTTTTTCAGAAATGACATACAAGCCCTGCCTCTCTAACCTTTAAGCTCAGCTGCTGCTAATCATGTCATAACGGCGGACTACAGGCTTGTGCTCATACTGCAGAAACAACTCAGTCTATTACGGCTGCTACAACAAAACTTCGTGTTATGAGCTTGTTTTGTAAACAGCGCATGACCTTTATACGCATGCTCCATGGCTTCTCTTCCGGGTTTAGTGCATTGTGATGCCGCCACACCAGCGCCACATACAGGCCTGGCATATGTACTACAGGGTTTTGGGTTGTTTCCAGTGAATCGAAACGGCGCCGTGTTTACAGAGATTTTTTTCAAAACAACAGCGTATTGGGTGAGGCCGCGTACTCGTGTGGATGGGGCCTAACTCCACTTTTGCCAAGGACCTCGTTGATATCTCAGCCCAACAAGATTGCTGCATGGTTCATAATCCAATTCTAGTTTTGAGATGACTGAACTCCCTCCATTTTCCAGATGCTAAGGTTTCAGAGGTAATTACTCCTATGCAACTCAAAAGCACTACACTGAGCACCTAACACTGAAACACGCCACATAATTCATTCTCATTCATTGAGAATTCTACCCACATTGCCAAACCAAAGTGTAACAGATAGTATGGTACTCATCTGTTGGGTTCAGCCAGGTTACTCTGTGTGAAATTGGCTCCTGCTGTAATGCCAGGATTACTGACAGCAGCCACAGTGGTAGTTCCCTTGGGATTGCTGGAACTTAGAGACTTTCAGAAGTGGGTTATTAGCCTGTGGCTGTATCCCAAATACCACAGGCAGAGACAGGTCCTCATTTCAGCAAAAGGGGCACAGGTTCTACTTGCCTTCTTAAGAAAGGGGTTTTCTTAGGAGCAGTCACCTATTGGAATTACTAGCTGGTGGGTAATATGGTACCACAGAGGTACAGGGGATTTGGGCCCCTGGCCTGATGTGAGATCAGAACATATCAAGCAGCTATGGTTGAGGATGGTTCATAAGGTGATCCATAAGGTTACTGTGGCCAGTTTTCAGATATTAGCACATGCAAGTCTGTACACCGTGACAGTCAGATACAATCAATCATCAGCATTACCTTGGATGACTTTCTTCACCTTGCATGGACGCTCCTCATGTGGGGCTGTTTATGGTTTGTCTTACTAAGATCAAAATCACATACCAGAAGTATTCCTGGGAATTTGAAAAGTTTGGCAAAATGCAGGTGGACCTTTGTACTTTTTGCTGATTATGGAGCCAGACAGCAAGCTTGGACATGAAGACTTACTACATACTGCACCTTTCTGCCTCTACTGCAGATTCTGCATATTGCACAGAATTCGGCAACTGGACCACCTTAGTCTTCATTTTTACTTTTGCTAGTGGTCAGGACATCCTGACACTTTCCTCACTGTGATCTGCTATCCCAAATGAACAGAAAAATGTAGTACCCCCAGCCAAGTCACTTGTGCTTTTGGGTTTGGCCCCTTGGAACAACACATGGACTTCAGTCCCTAAATGGTGTATCCTTAGGTGGGAGCTGTTTCTCATATAATATGCACCTTATCAGTTTGATCCTACGGTCAGACTTTCAAAATACTTACTTTTCTTCAGGGGCCACTTGACAGCAACAAGGTTCCATCTACATTAAAGCATATGTGGAAGCCATTGCAGAATGTCACAGTAGCATGGATTTTATCTCTCTGGGAAGGGAATCATAATATTATTTATGATCTTTCTGAAAAGGGGCAAAGCATCTGCATCAGCCACAATTCTCCAAGAGCTTAGCACGGGTTCTTTCCATTGTGCTATAGTTCACTTACAGTATGGCTGCTCTTTATGAGGCCATGCTGGAAGCTGAACTGCAAATGGGTGTCTCTAAAAACTGCCCTTTTTCTTAGTGATCATTTCAGTTTCAGCAAGTGGGAGTGGGAAAACTGGTTGCTTTGCGAGCATCGGTGGCCAGATGGAGTGATTTTGTTGTTAAACCCACGTTTTCTGCCCCCAATTCAAACCTTGTTTAGGATCACCAAAGACTAGTGTGAGCTCTGTTCATTAGAATTCCACAACATTCCACCCCCATTTTAGCACTGCTGTCCAAATCTCCAGCCGAGTGTTCTGTTACCTGGCACGATCCTCCCTCACTGCTTCCAAATACCCCATCTAATGTACCAGATGTGTCCATATCCCATGCCATCCAATCAGAACCAGAGCTTTTTCCTCCAAAACTTGATCCACCAGGTGGCATTGGCAGCTTATATGTAAGCATTGGCAGCATGTATGTACTACATTACATAACTATTCCCATTCTCTCTAATATATATATATATATATATATATATATATAATATGTGTGTAAAAATAATTTGTATTACAAAAATGTAATTATTTCAAGTTCTGCAGATCATGTTTTTTGTTAAAATGGTTAACGTAAGAAATAATGTGTAAACATTTATTAACGTGGTTGTAAAGGAGAAATAAGAAAGGTCTTTTTTTTTTTAAATGTGCACTGGATCCCACTCCTCCTGCGCAGCATGTCTAAATACAGAGAGAGAGAGAGAGAGAGAGAGAGAGAGAGAGAGATCTCCTCCTACCCATGCATGTATGACCTGGCACATCTTAAATGGCGAGCCAGCCCACACATACTCACACACATGAACAATTTTAATATACACAGATCAGAGTCTCTCAATCATGCGTGCATCTAGTGTGTGATGGAATCATGGAGCACATCCCAAAATGGATGCAAGGTTGGCTTGGGAATACTGTATGAAGATCAAAGAAGGAATGAAAGAGGTCCATACTTGCAAAAATCTAAAGGCATATAGGCTGAAAAGGAGAAAACAATTAGTTTTTTTTTAATGCAATATGGGTTATGCTTGTTGATGTTGGCTTTGGAGAATTACTAAGCAGAATTTTTTCAGAATTACTGACAGCACTCATTGTGCTTGTGAATGCCTTGATTGATTTGTGCTGTGCTGGTATTGACGTCCACTGACAGACTGGCCTGTGTTCCAGTTTGTATTTGCACAGTAAAGAAGCATCCAACTTATTCAATGTTGTTCATGAAAAGCTGTGGATTAAAAAAAAAAATACTGTATCACTTACTGCATCAGGTGGCTCATGCTCTCCTCCCCATCACATCATACTGACACTGACCCACTCAGAGTGAGAGAGAAAGAAACCTGCAGTAGCCTTTCTTGGCAGGTCCTAAAATATCTCATCTCATCATCTCTAGCCGCTTTATCCTGTTCTACAGGGTCGCAGGCAAGCTGGAGCCTATCCCAGCTGACT
>JAODJS010000020.1:17085280-17101270 GCA_027576325.1 Sciades assimilis | reverse complement strand
ACATGAAACATAAACTGAAGGTGATGCAAAGTTATATATTTTTAATAAGTTTCTTCTATTTCTTTTCCATATGGGTATATATAATTTTTTTTTTTTTTTAATCTTCCTCCAGCCCTATGGTTCTCAAATGAAGGTCCAGGTAGTCCAGGGGTCTGTAAGGCATCGACAGGTTATCCATCCATCCATCCATCTATCTATCTACAGTGGTGGAAATCATAAACAACATTTATAAATGTTCACTGAGAGTTTTGATAGTTATTAGTCTACAACCCCAATTCCCCCCAAAAAATTGGGATGCTGTGTAAACTGTACATAAAAACAATGTGATAATTTGCAAATCATGGAAACCCTATATTTCGTTGACGAGAGTACAAAGACAACATATCAAATGTTGAAACTGAGAAATTTTACTGCATTTTGAAAAATATATGCTTATTTTGAATTTTATGTCAGCAACACATTTCAAAAAAGTTGGGACAGGGACATGTTTACCACTGTGCTGCATCACCTCTCCTTTTAATGGCACTCTGTAAATATTTGAGAACTGAGGAGACCAAGAGCTGGAGTTCTGACAGTGGAATGTTCCATTCTTTCCTGATACACAGTTTCAGTTGCTCAACAGTTCTGGGTCTCTTTTGTCATATTTTAGGTTTCATAATGCACCAAATGTTTTCAATGGGAGACAGGTCTGGACTGCAGCAGGTCAGTTTAGCACTCAGACTCTCTTATTCCAGAGCCATGCAGTTTATATATGTGCAGAATGTGGTTTGTCATTGTCTTGCTGAAATAAACAAGGCCTTCCCTGAAAAAAAGACATCATCTGTATGGCAGCATGTTGTTCTAAAACTTGTATATATCATTCAGCATTAATGGAGCCTTCCCAGATGTGCAAGCTACCCATGCAATGTGCACTAATGCACACCCATACTATCACAGATGCTGGCTTTTGAACTGTGCACTGATAACAAGCCAGATGGTCTCTCTCCTCTTTAGCCCAGAGGACGCAGTGTCTATGATTTCTAAAAATAATTTAAAATTCCGATTCGCCGGATCACCGGACAATTTTCCACTTCTCCTCAATCCATCGTAAATGAGCTTGAGCCCAGAGAAGGCAGTGGTCTTTCTGGATATTGTTTATATTTGCTTTGAACTTGCACTTGTGGATGCAGTGATGAACTGTGTTCACAGACAATGGTTTTCAGAAGTGTTCCTGAGCCCATGCAGTGATTTCCATGACAGAATCATGTCTGTTTTTAATGCAGTGTCTCCTGAGGGCCCAAAGATCATAGTCATCCAAGGCTGGTTTTTGTCCTTGTCCCTTGCGGACAGAGATTTCTCTGCATTCTCTGAATCTTTTAATGATATTATCTACTGTAGACGACGTGATCCCCAAATTCTTTGCAATTTTACATTGAGGAATGTTATTCTAAAATTGTTGCACTATTTTCCCATGGAGGCTTTCACAGTGTGATGAACCCCTCCCCATGTTTACTTCTGAGAGACTCTGCCTCTCTGTAATGCGCTCTTTATACCCAATCATGTTACTGACCTGTTTCCAATTAGACAAAGGTGGTTTTTTTTTTCCTTTTCAGCATTACACAAATTTTCACTCTTTTGTTGCCCCATCCCAACTTTTCTGGAATGTGTTGCTGACATCAAATTCAAAATGAGCATAGTTAATAAATAAATAAATAAATAAATAAATAAAAATGATCAGTTTCAACATTAGATATATTGTCTTTGTACTATTTTCGATGGAATATAGGGTTTCTATGAGTTGTTAATCTTCACATTCTGTTTTAATTTGTTTTACACAGTGTCACAACTTTTTTGGAATTGGGTTGTATGTTGAACTTAACATGTTTAATCCAAACCTCAATAACTTAAAAAAGTAACTCTATAAATAATGTCAACTTGAACCTTATAACATTTGGTTCCTTTAACACAATTGTTAATATTTGAATAGATGCACTCAAAAAAATAATTGTGCCAAAAATGTTGACTTTATTAAGTGTTTCAATTACATGAAGTTTTTCCGTGTAGTTTTATTAGGCAAGTTCAGTGTAAGGGTCCCATTTAATTCAGTGTTTCTACCATGCCTTAATTATTCATATCAAATAAACTTTCAGTTTTACCACTTTCAGTTACAATTTACTTGAAAATAATGCTTCATGTTTATTGGGGCCAAGAATAATTTTTTTGAGTGTGCAGTGGATAAGTAGTATAGAAAATGAATGAATGAATATTCTGGCTTAGCTCAGCTGAATAACAGAGTATCAGAGAAAGTCTGCTAAACCGAGCATCGTAATTATGAGCACTCTTAATTTTACACTGCAAGTGTTAACAGCATAAGTGTAAAAATGACACACATATGCTCTTATTTTTACACCTCTGCTATTTTAGCTGTATTGTAGATCTTAACTTGTAAACAGTGAACCTGATCCTTTACTAAAGGGAAAAGAACAGGCTTTGAATCTGTGTATGAGTTCAAAGAAAAGTATGAGCATCTGTCAGAGAGTATGACAACGCAAACGTGGCCTGGGGTAGTTATGCCATGTGCCACTTAGTGCCTCTTGTATTTGAGGTCAGTTGTTCTCTGTAGTTATTAACTGTGTTTTAACAGTCAGTTAGCTTAATATCACCCAACAGTATGTATTTGTTCACTATAGCTCTTATCTTCATGATTGGTATTAAATCAATCAACGCACTGTCCTAAAAATAGAAATGACCAGAAGTATTAACAGCTCTTTGTTATTTTTTATAAAGATTCTTCACCCAACAAACCCTACCTTAAAGAACAGGCCTTTCAATTGACATAAACTGATTACTGTGGTTTTCAAGAGATCCAGAAAATGGCTCCTGAATGGAGGACAGGATTTTATTGGTTTTATTGATGTGATTAAAAAAGCTTAACAGGATTAAAAGCAGAAGCCTGTACTGCACACTAAATCATCAAATGTAGATTAACTGGGATACACACACTTTCTCTTTGTTGTTCTTCTCCTCTTTCCTCTCCTCTATCCATTTTTCTCCCTCTCTCATACCTCCATTAATGGAAGGGTGGTGGTGATGGACAGGAAGCAGATGAATTGATATAAAAGGCCTTGCCATAATGTAATACCAGGCTTTAAGAGCGCTCATGTAGTTTAACGCAGCTTAAGTCTGTTCTATTCAGGAACTTTCCAAGTGCCATCATAACAACAACCCACATTTAAGAAAAACTCAACAGAAGTGTAATATAGGGTGTTTTAATGATGGCAATGGATTAGATTAGATTAGATTAGATTAGATTAGATTAGATTAGATTAGATTCAACTTTATTATCATTGTGTAGAGTACAGGTACAAAGCCAATGAAATGCAGTTAGCATCTAACCAGAAGTGCAAAATACAGTATTATTTACAGATAAGTGCCAGAAGTAAGTACTGTAGCTTAGTGATGCTGTATGTTACTCATCACACTTAACATAAGAGAAACAATCAAAATTGAATTCTGAGTGACCAAACAGCCCTTTGTTTGGTAACGTGATGAAGCTACCATTACAACAATCAAAGCAAATCGTTATCATTTAGTCCAATTTAAAAAAATAAAAAAGACAACACCTATAAAAATAGAAGGAATTATTCTCTAAGATTATAGCACACTTGTTTTATGCATTATTTTTTGCATTTTTATCAAACGTAAAATATGTTAAATTTATGTTTAACATTTAGGTTGATGAAAGTTGCACAAACTCCTTAAATCAGATTATTTCCCAAGCATAATTTAATTCTATTCCTATACTGATATGAGCTGATAGTCTGTTGCGTTAGAATATGATGTAAATCACAAACTTTCATTTTGTTTTATTTTTTTTTATACATTCAATATTAATTCCCTCATTTTGTAAAATTAGTAAATACACCAATTTATAAGTTTAGTGATCATCAAATGAACCTAACCAGAAACTATTTCATGTATATCAGGAGCTCTATAGCAATGTATTATGTATGTTATGCATATGTAATACTAAATTAGCATATGTATTATGCATATGTAACATTACATTTGTGTGGTGCATACTTGAGTTGCATGTTTTATTTTTGAGTCACTCTGATTTTTATCATGGTCCAAATGGGAAATATCTTACATCTACTTTGAAAATAAATATTTTTTACCCTTTAAAAAAATCTTCACAACTATACTATACTATACTATACTATACTATACTATACTATACTATACTATACTATACTATACTATACTGACTCTGTGATGTCTTAAGAAAAATTGTGTTTTCACCTCAAAACACAAGTTGAGAAGTATTTTATATTTGAAACCTTTCACAGCTGCAAAAGCAAAGCCTTTCTCAAAACAAGTTTGCATTGTCTTGACAAAAAAATGACCCTTTTTTTGTAGTATCCATAAATCTATGACGATTTTGATTATTCATTATTATGTGGTCTTGACTGGATTTTGAGGAAGAGCACTGGATTTTGTGTGAATTGAGTGTTAATTGATCTCTATATTTTTGACACTGAGAAAATCAGAGCAGATGTTTAAATAAGACACACGGGTGGGTAAGGCACTGGCAATCTTACAGCACAATTATGTAGCCACTCCAATTTCATTTTGGATTGACAGTCAGACATCTCAGGTTGGCAATTAATCACCAAACAGCACTGCAATTTTGGACATTGATCTTTCTTGGCATGTAATCTAAAAATGTGCTGATGAATTTAGCCTTGATCCCATTTGTTAGCCATATAAGAAGCTCAGCTGGCAAAGAATTTAGTTTTGAATTAAATCAGTTGTCATAAAACTCAGTTTTTATTTTATTTTTTTGCCTAACTCCAGTGTAATGATCTTCCCACCAATTTTACTCCAGTAAGCACCAAGCATTTTTGGATGAACTGTTGTAAAGTGTAGGCCCAAAGTTATTTTTTTATCCTCTATTTAAATAAAATATTCATATTCAATTTTAAATGAGCTCTGAGTTAACTGCTAGCTCCAGTGCAATGTGACTACAGGGCAGGAGTGCGGAAGAGAGGAACTTCATGCTGAGGAGCCTTTTGGTTGCATTGTCAGCATCAGTGCATTTTAAATGTGTGTTTTCAGGCCCACACGGTCAATCTGGAGGAAGATATACTATATTTACTGTAACACACGTAAAATAATTCTGTGTGCAGATACTGTACTTAAGTCTTCTTTTTCCTCTAAATCCTTTGCCGTATTATTGGTTTCTGTTCAGCTAGAATGTGACTGTTGGCTCCCATCTGTCTGAATGTGCAGTGTCACTGGGGACTTTGCTGTCTCTTCTTGTTGTTCATGCCATTATCTATTCTCTGTTTTCCTCCTGGAAGCACATTTGAAGGTCATATTGTCACAGCGCGATGCCTGTACACTGAATATTGTGTTTGGCTTTCTTATTTCAGAGTAATAAACTATTTTCTAAGATATTATGAGATAGAATAGAAATAACCACAGTAAAGGCCATTTTAATGAATTCACCTTTTTATTTTGGTGTCAACTGATATTTCAGCACTTTTTGCACTGTTTTATTTTTGGGTTAAAAAAAACCCACTCGAGTGTAACCTGGATAGAACCTGTAACCTGTAAATAAAAATGAAGTGCGTACAGCAGAATTGCCAAAAAGAAAATTCTTCCTTTTTCAAGTTCAGTAGAGAAAATGAACCAAGGACATTATGTTTTTAGTATTTAGTAAGTACAATTTTAAAATGGATAATATAGACTGGAATAGAGGAAAAAAACTGGTCGGGATGATACAATTAAAGGCCCGTCTGCTCATCCGTGCCTTAAGTTTATAAGCTCACTATGACAGTAGAAAGCCCTCAGTGGGGTAAGACAGCATACATAAGCCACTGTATGGAAAGGTCACCATATAAAAATAGCATGAAAATAGTTTTGTCAGGGCATTTTTACTCAACTTTTAGACCGTCCTGAGATAATGGTGGTTTATACAGACATACACACATTATAGTCTGATTCTTAATTATCTTACCTTACCTCTGAAAATGTAAGGCTTACATTGTTCAGATGTGTGTACAGTGAAAGCTCATCGCACACACATGCATATTAAGCTGGGAAGAGAATAAGGAAAGCCCCACTCCTCATATTTATGTTATTTAAATGCCAACTCGCTTGCCCCTCCTCCTATTCAATGAACATTACCCACCCCATATGGAACAAGCTATTATTCTTTGTCGCTTTTACACAGCCAATGAGAGATTCATGCTTAATGTATCATGACGTGCCAACTGGAAGTCTCTGTGTGAGGCCACTGATCTGGTGCGATGCCACACCTTTTTATATGCATTAGATGTGAGGGCTTTTTCACTCCCTCTCACAGAAATGCTGCAATGCGTCGGACGGCTCCAAGACTGGGTCAGTGTAACGGCGGCAGCCGCTAGCTCACCATCCCCATGGCAACAGCCAGTAGAATGGCGTACAGGAGCTATGCACTGTTGTGTGTATTACAAAGAATTTAATTTATGCTTTCCTGAGATTAGTGAAGGCTTGAAAATGTTATAATTGCATCTTTCACAATAAAATGTAATAATAATAATAATAATAATAATAATAATAATAATGTCTTGCATTTTATCTTATTCTGTTTTAGTATATATACTAGCTCTTTTGGGCTAGTTCAGGAACAATATTCAGGAACAATCGCGCATGATAAAGCCTCCTTATTTTTTTAAGCATTTTTGTCATGCAAATTTATAAGTGTATAATTTTTATTCCCCCTGTGTTTTCCTTCTCCTTGTGCAGGACAAATAATTCTGCAATACAAGAGTGATGTCCTTGAGACAGTTGTATTAGTGAATCCATCTGTGGAAAATATTGCTATAGAGGTAATGGTGGTTTATACCAAAACATTCCCAGCCTGAGCCTTATCTTACATCTCTGCTACATAATATATATATTTTTCCCCTCAACCAGATCAGAACACTCCTCTGTGACTCAGCTAAACACAAGTTACTGGTCCTAAGCGGGCAGAGCACTGAGCAAGGTGGTGACATCATCCTGAAAGGTGGAGCGTTTGACTGGAAGAATTTCTCTGACATCGTTACAAGTCAAAGAGTAAGCATTTATTGTGCTGCCGGAAACTGTTAATTCAGTAAAGATTATTTAATCAAGTCACCCAGCACACATGCTGCATATTGAAAAAAATATAGATAAAAAAATCAAATTGTAATGGATTAAACTTTTGCTGTTTCACTTTTTTCAGATTAAGAACTTCCTGAGCCAGTCAAGTCTAGGTGAGCGAGCGTGTCTGACTGTGTGTTGTGAAGGAGAGGGGGCCTGGAGCTCCCTAGGGCTCGACCAGGAGCAGAACTTGCTGGACTACAGATTTAACCCGGACCCTGTGCTGCCTGAGATGGAGGGCGTTGCAGAGTTTACAGATTATGTCTCTGAGACTGTGGATGTTGCTTCCCCATTTGAGCTCCTGGAGCCACCCAGCTCAGGGGGATTCCTGAAGTTGTCCAAGCCATGCTGCTATATCTTCCCTGGAGGCAGAGGTGACTCAGCCCTGTTTGCAGTCAACGGCTTTAACATTTTGATTGATGGTGGTTCAGAGCAAAAATCTTGCTTCTGGAAACTGGTGAGACACTTGGATAGGATCGATTCTGTTCTGCTTACCCACATTGGAGCTGACAATCTCCCTGGGATAAATGGACTATTGAGGAGAAAAATTGCAGAACAGGAAGAGGACCATTCTCAAGGCTCAAATGCCTATGGAGAATGGATGAAAAACCTGATTTCACCTGAACTTGGTGTGGTTTTCTTCAATGTTCCAGAAAAGCTAAAGATGTCGGAATCAACTCTGAAAGTTAAAAGGAGCATTGAGGAGGCATCTCTTACACTGCAGCACCTCAGCAAATTGGGCATCAAACCCGAGCCCCTGTATCGAGTTGTTAGCAACACAATTGAGCCTGTCACCCTTTTTCACAAATTGGGTGTTGGCAGATTAGATATGTACATTCTAAATCCAGTCAAGGACAGTAAAGAAATGCAATTTTTCATGCAGAAGTGGGCAGGTAACAGTAAGGCTAAGACTGGCATCACTTTGGCCAATGGCAAAGAGGGAGAAATTTCTGTTCCATACCTTACATCAGTAACAGCCCTTGTTGTCTGGGTTCCAGCCAGCACTACAGAAAAGATAGTGAGGGTATTGTTTCCTGGAAATGCACCACAGAACAAAATTTTTGAGGGACTGGAAAAGCTAAGGCATCTCGAATTCTTGCGTTATCCAGTTGCTACTCAAAAAGACATATCATCTGGAGGGCCCCCTTCAGTGATGAAACAAACAAAACTTAAGCCAAGGACTGATAGCAAGGAAAGCCTCAAGTCTTCACCCAAAATACCTGCCACTACTAAAGCAAGCAAGAAAGAGGCAAATGAGGACATTGAATCAAAAAGCGACTCAGTAAAAGAGACTAAAGTGGAAAAGAAACCAAATAAACTGCAAGAGAGTGTTAAACCTCATAAACCAGTGAAAACCTGTGCAGAGACCACTGATACAGCAAAGCAAGAGAAAAAGAAGTTGTTAAGGGAGAAATCTCCAAAGAAACATGCCAAGACCTCCAAAATGGAGGAAAAGAAAGATAAAGAAAAGAAGCAGATAAAGAAAGAAAAGAAAGAAATAAAAAAGCAAGAATCTGTTAAGAAAGATGACAATAAGGAATCCAAAATGAAGGAAGAAAAGAAGACCGATTCAGGTAAACCAGAATTAAGGAAGATCACCAAACCTGACTTAAAACCCTTCACCCCTGAGGTCAAAAAGACTCTCAACAAAGCAAAGGTTCAAACCAAACCGAAGACAGAAAAAACAAAAGCAATCAAAGAGCGAGAGAACAGACCTGCTGCAAAACAGGTTTCAAAGGAGATACAGGAAAATGACAGATCCCTGGTCTCCTCCCCAGAAGACCTTACCAAAGATTTTGAAGCACTCAGACAAGAGGAACTTTCTGAACTTGCAGAGAGCAAAGTGCTTTCAAACCTCGAATCTTATCCTGACACAAAAGTCACACATATTGTATCTCCAGATGAAGGAATACCCACTACTGACAATGAGACTGAATCCCCTCATGAGGAACAGAACGTGTATGGAGAGAAGACAAATAAATCCCTAATAAAAACAACAGACAAATTTGAGGATGAGGGCGCTGCTACAGAAGATGACTATGAGGACGAATACAACACTGAGACCAAAATGGCTAAAACTTCAGATCTCACAGGGAAGGCAGATGACCAAAAATGCCTGGACATAAAGAAGAACGAAGAGCTTGAAAAGAAACATAAAAAGAGTGACAGTGAGGAGGAAGAGGATGTTATCGAAAAAGCTGAGCTGGAGGAAGCAGAAGATATAGTTCATGAGGAAGAGTTGAAATACAAGACTGAGGAGACAAAAAAAGAAAATATTAGTAAAGACTGGGACACCAAACAAATTGATACTAAAACTATCAAACCTGCTGGTGCCACTGAGCACATCTCATTCATCCAAGATGAAACGATTCCTGGATACTCAGAGACCGAACAGACCATTTCTGATGAGGAGATCCATGAAGAGCCAGAGGACAGGATTCCTCATCTCCGTTACGACAATGTCTCCGTCCCTGATCAACCTGACTCTTTCTTCAGTGGCATAAAAGACACAAAACTTCCAACCATATCTGTTGCACCTGATTTAACAGCAAAGATGACCAGTGTTGGCCAAGAGCCACCTTTATCTACATATTCCACAAATATCATTGCAGCACCATTGGCTGAGGAAGAACATATATCGTCAGCCACCTCAATTACAGAGTATGACAAATTATCTTCTTTTGCAGCATCGGTTACTGAAGATCAGTCTATTGCATCTGTGACAGCACCTCCAACTGAGGAAATAGGAAAAAGCTCTTTACTTCTGGACAATGCGAACAGTATGCAATCATCCGGTCGTACAGAAGGAAAAGAATACTTACATTCAGCTGGCACAATTTCTCCAACATCATCTTTAGAAGAAGACAAATGCTTCAAGTCACCTCCATCAGAAGAATGCCAACCCACTGCTCCAGAGATGAACGCTACTGGAAAACCCACCACTCAAGCACATGAAGATGATGATGAAGATGAAGAAGAGGAAGACGACCAGACACCCAACATTGACATGCCTCTTGGAAAACTCCATGAGAGTTACGCATCTGCCACAGTGCAGGAACAGCTTGATAAATGCCCCTCATCTACGGTACCTCTTTCTTCACCTGGAGCACCTTCAGTCTCACAAGAAAAGGCAGAAAAAGTCCTTTCTCCAGATGTGTCCAAAACAGATGGTGCTGGGAAAACACTATCTTTTGCACCCTGCGTCTCCAGCACCCCAGAGGTGAGTGGTGCTTCAGAACCATCAGAGAGATGTGCAAGTCCAGATGATAGCACCATGAGAATGGCCTCACCTACACAGTCAGGCCCTACTAGCATTGGTTATTCACCTACTGAGGAAAAGGCACCAAAGTCTTTATTAATGGAGAAAGAGGACAGAATGGACAAGGATACATATGATGTTCAAATGTTAACTAAACATGAAACGGTTGTAGACAGTGATGCAAACAAAAAAGCTGTTAAAGTAATGGAGGCTGAAGGTGACACATTCAAAGGTGGTTTGTCTAGCACAAGGGCAACATTTGATGATTCAGGTGAAGAAGATGATGACGTTGGTGAAGAGGTAGTAGTTGAAGAAGAACATCATCTTGGAAAGGGAGATTTTAAGACCGGTGTTAAAACAAAATACAAAGAAGAGAGAGAGAGCACATTCCTTGATGAAGATGACACTTGTGAGCCACAAGCTTTAAAAGAAGAAAAGCTAATTAAAAATGAGAAAGAGGAAGCGGATAAGAAAGATAAACTTCAAGACATGACCTACTTGGAGAAAGAACACAAGTCCCAGATGCTGAGCTCTGAAGAGGAGGACGAGAGTGAAGACGAAGAATGCACTTACTCAAGCATAAAAGGGCCTCAGGACAAGTTTGATTCAGTGTTAACAGCCTACAGCGAAAAAGACGTGTCATTGTCAGAGAGAGATGACTCCACTGTGACCTCCAAAAATGGTGATAAAAGTGTACACTTCAACTTGTACTCCTTCCCTCAGTCTGAGAAGGGTCTTAAAGATGATCATGTAAGAGAAGCAAGGCAGGATACACCTTATGTAGGGAAGAGTTTTACGTATTCTGATGTATATGACAGTAAATCTAGTTCGGTGGAATCATACTCTCCTAATTTACCAAAAGACTGCACTGGTAAGTCTGAACGTAATGAAACCCTGAAGGAAACAGAGAAAAAAGATTCCATATATACCTTAATGGAAGCTACAAAGATGTCAGAATTCGAGGAAACTCACCTAAAGGACGTGTCATCATTATCATCAAACAGTGAAACCAAAACATGTGTGGACTCGAACTTTGGACACATTTTAGATGAAAAATCTACAGACTTATTAACTGATGTTAAACCAGAGGCCAAGAAATCATCACATTCATTCTCACCAGAAAGAGACCTATTTTCTGTTCAATTTGATAAATCTACTGTTAGTGGAAAGACAGAAGTAGCTGATACCCCATTAAGTGGTTATCAAGATGACCTTACCACTTCTGGCTATTTGGCTGCAAAAAGCAGCACTTCTTTGGCAGCTCAGTCTTTCAGCGAGGTGACAAGAGCAAGTGCACTAGACATGAAGATGTTAGCCCATGGAGAGGATGACGATGATGAAGAAGAAGAAGAAGATACTGATGAAGATGATGATGATGATGATCTGTACAGGAGACATGTCAGTGACAGTGATATGGAAAAAGATGCAAAATACAAACCAGGGAAAGAATTAAGCTCGTTATGTGGTGTCACCGGCATAGTGCCACCTGAATTCAAGGAGGAAAAGAAAGACACCTCACAGGACTATGGTTTTGGCTCTGTCAGCTGTGACACACCCCCAGCTCCTACTCCTTTTGAACCGACAAAGAGTCAAAAAAATGTTGAGGAACCTTTTGAAATGGGTAAAAAGGAAGCATCATCACCACTCTCTGGCAGCCACATGACAGAATATTCTGGATATGAATATTCTTATGGTGAGGTGAAAAAGTCTGTTCCATCCAGTCATTTAGACAACAAAGATGAGAGCTATGGTCAGTCTTTCTTAGCCCTGTCCACAAAACCAAGTGAAGACAAATATTTCCATGATGACAAAGACCTTGAGTTTGAAAAGCAAAAAACACCAGATATTTTAGCAAAAAAACCTGGAGACTCTGTCTCACCAGGCTTCAGTTATACAACTACATCAGCCACAGCATACTCCTCCTCTTCCTCATACAGTCACTCCTCCTCTGCCTCCGCCTCTCTCTCCACTAGTCGCCAGTTTGGAGATGAGCTAGAAACTCCTGCCAGTGTTGGATATGAGTATTCACCATTTAAAGATGAGCACTCACCTGTAATAGATTCACCATTCTCCACTTCTGGTGGGCTGGTTAAAGATGAGTATTTGGAGGTATCAGAGAAGATGACTCCTGCCACCACCACAGCTGAGTCCACATCCAGCTTAGCAAGGTTTTCACCGCTATCACCTTTTGAGGAGGTTAAGCCCTTACCTTCTTTCCCCCTTACCTCTGCAGTGGATAAAAGAGAAGAACTTGCCAGCTCTGCAAGTAGTGCTTTGGACAAGGGCCCTCAGGGTGCATGCTTTTACAAGCCAGAATGGGAAGCAGATACAGGTTTGCAGGCTGAATATGGTGCTACTGGACCTTACAGTCTCCTTTCTGAGTCTGCTGAAAAAGACACTTTGAAAAAAGATCTGTTTGGTGCTTCCTCAACACCTCATGCTGATTTACCCAAGAAACAATATTATGAAGACACTGAGAGCAGCGAAGAGGAGGAAGATTACATTTGTGAATCTGAACAGGACAAACTGCACTACCAAAGAGCTCCATTTACAGTTGAAGCAGACAATAAAGATGATCCTTTTTCTGTGACTGAAAAACGGTCTTCTGCCAGTAAGGCAGGCGCATTTCCAGATGTGCTTTCATACACTTCTTCAGTACCACAGACTACAAAGCCAGATACTGCAAATGGTCCTGCAGAAGTCACCATGGCAGCACCAGAAGCCTTTGCTGACACCAGCAAGGTTACAAAATCAAAAACTGAACTGAAAAGTGAGAAGTTTGAAGCCTGCAAGATAAGGAACCCGTTTGAATGGGAGCTGCAGCAGCAAAGAGGTGTCTACCCAGGAGAATCACCACCTCATTACCGTCATGAGGATGAGTATGAGGAAGAAGAGGAAAAGGAGCCTGAGCATCCACCTCGTCCTCTTTCCCTTTCATCTGCAGATCAGTCTTTACCATCATCGTACTATAAAGAAGATCCAGGCAGGCATGATGACTTAGATCATCCTTCCAATACATATATAGGTGCCAGCTCTTTCTCCTCTTCCCCAGGTTACTCTTCCTCTGAGTACAAACAGAGGAAGGGAGACACCTCTCCATCATTTATCAACCCAAGCATTTGCCAACTGTCCAGTGATGAGGAAGATGAGGAACAGAGAAGCCAGAATGCAGATCAACAGCAACCATCAAGCAAGAAACAATCCTACAACCAACCGCAGCATGGTTCCTACAGAGAGGACAGTGAATCACAGCGCCTTTCTGGAGCCATGGCTGCAGGGACTGGCCTAGCTGGAGAGGACACACCTCCAACTTCTGTCAGCGAATCTCTGCCCTCACAGACAGATTCTGATGTTCCACCAGGAACAGAGGAGTGTCCCTCCATTACAGCAGAAGCAAATGCAGAATCTGATGAGGATGCAGATTATCTCCCTGTGGACAAGTCATCTGGAGCCTATGGTGGAAAGCACTTCTCATCCCGGCCAGAGAAAAGTCATGATCCACTGCCCTCACCAATGATGGATCCAGCCCCTTATCCACCTCGTCCTGATGTCTGCATGGTAGACCCAGATGCTCTCTCCAGTCTAACTGACAAACCTTTAAAGAAAGACTCAAAAACAAAGAGCCTTCGCAAAACAAGTAAGTCAAGATCACCGGCTAGGAAAGCTGATGCCATTCGTAAGAGGTCTCCATCAAAGGATTCCTCTCCTCGTACCACTTCTCTGAAGAAGAAGGACTTAGATGATGATCTGTCCAAGTCAAGTCACAACACGGGCAAGGGCCTTGTCAATGGAATTAAAACTATTTCAGGTATGCATTTGGATGTATTCAACATTTACCTGCCGTTAAATATACAGCAAAATTTTAATGAGTGAAAGAAAGTAGAACAGAAAGCTTTGTCCAAAATTTAGATTTCAGTTAAGGCTTCCCTTATATGATTTTTCACTGTTCACGCCCTTATTTTCAACAGGATCAAACACTGCAAAATCCAGTTCTGCTGCACCTTCTGGTTCTCCAATCTTTGTGGACTTGGCCTACATTCCCAACCACTGCAGTGCTAAAAATGTCGACCAGGAGTTCTTCAAACGTGTGCGCTCTACCTATTATGTAGTGAGTGGGAATGACTCCAGCAGTGGAGAGCCTAGCCGTGGTGTCCTGGATGCCCTGCTGGAGGGAAAAGCACACTGGGGGTCTAATCTACAGGTAGGACTTCTCATACATCTTCACAAGTTTCAATTTGTGAAGGCCGGCAACAAAATAGCACCTAACGCTAACATAGTAAGGACAGTGAGACAAAAGTATGACAAAACCCGTCTTTTAAATGGCCACATGGCCAATGAATATATTGATGTAATATGTGCATTATTAATCTCATTTGAGAAAACATGCACGATAAATAATGCTAATTCAACTTGGTTCTTGGAAGATAATAAAGCACTAGCTGATGATGCTTAAATATGGACCTCTGCACTGCTTCAGGTGACGTTGATCCCGACCCATGACACAGAAGTAATGAGGGAGTGGTACCAACAGACCCACGAGAAGCAGCAGGAGCTGAATATCATGGTGTTGGCCAGCAGCAGCACCGTTGTGATGCAGGATGAGTCATTCCCTGCTTGTAAGATTGAGTTCTAAGTCTGGCATGGCTCCCAGGTTCACACTTTTACACTGAAATAATCCTTTATCGCCTTATTTGTCATATCTTAAGTGTAACTCCATTTGATAACATTGTGCATAATCACTCAATCGTCCTTGTTTCTCCTAAATCGGTTATGGCTCTTACAACATTCCCTAACCTGAATGAGCATGGTATTATCCAGAACTAGGAGGATGTGCCTTTAACTTTTGGATTTTCAGTTTACTTTTGCCCTTTAATGAAGAAAGAAATACAAATATTTTCTGTTAGTCGTTACCTTTTATTTATTTATTTTTATAATTTCCATCTTGAAATTGTGTTGTTGAATGATGCAGTTACAGTAAGGTTAAAACCATCCCTTGATCAGTTTTATTTATCAAGGCACACATGTTATTCCGAGCTCATTTGGAGTTTCTCTCATTGTACCGTTACTGTTATTTTCATATCATTTATGCATGGATCATTCTTCTGCAGCAACTTCTGACCTACATACAGTATATGCTCTCTGTTCTCTCGCTCATACACACATACTATACAGGAAATAATGCATTTATCAAGTAATGTATTCTTCAGAAGCTAATTGCAGTACATACATACTTACAGTTTGCTAAATATTTACTAGTATTCAGATGACGTTTTTCTGTTACCATGGTCAGAAGTACAAAACAAGTGTGTGTTTTTTAAGTAACAGCACCACGATGCACCCGCATATTACTGTATTGTAAAGACCATTAAAATGTAAACATGTTTAAAGGAGATACGCAAAACCTTTATTTTTAAATACATTTCTGGGTAGATAGTATCTCCATCCTTGACTCTTGTATGCTGCATAAATGGGAATAAAATAATAATTTTTTGAGAGTTAAACTTGACCGCAAAGTTGGCATTCGAGCTGCCCCGCTGAGCCAGCCAGCCCTGAGTGTGTGACGTCACAGCGGTAACCGGTTT
>JAODJS010000020.1:15975846-15986561 GCA_027576325.1 Sciades assimilis | reverse complement strand
GGATAGGCTCCAGCTTGCCTGCGACCCTGTAGAACAGGATAAAGCGGCTAGAGATAATGAGATGAGAGGAGATAAAATTGTGCTAATGTCAGCTAATATTGCACCTAGTCTTGCTTGTGAAGTGCCTGCAAACTTTAGCAGCAGGCTAACCCGCTAACCCTTAATTCGAAGTGCTTCAGTTAAGACCTGCAGAGTGCCCTAACCAAGTTTGTGTAACATGACACAACAACCTGATGGTGATGTGGACATGGTTCGTGGTCCAGACACCTTTTAATCAAATAAAACATTTCCAAGTAATAAGCATAACAGCCTCTGCCTTTTTAATCAGAAATTTTTGGTTACTCCCACCTCTCTTTTGAAAACGTCACTTACCAAGTAAATACATATGCTGAACTGATTGGTTTTTCAGGGGGTTCATTTGAAAGCGGTAGGCTTCGTCAGTTATCCCCATCATCATCAGAAAGAAGTTTCAGCACTCTGAGGAGACTTAAAACTTGGCTGAGAACCACAATGACGCAGATGAGGCTGAAGCATGTTACTGTGTGCCATGTCCACCAGGACAGGTTGGACAATACGGACATTAAACATAGCAGTTCATTGGTGCTAATGAGAGGCGCCACCATGTGTTATGCAAGAGCAAGGGCTGAACTGGATGGGCTTGGGTTGAAAGTGTGAATATAGCAGTAGTTTAAATACAAGCTTGAATAACGTAATACAAAAGTATAGGTATAATGGAAAGGAAAGTATAATACACTATATAACTAAAGTTCATGTGTCTATTATCCAGTCTTCTGGTCTGTCATTCATTTCATTTAACATTAGAGAAGTCATTAAGCATGTTCTGAATTGAAGAAATACATTTTACACAATTTTCCTTGACCAGAACACTATCTGCACTTCAGCAGAACCCTGTCGTCACTGCTTCCTCCCCCTCCCCTCTGGGCTCAAGAAAACAACAAAAAGGGCAATAACAGAACAACCACCAATCAGAATTCAGATACATTCTGTTGCCAAGTAAAATTGTAACCTTTCAACGTGTCAAAAAAGTTCTAGAGACCTCATCTTGTTTTACCATTAGATCAATCACATATCGGCTTAAACTAGCATTCTAAAACTAGTTAAAGATCACAAAGAAGATAGCCTACTCCCCCTGCCAGCCTCATGTCATGCAATGTTTAAGGCTTCATATGTGTTTTACTTCCATTTATGAGATGAGGAACATACCCTCTCCTGACAGTCAATACGTTATTCGCTTGTAAAACACATTTGCAAATTGGTAGAATGAGTTAAAATCACCACATGGAAGATTTGCAATTAATCAAATTAATTGCATATTATTATTATTAAATTATTACAATTCTGAACTGCAAATTTTTAAGTCTTAATTTTGGAGAGATGGATACTCTCTTGGTGGAACACAAGGGAGCAAAATATTGTGACCCTCTAATGTTGACCTGAAGTTGGCGCTACTGGGGGTTGGCATTCGGTTTATGTCCCCACCAATGTTAATACCAAACCTACACCCTTGGGTGGGTTACATTATCAGTCTGGAACAAATAAGTAAATACTAATAATAATAATAATAATTCACCTGGACATTACTATATGGGTCTGTCTCAGAAACTGGTCTCTCATTTGGGACATTATGGTCAAAAATTAAAATTTCTAATTTTACTTTTTTTTTGCATTTACTTAACACTCAAGGTTTCTTGTCATGTTTAAGAATAAAGATCTTCCTTTATCTGGCCTCCAGTGTGGAAAATTTTAACGATGTTCTGAAGTTCACTCGCATAACATGGAAACGTACGCATTTAAAAACCCTCTTTAATAACCAAGGAATATAATCTCTGTACATATATATTTCTTTAAATGCAATTATTGGACAGAAAAACAAACTTGTTTTATTTTACTCCTTAGTTTCGAATGTTCATTAGTTATCATACATTTTATTAAACTTTACTTTGTTGTGCCTGCAGGATGTCATGTAGATGCACCCCTTATTTTGTACTAAATTATCAATTAGCACAATAGTAATACACAGACAAAAGTTTGAAACTGTCACACAATATCCCATTGATTCAATTATTTGCTCCTCCCCCCCCATCACTAACGTAACATGGAAACATTTTTTTCTTTACTAGTTTCTTTTTACAGTGAAGATATTACTTGTATCACATCTAAACAAGTTGCAGATTTACACTGCATTAAATGTAATCATTCTCACAACTTAGTTAAATTATATTTTGATTACAATTCAAATGTTTTTGTAAAATTGATTTATATATACATACAATAACTACATCATGAAGAATTAAAGTCCCTCCTTCACAGAGGAGTGAAAATACTGAATAAATTTCCTCTTTTTGATTGCTTGGGTTAACTAGATAGAACTCGATGCCAACGGTGTCGATGGGGATGCCTCTGCCCGGTAGACGACACGCTTTATTAAAAGTTGTGGTTTGGGGATGGATATTTGACTTCACAGTAATCTTGACCTGGTGAAATTACTTGTATTAGCCTTGGAGATAGTGTGTTCACAAGGCTTTTGGACAGACATTTGACCTTACAGTGACCTTGACCTTTTGATCTGAAAATCTAATCAGTTTATCTGTGTCCTAAAATGCACAAATGGTGAAAGTTTGGTGAAATTCCTTTCATTAGCTTTTGAGATGTCGCGTTCAAAGTTTTGGGACAGATGCACGGACAACCCGAAAACAATGCCCCCTGCACCTTACGGTGGCGGAGGCATAAAAATGCCAAGTTATGATGACTGAATTGATTATTCACTTAAACATGATACACAAAATGTATTTGATATGGCGAAATGGAATGGTTTGCTTACAAAATGACAGCGAAATATAAGCAGCAGTGATACTGTTAAAAATGACCCCTTCAATAATGCATACCGTCAAAACGATCCATTTTCTCATCCGTTCAATTACATACAAAGAACGGATGTATAGAATAAATGTGATTTTTCCTTATGAAATTTCAATCAATTTTGTCTATAATCTGTGAAAGAGGGGCTTTAAATACAAGGAGGCACAAACAGGTGACCACTTCTGTGTTACGAACGCAAGATAAAATCGTTAAGTCCACAGTTGCTCACAATTAACATTAATTCTTCTCAGCTAACTGTGTGATTATCATTTGTGAGGAACTGAAAGTCATATTTCAAAAAATTCTCATTCACTCTTTATGGTTACAAGTTCACTCTAGTAATAAGGAAGCACGATCTCAGACAGCTGACCACTTCATTATGAACGTGAGAAAGTCATTAATTCTGTTATTTCTCACAAAATCACATCAACTTTTTACAGCTCTGTCCGTTATTATCGCTTCTGAAAGGAAATGAAATGGCCGGCCACCTTATTGTAATAAAATAATTATTGTTCTCATTTTATGATTTAAAAGCTCATTATCATAATAAAATGATTACACGTGGCCATTTCCATATTACAAAAGTGTGAATATTTTTTAATTCTCTCATTCCTCATAAATATCAATTCTTCACAGCTAGACCAGATGGTAAAATATTAAAATGTCAAATAAAGTTATTCAATATGAAATGC
This sequence comes from Sciades assimilis, assembly GCA_027576325.1. NCBI lineage: Eukaryota > Metazoa > Chordata > Actinopteri > Siluriformes > Ariidae > Sciades > Sciades assimilis. Next base: position 15,982,989 of record JAODJS010000020.1, on the reverse strand, counting down.
TTAGAACTAAGCTGATAATGTGGCCCGTCATGGCCAAATGTTCAAATCAATCATCGTGGCAAAATGACTAGCCTTAAATTCTATCAAAAGTTCGATCTAAATTGACCATGGTTGCAAAATATTGGCCAAAAATATGCAAACACTACGAAACATGAAAGAAACATTCTATTGCCTTATACTGCAAGACTAAAACAAAATAAAACTCAAAACTCACCTTTTCAGTGATAATGTCCGAACAGATCACTTGTGTAACAAAGACTGCAAATGGAAGCATGATCTAAATGTTGGAGTAGAAAATTCCATTCTACACATGCAAATTGTTAATGTGTGTGTCCTTCCCCGCACATAACACGCTATGGTAAAAAAAAAAAAAAAAGACCACAACTCAATTTATAGCTCAGAAATTCACACAAGACCAGCTACCATTGTAACTGTTTCTTACAGAATATTTCTTTCATCTACTTTCAGCTTTTGTTTGAAAAAACAATCGCAGATTTATAACAATTTTTTATATGGCGTAGTGATTTTAAGTTACTACTTTTGGTGAGGTAGTGACCTTGACCCTGAGGCATTCCGTTTAGATCAAAACACACGACCATATTGGTTTTGGGTATGCAGAAAATGGAGTTACAATGGTGATCAAATATTTTGCATGATGTTTTATTACGGTTATGATTATTCTGTGAGCGCACCAATCCTTGGGTGTATAAAGTTACAACTTAAAATACAATTAGTCATAACTGTAGACTTGTCAGTGGACTACAACCTTTTTAAGGGAATGCGATGTAGTCAACCATTTATGATGTCCCAGATCAAGCTGCCATTTTTCCACAAATTTGCAGAATTTTTACCAAATTCTAGAGAGTATTCACATCAAAGATTTAGTTTTATCTGTATTTCTTTCATCATTTTATTTCAAATTAAAACCAACATCATTCAAAACCGTATAGTTTATTGACTGAGTATATTTAGTGGGGTACCCCCACAGCACCCAGTTTCTGAGACAGACCCATTTATGCAGCATACAAGAGTCAAGGATGGAGATACTATCCACTCAGATTTATTTAAAAATAAAAGTTCTGCGTATCTCCTCTGTACCCTTCCTGTCAGTTTGAACCAGTCTGGTCACACTCGTCTTTCATCACCGAGGCTTTTCTGCCAGCACTACTGCTGCTCACCGGATGACTTTGTTTTACTCCCCATCATTCTGTGCAAACTCTAAAGAACATTGTTGTGTGTGTGAAAATCCCAGGAGGTCGGCAGTTTCTGAAATACTCCATCTGTCACAAACATGGTCGAAGCCACAGAGATCAAACCCCCCGCCCTCTCGTTCTAATGTTTGATGTGAACATTAACTGAAACTCTTGACCTTGCAGTTTATGCATTATGCTACTGCTATATGATTGGCTAATTTGGATAAGTGCATGAATAAACAGAGGTACAAATGTCCTATTAAAGGTGCTATATGTAAGATGGCTGAATCCCTGCTACACTCATACTCCAAACAAATAGAGGGCAGTATATTGGCAGGATGTTGGGCTGTCAACCCAATCATAAGAAACAAGGAAGTTCAGTCCCCCACCCTCTGAGGTACAAAGCGGCATGATTGTCATTTCTTCACATTTTGTTGATAACTTGAATGTTTTTTAAACTACGTAGAGCACCTTTAAAGTGTGTGTGGATAAGTACACAGTACTGCAGACATTAGGAGCAGATGAATGAAGTTTGTTTTGGGTGATGTGCTTCGAAATATGAAACAAAACAAAAAAGAAATATGAGCGCCGTCCTGTAAACTTGATATTGTACGGAACATCAAACTGGTGTTTTTCAGCAGACTGTAGTAAAACGGAGCCGTTGTTTTTCCAGTTGCTGTAATGATCCTGTCTGTGTCCCTCTTCTGTCCTGCAGGCTCAGGCAGCAGGAGGCGCTGTGGCTGAAGGAGCGGTCGCAGCCCCGGCAGGAGGAGCAGCAGTGTGTCCCAGTCCAGGAAAGCACAGTTCGAGCACGGATCGCAAAGCCAAGAAAGAGGCCAAGGACAAGGAGAAGTGTGTGATCCTGTAACGGCACTGCCGGCTGCTCACGCGCTGTCTGACTGAAACGCAGAAGGCTCGCCGTTACACACTGACTCAGAGCTGCACAAGGACTGAGGAGAGGAGAGGATCCGCTGTTCCGAAGCCACTGGTGCCTGATGCTGTTTGCTCTCTGAGCTCTGAACACACAGCGGAGTGGATCAGGGGGACAAACTCCCACCGCGTCTCTGATCGAGCTCGCCCAACCGTCCTTCCTCCAGCCGTACGGTGCACCGCGCTTGTGTGGAGTGACCTCACGCTTCACGATGGTGGATTTTATAGCCAAACGCACCAGAGGGAGGGGAAAAATAACGGCACCCATGTATTTTTTTTTCCCTTGATTTCCATTATTGCAGTTGTTTATAAGATGTTTTATAAGCTGTTTTATAGCCGATTATATAAATATACACACTTCTTATACGCAGAGATGCAGTTTCACAGGCAGGATCTTTACACTGGGACTGAGAGGATGCCGCAGTAGCAGGACTACATATCACACTGTAACAGTGTCGCACGACGTGCCGTTGAGCTTCTGAGGATCACGCCAAACTCGCTCTTCGCTTGCAGTTACGCACAAATCTCTGGTTCTCAATCGGGCTGAGTGAGGGCCGGGCGATACGGCAAACATCATGATAAACGTCACAATAATTAGTTTTAACAAAGTGCCAGTAAAAAATCAGTGCCACATTTTAAAGATCGACGAAACCCTGAGTTTTTGGTGAGTCTGATGGTGCTGGTGATCAGATGTTTGGTGATGGAAGTCATAATGGAGTCTTTAACAAGCAACAATAAGACTACTTGTTAATAAGACGCCCTTTAACGGGTCTAATCGCGTCTTCAGAAAACGAGCCTCGCTGTGTCGCCCTCCATGCAGCCAGTTTGCCATTGGGGCATTTAATCCGCCTTCGTATCGTGACTCGCTGAGAATAAATGTCTCCTGCAGCCACAAGTTGAAATGCAAGAGGTTCTCATGATGGCGTAGAATCTCTGTCTCTCCTCCTCTCTGTGTTTCAGGCCATGGGAGATTGTTTTTGTTAGAATGCAGTGTGTGTGCAATCCAGTCACGCTCCAGGGCTCGGCAGCAATCCTGACTTTTTCCCCCCATTATGTTTCACTAGAAGCACTTCTGTCCCTCGGAGTTGCCACTTTAATCTGCTGCCACTTTCTGAACGGCTGCCTCAGTGCTGTTCTGGATTGTGACGGATAACTTTATCCGATTGAAGAGATGTGGGTTTTGGTTTTTTTTTTTTGCTTGTGCCACAGTTTGTGCTGTTTTTCTGTTCCCACTACTTGTGATGGGACAGTGCGTGTGTAGGTCTGTGCACCACTACACCAATAGCTGCGCAGTGTAACTCCGCACATGATCCGTGTTACTGCCTTTTCCTGACAGACTTTTACTCTCAAGACATTCCAGCAGGATCTTTTCACTCACTTTAAGACGCACACAGTGATGCTCAGATGAGGGACATCTGACGGTAGAGCGTCGGATTCAAATCCCAGTCGTGTTTTCAATGCACCTCTGTCGATGCCCAGTTTATTTCACTTTCACGACGACTTTGAACGGGTTGTAATTTCCGTTTCAGACAGCTGATCGACACACCTGATGTTCAGCTGTGAATCAGGTTAAATTCAGTCGAAGTTTTAAGCTTATGATGGAATGTTAACGTTGGGTGTCTTGCTAGTGAGCTTGGCCATGTGGGTATGGCGTTTCAGTCGTGAGTGGAGGTCAACAGAGGTGTTCCAAGCACATTCACGGATCCTTCATCCATTCAAAGACGTTCTGTAAAAATCTCATCAGGACATCCAGGGAAGAATCCGTTTGTGGTTTATCTGAACAAAATATTTAAGTGTAGGTTTTGGGCGTGGCCCGAACATCTAACATGGTGTTTGTTTCACTTTTTTTTTTTTGTCTTACACAGGCCCTTAGTGGCCAGACGGTCTGTACATAAACACAGCTTTCAGCATTGTCACTTTTTTTTTTTAAATAACTGACACAGTCGTAAATGTAAGAGGAGATTGAGACAATCTGTACTTTTTTCCATCAGCAGAACCACTCCGGCCTTCAGCGATGGAACACATTTTGCTGTGCTCAAGGAGAAAGAAGTAATGGTGGTCAAACAGGGTTCGAATTTGGTTTTTACACAGAATGAGGGGTCAGAACAGGCACTAAGAGTTGATGTGAAGTGGGCCATTTGTTGTTTCCCCACTCACATCACAGCAGCGTGCTTCATGATGTTCAACACGAAACCGGAAGCACAGCAGTGAGGCTTAAGAGACCACGACTTTCAGCCCAGTTTCCTGTGAAGATGATTGATTTATACACTAAGCGAGAAAACTCAAGTTGTTTCACTTCAACACTAAACATGAAGCAAAAACAAAGCATTTGGCAATAGAGCTGGGCAACATGGGGGGAAAGATTAAATAACTTTTTAGCAAAATGTCTAACAATTAAGATTAGCTTATGAACTCTACATTTATTATTCATGTCATAATTGTGCGTCGAGCAGAAGGAAGTCGCATCACTAAACCAGACTGTCTGTTCTGGTCATTTCTCCCCCCGGCTTTCAGCACCGACGAGGAACATCATCCAGTTCTGTCAATAATGTTGGTCTAAACTCTAAGACTTTGTTGTTTGTTTATTGATAAATATGCTGTTTCATGCACCAGGGGCCTCGTTTATAAAACTACACAATGTCAGATTTTTGTTGTAATTTGTGCTGAAAGCTTCATGTTGAGACGTCATGCCAGTGTGTTTTTTGGAAAGTTTTTTTTGCCATTGTAATTGGTTCTGCACTGTTATCAATTGAATGCACTAATAAGGAGCAAAATACCTCATTTTATACAGAATCAGATGCCAGAGTTTTAATGTAAGTAAACTGAATCATGCTAATGAACAGGATGTGACTAACAGCCTCCAAAAAGATGTACATAAAGCTGTTGAAGGGAGAAAAGCTGAGGCTTCTTCCTTTCCTGAAGGAAAAGAGAGACGAATAACTTTTTATAATCCGAGTAAAAGAGCAGCCAAGTTTTCAGCTGTAAGGAAGTTTCATTTTAAACTTGTTTGAGGCAGATATTTACAGGAACGATAAGCGAGAAATGTCCATTACTTCTTACAGAATGGCTTTAAAAGTCAGATACCAAAATGTCTCTGCTGATTAATCGCTACTCAATGTGTCACTAAGCTATTCTTTTAAGGCACAGACTCGGGCCCCTGGCTCTGCACAGTTCAGCATTTTCCCTGCTGTAACACACCCACTGAATAGTGGGCTCAAAAAAGGGACTCCAGGAACCTGTGATTTAAGGCTATGCTTTAATACACACTGGGGTGAGTCTGAACAAATCCTGTGCCTGCTTTGCCAAAACCACCTATGACACTCCTCATAAAAGAAAAACTGTATCACGTATATATATGCGCACTCTATCCATCACAAACAGATCAAATCAGATCTTACAAGAACTTCTGTACATCCTTCTTGACATGACAGTTTAATGGAGTGGACAATACAAGCAAAATCTCACCGTGCATGTTTTGAGCTAACTGAGTCAGTGATCCACTTAATACACAGTTTCTACTTGTTCTTCCTTTCTATATCTATTTACACTAAATCTTTAGTTACATAAAGGCTGGAGATTAAAAGGTCAATGCTCCTTTGCATTAAAATGGGTTAATGTGTGTGTATATATATATGACCAAAACGTGTAAATTAGCCCAACATGGTGTGTGAAAGTAGACACGTTATCTGTAACAAGCCTTAGACGAAGGAAAACAAATTCTGATTAAAGAAATATGCACAGCGAGACCTGGTGCACTGTGGTTCTTCAGAACAGAATGTATTTTAGTGTTCAGACCAGAATTAAACACTTAATCTGCAGGACTGAATGAAGTGATGGATTCAGAGCATGATGAAACAGGAAAGAACACACTGCATGTCTACTGCTACACACACACAAACTCAAGTGTACAGTAGGGACTCCCAATACTGCATTGCCTACTTCTGCACACACCCACCTCAATTTATCTGCTCTTTAACAGCCGTTTAACAAAGGATACAAATCAGGGAGACACTGAAATCAGCATCAAAATTATTAAACACTCAAGAAAAGTAAGCAGGTGAATCTGTCATCTCCCCAATCATTTTAAATACACATGGAAAGGAGGGAGAGAGAGAAAAAAAAAAAACACACCTACACGAGCTGTCTAACAGTGTGGTGTGCTAAAGTAACATGGCTGTGCACTTTTTACAGCTCACAAGAGAACGACTGAGGAACGGAGTCCTACATGTAGCTTAACAAGGCTCTATACAAAAAAAAAAAGCTCGTTTACACTTCAGTCCAACCATTTAAAAACATCAAATATCTGAAACTTAAAAAAAAATTAAGTTATAAAATGTTTTTTCTTTGTTGCAAAAGAAGGGGGTTGCTAGAACCTCCCCTTGAAGGGTTTGAATCCTCCACTGCTGCCAGTCATGGGGACGTTTGTGATCTGGACGATTCTGTTCATGCCACCAGAGGAATGGCTGCAAACACAAATACAGGCTTTTACAATCATTGTAGCAAAACCTCACACACACACACACACACACACACACACACTGAATCCGAGTACCCAAGCTTTAGCGTCAGGGGATTAAGAAATGTACTGTTTACTTGTGCTCATCACTGGTGGGAAACCTTGCACCTAGTAAAGAACTCCTCCTGTGAAGGAGGTACATTAGAGGTCCACCAGGTAGCAGAACGGAACCTGTACGCACCTGGAATGTGGAGCCATCATGGCAGGCCGACTTTCTCCCATGCGCCGGTTATCAGGGAAGCCTCCACTCTGGGAGCCGCTGCTATGCCACTCCTTTCTGGGTCCCTGATCGCGGCCATGCCTCTCCACCACCACCTGTCTTCCACTGCTGAAATGCTGCTCAAAACACATACAAGTCAATGGTTTAGAAATCCATGGCCATGATGAACTAGGCTTAACTGTTGCGCTGTGCAACGGCAAGTGTATCCCCCGTCATTTTGAAGGGAAACGGACAAAACCCCACCCAGACAAAACATTTTTGCACAAAAATGCCCATCAGAGTCG
>JAODJS010000020.1:14621602-14632596 GCA_027576325.1 Sciades assimilis | reverse complement strand
GCAGAGCCCATCCTGTTGCATTTCACAACATACTACAATTTCCAGCGGGAAGGGCTCTGCACTTGGCACTCGACTTTTACGGACTGTCCCCTGAAGATGGCGTCTGAGGAAGCCCAACTTCAGGTAAGGTCACTGCCTTTGTATTTACTCTAATACATACTCTCTCCGTGCACTTGCAGAGCCAGGGACACTTTGTTTTGTTCGTAGGAACCCTCTACTCACTTCCACAGAACTGTCATGTTGTTTTGAGCTTTGCAATGGTTTTCAAACTAGTGTTTTGTATCGGTAAAAAGACATGCCCTGCGCACGGCCGTGTTAGTGCTTTCTGGTTGAAATCGCAAAAAACGAATTCTCAAAACACATCCGATTGACGTGATTGTGGTAACAACTCAACGTATGCACTCCCAATAATGCGAAAATAGACCTAGAAAGCATTTCACTCTGGAGTTTTCCTTTAAGTAGTGCATCAGTATGTACAGCATAAGAATTCCATCAGTAAGACCCTCACCTTCATGCGGTCATATTTATCGTCCACGTCTTGAATCCAAGAGATAAACTGCCGGGCGTTAAAGCGGTCTCTCACAGATTTGTTTTCATCCCCCTGTTAAAACACATCAGCATTTAGCAAATTATTCTACACCTGTGGAACTGTTAGCATTGAGATGCGAGGCTGGTTCACGGTGAGAGTAAAGGTATTTTACCTGGCTCTCTGATGGCATATTGTAAACCTCGGAATCCAGAAGCATGGTGCAAGCGCTAAACGGGACAGCCTGATTAGCAATTGTCCTGGCTGCTCTGCAGTGAACTCGCAGGACCTCTTGTTCACAGGACACAATCAGCTTTTCCTATAGAAAAGGAAAATAAAATTTCGAGACGTTCGTGAGGCCAGTCTAGACACTCTGACCCTTGCGATAACATTTAAGGTGGTACGTAGAATTTTCCAAACATCAGATGAGTGCAAGATGAAATGAGAAATTTGACTGTATCATGCCATACTTTGTACAGTTTGGAAAAAAAAAAAACATTTCAAGATACAGGGCTTTTCTATTATACAGAAGACCTGATCACTCGAAAAGGTTTTATGCTGAGCGATCAATTTTAACAGGATGACTCCTAAAGCATGCCAAGGGATTCAGGGGTAGCAAACAGGCAGTGTGTGGGTGATGAAGTTGGTGGATTTACCCGCTCAATGCTGTGCTGCAGTCGCAGTTTCCCCCTTACTGCCTCCTGCTGTCTGAAGAGCTCCTTCAAGGGCTCAGACAAAGATGGAGGTGGAGCAATCTGCAGGACAGAACCGAAAATCTCTCTTTTGGTATAAATTTTGAAATGCTGGTTTCCTAATGTTTGTTATAAAGTTGTGTAAACGCAACAAAGGTAGTGTTATTGTGCAAAACGCTGTTCTTACCACTGGGATATGTAGTTTGCTCAGTGGTTTGCCATCTAGCAGGTAGGAGCCGGTGTACGTCACATATTCTGCATAGCACTGAGGAGCTTGTGGTGTTATATAGCAAAGGATTTTCCGTTTCTCTTCAATCTTTTTGCGGATCTGTAAGTACTCAAAGTAAGGGTTGGAGCGGTCGCTGTGGTATGGCTCAATTTCATCCAGCTTGATGGCATTGACTATAACTGCTAACGTTTGCTGTATCATCTCCCGTGTTTGCTGCATCGCTGTGTTGACGAGTTGAACCTGTACTTGTTGCTGGCCTGATTTCTGGAACTTCCTTTTGCGAGGATGCTGCGTCTGGCCATCCTCCTCCTCAGTGCGGCCTTTAGTTTTGGTAACGAGAACAGGAGCTGAAGCCTGAGCAGGGATGGTACTGATCGGCTCCTTCTCTCCAGAGGTAAGAGAGGATGGAGAAATAGTAGTGATGCTTGTCGTAACAGGAGAGGAGGTTGTGGAAGATGAGACACTTGTCGCAGTGTTCTGCTTACTCTGGTTGGCCAGCATCTGTGCGCGATTGCGAGTCATTCTTGGAGCTATCTCCTCAACCTTTTTGGGGGCCTCAGTTGTGGCAGGTGCAACTGGGAGTTTGACCGTTGTCTCCAAAGTTTCTGATATTTGGGGGGTGCTGGATGATGTGACAGTCAAGACTGGAGCAGGGGGGCAAGAGTTGCACGATGTACCCAAGACAACCACGGGATTAGACACAATTTGATCTGATTTTAAAGGCGCCAGTGGTTCCAAACATGGTGTTACTGCCACCAGCATATCGGGGGCTGTGTCTTTCTGTCTATATTCCTGGTCATTCTCTCCATCAACATCTGAATACATGTTGCCGTCACCCTCATCATGGTCATCAAACAAATGCACATCTTCCTGGATGGTTTCTTTAATTGATGGAACGTCTTGAATGTTGTGAGGTTCTGGTTCGAGCTCATGTTGGGGTCTGTAGCTCTCTTCATGGGCAGTTGGCTCCAAATCCTGAGCAGACTCGCATGGAGGAACAACTACAGGCGAGCATGGAGGCTTGGTCAAACTGGGAAAGCCAACATCCAATACCCCAAGCTCTTTGCTTGCTTCCAAAGGTCTTATTGGGACAGGAGGAGGATGTTTGTTCTCTGTTGTCTCTGAGGTTGTAACGTCAGGCTCATGCATCTCTTTTTCTGGGAAGGCAAGTTCCGTCAAAGAGAACGGACTCAAAGGATCTAGCTCGTCAACTGCGTTAGGAAAGGGGTCAACCCAGTGAGACTCACAGCTTACTGGTTGGGCAAGACTGCCCTGAGGGTAACTGAGTGATTCTTCTCTATTCTCTTGTGCCACACACGATGGCTCAATGTCCATTTGATTCTCCTCAACATGTGGTTTGATATCTGTGAAGAAGGTTTCTAGTCGAGTTGAGGAGGGTGGCATGAAGTTTGATTCTGCAGGCTCTGCTTCGGGTCTCGGTGATGAAGAAATATCCTCTACGCCGTCTTTCTGTACGTCATAATGACTTTCTGAAATGTGTTGGTATGACCTGGAATATGTAGAATAAGGGGGTGACATGGATGAGTGGACAGGTATTGCGGTCGGAATAGGTGGAAGGTCACAATCAGAGTGGGAATATGGACTGCTGATCTTTGAAACCGCAGCTTCAACCTCTCCATAACTTTCATGGGGAGATTTCATAAGACCATCTGAGTTCCACCCTATAGACTGATCACAAGAGTTTTCCATGTTATTGTCTTGAGGATGAGTGGGTGTCAGTGGAAGGACTTCAGGCTCTCTACGATCTAGAGAGTCAGCCCAAGTCTTCATGACAGAATCTTCTAATCCAAGAGAATACGTGGGGTCTTCAGTAGACTGCATGGCCTGATCTGAAGCAATCTGAGTTTCAGCCGTTTCCTCCGAATTATCCTCCTCTTCGTCGTCCTCCTCCTCTTCCTCCTCTTCATTATCCTCTTCCTCATCTTCATCCTGCTCCTCAACAAGGGGAGGTAAATATTCACTGCCACTCACTGGATCAGAGGGCAACAAACTGGGCTCACTTTGATGTGGTTCAGACAGATCATCAATGTCCATTGGAGGCAAAGCCGCAGGAGCTGGTGTCAGAGGAGCAGCTATGTCCAGACACTGAGCGTCAGATCTATGGACTGGAGTCGAGGGCTTCATGAGATAACTGTACATACTCTCTGGAGGGAGTTCACTGGCATCATTCCCAGAACTGGCTGCAGAAGCTCTATCGGGTACAGGCTGTGCTGAATCAGGCCTTGGAGACAGCATGTTAATGTGAGGTGAGGGGTATGAAGACGAAAGACCATCTAGTCTCTCCATTGGGAGGGTTTTGTCTTCAGAAAGATGTGAGGCAGAAGACTCGAATTCTTGAGGTGCATTTTGCTGTCGAAGAAACTTGTCAGCTTCTGCTTTGAACTCTTCTTCTAGAGGTCTTCTGACGTCAGAGGTGACTGATCGACTCTCGAGGGGTAACTGCATATTTTTCGCTGGTGTGATGCAGGTTCCTTCTGGGAAACTATGGGATGAGTTCTGTGACGTGTATCTATCAAAGAACGTCGGGGAGCAGGCGTTCATTGACATGGTCATTGCGGAAGAGTTCTGACAGTCGAGTCCGTCGAATATGATTTCTTGGTAGTCCTCTGTACTGCAGGATGGTGTACGAGGAGTCTGCATGACTTCCTCATAGCTTGGACATGAAATCACAGATGCAGGAGTGGGGACCCCTGTTGGCCTGTTCTGATCAGGTCGTGGAGAAGCAGGAAGATTTTCCTTCATCTGGTGGCCTGCTAGCCAGTCTTTTGAGTTTTGGCTGTCCAGTGGCTGTGATTTTCTATCAGGGGACATCATCTGAGATGGAAGGCTCACATCTTTAAGTTTCTTGTCTTTCAAAGCAGAGTCTAATGTGCCAGTCTTCTTAGATGAGAGATCACTGCGGTTCTTTTTGAGATCTTCGCTGGACTTGATTTTCTCTTTAAACTTTGGATCTCCTGATTTATGCCTTAATTTCTCCATTTGTTTCATCTTCTCCTTGTGTCTCTTATGGCGCTCTTCATTCTCCTGATCCTTTAAACTAAGCATTTTACCAAAGCTTGTTAGTCTGAGATCACCATCGACCAGAAGTTTCTCACGTGGGCGAGTGTCTTTCCGGGTGGTGTCTTTTGACTGGCTGAGCTTGTCGCCGTCATTGAGCTTATCCTTGGTCTTGTTATAATCTGTTCTATCTTTGTCTGCAATGTCCCGATTTCTGTCCTTGTTTTTGCCATCAAACTTTGGACTATCTTCTTTCGACTTGTCTTTTAAATTTGTGACTTGAGGGCTCTCTTTCAGTCCAGATTTTTGCTCGTCTTTGATGTGTCGGAAAGACCCAAAACCATCTGAATATTTGTGTTTCTCCTCTTTGACCTTTTCCTTATGCTTCTCTTTCTTCTTTTTGTCTTTAATCTTTTCGCTAGTAATGATGCTATTTGTCTTATCCTTTTTGGACATTTCCTTTTCAAACTCCAGTGTTTTGTCCAAGTCATCCTCTCCATCACCCTTGGAACCATATGGAAAAGTATATGGATCAGCTTCCAGGGGCATGGGCTCTTTCTCAATCGGCAGGCTCTCTCTGCGGCCAAAGGACTCTCTAAGCTCCTCCGACTTGTCCCGCTTATCAGCTTTCTCTTTCTTGCCCTTCTCCTTCTCATGACTCTTTTTGGAGGATGAGGAAGAGGAATGCCTATGCCGCTCTTTCTCTCTGAATTTGTCCTGTGGGTTAGAGATGGACAGTGACTCTCTTCGATCCTCTGACATATCTGGCAAGGTGATATTTGAGGAGTCATAGAAGCTGCTTGAAACTGGCTCATGCCCCCGGTCTGTGAAACTGTCTGATGACATCTCGCTGTTCTTATCATTGGAATCATCTTTGTAGTCATTCATGGCCTCCTCCTCTAGCTTCTCAAGCAAGGATTTCTCATTCTCACCACTGCCCTTAGAAAGTTTTCTATCTTTCAGATGGTCTGGTTTGTCTTTGTATTTGCTTTTGCCCTTTTCCTCAGTGAGCTCCCTCTTGTCTGTTGGTTTCTGTCGGATTTTCTTTTCCTGATTCGAGTCCACAGACGCTCGGTCTTTGCGGTCCTTGTGTTTTATATCAGTTGAATCCTTGTCTTTCTTATCTTTGTGTTTTTCCATTGAGCCTTTTCTCTCTTTTCCTGCATCAAACATCTTTTCTTTCTTTTTATCTTTATGCTCCTTTTCCTTCTTATTTTCTGTCGAGTGTTGTTTCCCCTCCCCAGAATACTTCCTGTGTTTATCCGTCAGGATATCTAGGTCATCTCTATCAGGCGTGGAGTCTTTACGGTGAGAGTCCAATAGTCCAAAAGAATCGCTCAATTTTGCCACCCCTCCGTTGTAATTATCACTCTCATCTTCACTCTCATCCGTGAATATATCCTCAATTTTATACCAGGTCTTCTCCCTCACCTTTTCACTCTTCTTTTCTTCCTTTTTAAATTCAAGAAAATCCTTTTCCCTTTCACCATGTTTGTCTTGGAATATTTTTTCTTTTTTGTCTTTACTCTGCTCAGATGACATCTTCCTCTCCTTACTGTGAGAATCTTTGTGTTTATCTTTAGCCCCATCTTTCTTGTCTTTGGAGCTCCTTTCAATGTCTTTATCTTTCAAAGACCTGTCCACCAAGTTTTTCTCAGGCTTCTCCTGGTCCAAACTTCGATCTTTAGGCTTATCTTTGTGCTTTTCACCTTTTAACTTGTCCTTCTTCTCCACGCCATCCCCCTTCTTCTCCTTTTCTTTTCCAGAGTGGTTCCTCTCCCTGGGATCAGACTTCGGCATAGTTTCACTCTCGGATTTGAAGAAGGTCTCGATGCTGTATTCATCTCTCAAGCATTCCGTTTTGCTTTTGGAGTCTTTACGCTCCTTGGTAAACTCGTAGGAATCTTTCCTGTCCCTGCCGCACTCTGACTCCTTTTCTTTCTTCTCTTTGATGACTCCATCAGCCGATTCCTTTCGTTTCTTCTCCTTTTCGGAGTGACTGGAGTTCAGCTTTTGTTTATCAGTCCAGTCTTTTTTCTTTTCGCTTCCTTTGTCGCTTCCTTTGTCAGAGGATTCCTTCTCTTTTTTCTTGGAAATAAGATCTTTGTCAAAGCGCTTGTCACCATGCTCCGACTTCTTGTCTTTAACTTTGCCGTCCTTTTTCCGGTCCCTGTTTTCGTCTTTCATCGTTTCCACAATCAGTTTCACAGAATTGTTATTGGCTTTGTAGTCTTTCATGGGGGCATCCCAACTATCATCTTCATAGAGAGAGCTGTCAGAGGAAAGGTCTGATGGCCATCGGTCATGATCTGATGCGCTCATCTTGGTATCCTCTAAAAAAGGATTTTTCATATCATAGTCCTCATAGTCCGGTTCTTCCTTGAGGGTCTTATCCTTCTTTGACTTTTCCTCTTTTACGGTTTTGTCTTTTTCCACCTTAAAATGCTTCTCTTCTCTCTGCTCACTCTTTTTTTCTGCTTTGAGAGACTTATCCTTGGACTTTTTCTTTTTATCCTCTTTATGGGATTTTTGTTTTTCCTCTTTAGGCTTTTCTTTGTCCTTCATCCCTTTCTCCTTTTCAGTTTTTAAAGATTTGTCCTTTTCATCTTTAATTGCTCTATCTTTATTCGACTCCTTTGTTTTCTTGGACTTCTCTTCTTTAGATACTCTTTGAACTTCTTTCCCTGTCCAGTCTTTATCTTCAGCTTTAACTTTTGACAACCTGTCCTCTTTCTTAAAATGATCTTTTTCATGTTTGGAGAGTTTGACTTTGCTTTCGGAAGGTGACTCTTGTCGAGAATCGTCAAAGTCGAAGGAAATGCTCTTGACAAATTTTTCATTCATGTCTTGATTCAACACTAAAGTTGCAACCTTCTCCTTTTCTTTATTTTTGTGTTTATGTTTTACTTTGTGTTTTTTCAATACCTTTCCGTCCTTGTCTGTTTTCGAAACGGTTCCATCCATGCTTGAGTTCTTATAAAAGTCAGAGCTCTTTTTGTCTAGCACACTGGCATGCGTATTGTTTTTCTTCTTCTCCTGTGCTTTCTTCTTCACCTGTTTTATTGACTCAACACTCGAGTCTGCAGAGGAATAGTCAGACTCGCTGGAAAGCCTCGTTCTGACTGAGTCGGAGAGGGAGCTGACATCAGACCAAACTGGGGAGGACACAGTCTTCCAACCATCTGTCCTCCACTGTTTCGGGTGCTGCTCTGCCAGAGATTGTGTAAGCTTCTGAGAGCCCAAACTCCCATGAGAAGAGGAGGAAGAAGACACAGACAGTGAGCTGAATACGCTAGATTCTTTAAGGCTCAAAGTTGTAGAATCCTTCACACAGTTCGAAACAGGCATTGAGCCCTTATCATCCTCACTCTCCATATCGCCTGTCTCAGAGTCGGAGGTGCAGAACTTGTCGTTCACTTTGCCAAAGCGCACCTCCTTACTGATGTTATTTTTTGTCTCTTTCTTTCTCTTCTTTTTGACTTTGCTTTTGTCTTTCTGCTGCTTGGAGCACAATGTGTTCGAGTCTCTACTCTTGGTGTTGCTCTGAGCAGCAGATTGCCTTGGCGTGGGTGCTGGCGTGAAACACAACGTCCGGTCATCCTCATCTGAGCTGTTGCTATCTGACAGTATCCGACGCACAGGCTTCTTTGGTGTGAGTGAGTTGCTTTTGGAATAAGTTTTCACCTCCATCTTGGGGATGGAGATGAAGTTGTTGACCTTGCTGACGGGATCCTTGCGGAAGTCTTTTTTGAGCAAATGCTTGTCATCCACAGGCGGGACGCGCTCCTCTTCGTCATCCTCATCAAACTCGTATTCGTCCTTGACCGGCGTGGTGATGGATTTGGGCGGGTCGAGGGGCTTCCCTTTCAGCTTTAAGCCCTTCTCGAACTCTGAATCTGTGTTATTGCCATCAACAGAGCTAGATGGGGCAAACGATGGCGCGTCCTCCTCCTCTGAAGATTCTGATGGCACAAAAAAAAAAAAAAATTACTGGAGAGAACTTCAAGATTTGTATTTGGCTTTTTAAAAGAAATTTATATACAGCACATACCTGATGAGCTCTCACTAGAAGTGTAAGTGCCTTTTCCAAGCAACAAATTAAGCATGGTTGGAGAGTTCGCAACCTTCAGCGGCGTTTCCCCCCTTCTGTTGCTTTGACAAGGGTCCCCTCCATACCGCAAAAGTAACTTCACCACCTAGAAAACAAATAACCAAAAGAGCGAAAAAAGTTTGAATGGCTGGATTAAACAGAATTGCTCACTAGCTGAAAAATTCCTGGAAAAAAAGTGCCATGAAACCCTGGTTCGATGTACTAATCATGCTTGAACAAAGCTTACTTTAAAGTGGCCATTGTTTGACGCATCATGTAGAGGCGTATCATCATCCAGGCCCTTGGTATTGACCTCGGCCCCGGCTGCCAGCAGCTGCTTGGCCACTTCGTAATACCCTCTGTTGCATGCTTCATGCAGTGCGGTCCAGCCTGGAAGACGTAACAGACGTTTTTTTTTGTCTTCTTAAACATGACAACCATTCCTTATTTGTAGTTTTGTACTGTTTCTCAGGCTGCAACAATGAATGCACTCCTCACCTGCAAAGTCTTTTACATTCACATCAGCTCCCTCGCTGATGAGCTCCTTGATGCGGCGCACCTCACCGCGGATGGCTGCCCGATGCAGCCGTGTTTCACCTCTCTCATTCCGCTTATTCACTTTGTCTTTGGTTTTTGAGGCGGAGTTTGGTGTTCCCTTCTGACCCAGATTTGACTGTGACTGATGCTTTGGTGTTGTGTCTAAAAATAAAACCAAACAGAACTGCATTTGTGAGGCACATGACACACGGCGCAATGGAGTCCAAGTGTAACACACTGCATGCTGAAAAGGTCATGACGACTCAAAGCTGCCTCCGGATGGCAGTCTTGGGCAACGAATGCACAGCTCAAACAGTGGCCTCTTGTTTTCTGGTCTCGTTTATTCTCTCTTACGAGAAAGATTAAAGGAAATGGTTTGTTACAGTTGGCTTTTGGGTGGTATCATCCAGAATGGTACTTATTTAAAATTCTCAGTGTGTTTAGTACATCAGATGTGATGCACTAGATGCAGAAAAATGCCTGGATTTAGGTTGGAGATGTAGGAACTCGTTAAAAACCAATGCTGTTAGCAGACAGCACTTTTAACTTTTTTTCTTCTTTAGTCAGCAGAAAACAATACTTGTGTGCATGGTGAGAATTTTAAATATTCACAGCAGGGACATTTTTTCCCCCTTTGTTAAAATTAAATATGTGCAACCATTTGAAGACGAAGAGGAAAATCTGAGTAAAGAGGCAAGTGCTCTTGAAATAATAAAACTACGTATGGTTTGGCGCACAATTCAGAGTGCACGAATAAACCTTTTAAGATTACTCGGCGATACCCAATGCAACAGTTTTCACTTCCCTACTTCTCTAATACCACTTTGTAAAAACAAGTTGGCCAGTATAAGAGAAAAACAAAACGCACAGTCAAGTTGAAGAGTAAAGAAATGTTTAGAAGAAGTGTACAAACACTTCCATTGTCATACAGCAGTGGATTCAGACTGTGGTCTATTTCACTGTCGTAATGGGAATTGATGAGGGTTATCTTGTTAAATGGAATTCTAATTAAGTACTGTGGTGTGTGTTTTAACGAAGCATGGCATGAGAGAGGGAGAGAGAGGAGAGAGAGCAGCAGGGACAGTGAGAGCTTGTGGGGGCTTGCAGGACGTGGCGCTCATGACAAGCACGCACCTGGACTGTTTACTGACTCCTCCGCTGTCATCTGCATAAGAAGAGCCACCTGCTGCCGCTCTGACAGCGGGTACCCAGCCCGGATTCCTGGCATGCCCATCCCGAACGGCAAGCTTGGCTTCCTGGTGTTGGTGGGCTCCTTTTTAATGCGCTTCCGCTCCGGACCTTGCTTCTCTGTGTAGGAGGGGAGAGGGAAAGGCCAAGTTAGACCCAATGAACTGCCTCAAGGACTGATTATGAGAAGGATTAGGAGCGTTCAAACCAATCTGGAGTGGTTCGAATAACGTTTTTCAAATCTCAATCTTCAATTCCATACACTTGTTCACATCTGGGGTTTTCCTGGTTGAAGAATTTAAATACGTTTTTACTCACTCAATCCGTGTACAGTATTTACACACAAACAGTACTTTTAAAAATGTTTTAAATGAAGCAACACGATCACTCAGACTCTAACCTACACGTTCAGCAGTGATGGGAATAATGGTGTTAGAAATAAACGGCATTACTTTTTTTTTTTTTTAGTAACGAGTAATCTAACTAGGGCGGCACGGTGGTGCAATGGTTAGCGCTGTCGCCTCGCAGCAAGAAGGTCCGGGTTCGAGCCCCGTGGCTGGCGAGGGCCTTTCTGTGCAGAGTTTGTATGTTCTCCCCGTGTCTGCGTGGGTTTCCTCTGGGTGCTCCGGTTTCCCCTACAGTCCAAAGACATACAGGTTAGGTTAACTGGTGACTCTAAATTGACCGTAGGTGTGAATGTGAGTGTGAATGGTT
>JAODJS010000020.1:14501793-14511912 GCA_027576325.1 Sciades assimilis | reverse complement strand
TTCTACAGGGTCGCAGGCAAGCCGGAGCCTATCCCAGCTGACTACGGGCGAAAGGCGGGGTACACCCTGGACAAGTCCACTAATCACCATCCCGTAGTCAATTCAGATCTTGAGCTGCATGTTACCGAGTCGCCCTGGTGAATTATTATGGGTGATTCAAACCTATATATTGGAGCGCAGAGTGAAATTCACAACACTGCGTGTGAGACGCGTGTACAACAAGTCCTTACCAAGATGAACACAGATGCCACGCCTAACAGAATGAACCATTTGATCATTTTGCTTGAATCACTTTACATAATGAACTTAAAGAATAAGTCACTAAATAATAATCATAAAATTTCACAAAGTGAAAGGTTTTTCTACAGGACACCATATAACTCCAAGACTAAAAGTTTTTGAATAAAAAACAATACACTTTCACTGCGGTGTTTTGTAGGCTGCTACTTCATTCTGACAGTGCTGCTGTTTCCTCTGAACATCTGGAACATTTTCATTTCCTTGTTAGCAAAAGCACAAATATTAACACATACTTTTAACACAAGTGCACTCATCATTTCTGTAATTCTTCCACAAGTGTCCAACAGTGACACAGATGAAGCATGTATATTTTGTTACACACACACACACACACACACACACACACAAAATTCATTCTTCATTTAGTACTGAACGCAAATGGTACTACACTTGGTACACTTAATGGCCAAAGTTTGTGGACACTTGACCATCACACACCAGTCTTTCCATAAACATTTCACTCCTAAACTGGGACATTAGTATGGTGCTGGACTTCCCTTTACTGTTATAATAACCTCAACTCTCCAGGGAAGGCTTTCCACTCCGTTTTGAACCATGGCTGTAGGGATGCGAGTCCATTCAGCTCCAAGAGCATTAGTGAGGTCAGGCACTGATGTCAGGTGAAGGGGCCTGGGGTGCAGTCAGTGTTCCAGCTTGTCCCAAAGGTGTTCGGTGGGGTTGAGGCCAGGGCTCTGTGCACCCAAGGACACGAATTCTTCCAGTCCAACCTTGGCAAACCATGTGTTCCTGTAGTGTGCTTTGTGCACAGGGGCATTGTCATGCTGGAACAGGT
The DNA here is from genome assembly GCA_027576325.1 of Sciades assimilis. Lineage (NCBI taxonomy): Eukaryota > Metazoa > Chordata > Actinopteri > Siluriformes > Ariidae > Sciades > Sciades assimilis. The sequence continues at coordinate 14,510,819 of JAODJS010000020.1, read as the reverse complement.
TTGGGTCTCTTCATTCCAGTGAAGGGAAATTATACTACAGCACATGAAGCAGGGCTCAAAATTCACATATTTTTTTCACCAGCCAGTCGGACTATTTACCTTCCAAAGTAACAAGCCAAACAAAAATCAACTCGCCAAAATTTGTTCATGTATGAATTTTACTTCTGTCAAAAATATCACAAAAGAGTGTAATTACCATTGTTCATGACTAATGTGCATTTATTTCAAGACCGGAGTATTTTAATTCTGTTGTTAAATACATAAATGAGAAGACAGAGCACCATAATATAATATCAACAAATAATAATATATTGGAAAACTTGGCAACTTGGTGTATGAGTATTGAAAACAAATATACTTACTATCATGACTATAGCACCCAAAATATTGCCTTCTCTGTAAAATGTCTGCGACCAGGCAACTCGTATTTGGGATCGAGTGTGTTTAGTAATTTTTGGAAGCCTGGTTTTTCCACTATACTAACTGGGATCATGTCTTTGGCAATGACGTTAGCGATTGGGTCCGTTATAGCTCTCCATCTCTGACTCGTTTTCTCATATGGGGTGGCTTTGGAGAACGAGGCCACTATGGTCATTTGTTTAGCTTGAGGGGGGTTAGCTAGTGGGCAAGTAGTTCAGAGTTTAAGAGACTCTTCATACTGTACCAGGTGAGTTTTCAGGTGATGGAACATATTTGTAGTGCTGCTGCCTTTTGTGATGACAGGATTTGGTTTTTCACACTTTACAAATTGGCATTTGCTGTTCCACGTCCTCCTCGTGATATCCAAAATAAATGCCAGATGACTGACCCCTTGCTACTTCTTTCAGGAACCAATTTGTCTGTTTCCATTTTTAATTTGTCGCTGAAATTTACACAGCTTACACGGTAGCCTATGCAACACCAGTGATTGCACGAACTGATTCAGCACTGTAAACTGAAACTAGAAAATCTTCCTGCAAGTTCCTTTCAGCACCTAGATGTCACCTGGGATTGGTTGGCAAGTGTGTGATGTTATTGTTATTTTTACCCTTCGGCAGCCTCTCACGTTACTGCCTGAGGGACAGGGAGAAAAACACCAGAAAATGCTTTAAACAAACACAACAAACATGAAACAAATGCAAGTCAGCAGATGACCATAAAATACTCGATAGTTATGATATAATAATTTTAGGTATCTCACACAGAATTTTCAGATATATTGAGTATATTCGATATATCGCACAGCCCTAGTCTGAATCTTTGCTTCATATACATTTTTTTTATTTTCAACTAGCAAGCGAGGCTGGCTAGTGACAGGAATTACCTGCCAAATGACAAATTAAGTCACCGTGGGCGACCAGACCACCACGAATTTCGAGTCATGTACAATCATCCATACATGGTAATGGAAATTAATCTGGTTTAGTGACAGAATTAACTTTTCTAAAGTCAATGCAGAACCTTGGAGTTCCATCCTGCTTTGGTACCAAAATGCATGGAGAAGCCCAGGTGGACAACGACGGTGCAGCAATATTGTTTTGGAGCATATACTCAACTTCAGTATCCAAACAACTTTGTTTAGCTGGTGATAAATGATAATGTTGCTTAACAGGCTGAGCATCCCCAACGTCATTAGCATGTTCAATCCAAGTAGTTTGTGATGGGAAAAAAATCACCAAACAACCCAGAATACTTATTTATCAGATCTGATGGTTCCACCCTTTTTGGATCTGGCAGATGAGCCAATAATATGTCTAAATTACAATGTGATTCAGAATTTTTCAAACACCCACTGTATTGACTAAACCTGTATAGTCAATTCCTGGGTGCTGATAGATGGATTGTTACGACGTGTGCCTATGCACTTGAAAGTAACCAAATGAAGCATTCAGTCGGTGAAGGTAAAATGATGTACAGGTTTATTTCCCAACAGAACACTATGGCAAATAACTCATAATAAACTCAAAAATAAAAGGAACCAAAACATCAGCGCTTATCTCCACATACCCCAATCGAGCGTTGGCCAGCTTTGATGAATGTCTCCCGGTGTGATGATGCTGGTGTTCAGCTTGGCCCTGTAGCTGGCTCCGATGTAGCTGCTAACTCCAATTTAGCAGATCCAGCAGTCTTCGGCAAATCCAAACATTTGCCCTCCTCACATCCGGAATTCCCAAATGAACTCGGCAAACAGTAATCCAACTCCAAACAGTTTTTGACCTAGTGAATTGACTACACAGGGTTTAGTCAATACACTAGGTCGAAAACTGTTTGGAGTTGGATTACTGTTTGCCAAGTTCGTTTGGGAATTCCAGATGTGAGGAGGGCAAATGTTTGGAATTGCCGAAGACTGCTGGAGCTGCTAAATTGGAGCTAGCAGCTACATCGGAGCCAGCTACAGGGCCAAGCCGAACACCAGCGTCATCACACCGGGAGACATTCATCAAAGCCGGCTAATGCTCGATTGGGGTATGTGGAGATAAGCGCTGATGTTTTGAATGGCCATTGTTTATTTGTGTGCACACATTCACCAAAATCCAATGCATTGGTAACAGACTCGCGTGCGTCTAAAAATAGCTTTGCTTGCTGAGATGAGTTATTGTGGAACACTGCGAATGCTTGTGCATCTAAAAATAACTTTTGCCGGTTGATACGAATTGTTGTGGGCTTCATTGCCAAGCTAATTTACCTTTCGTGGCCATTATGACTGAAGAGGCAGAACGCCAACTCAAAGAGACTGAACTTTGTGAAAGTGCAGATGTAAAATCTGTAACTAAAAAATGTGTGGTTAAATTAACACCAAAGGCATTGTTGGAAAAAATAAGCACGTTAGAAAAGCAAAGAAAGTCTGAATTTGGCAAACTGAATAACAAAAGAGAATCTATTGTGAAATTGATGGGTAACAAACATGTAAATGAGGTTGAACATGAATTTGGCAATTTTAATGGGTTGTGTGAAAACATACATCAGGTGCACACATCTTTATTGGGTTTATTGCCTGCTGATGAAGCAAGTAAACACAACATTTGGTATCAAGCTAAAATGCTGAGTGTTAATGAATTTATTGCATGTGTAAATCAATGGCTGTTTAACGCTAAAGCAGGCTCAACCACCAGAGTCTGTGGTGACTATGATAAAAATGATGGTTTATTGGGTCAAACTGAAATTCAAACTGTTGAAAAGGAGGAAGAGGAAGATGTCATTCAACCGCATGACAGCATCTCAAATGTGCAGTCACAGCACCATGGCTCAATTCGTTCTTCAAGTAGTTCCACTTCTTCAGCTGCTAGGCGCAAGGCAGAGGCAAAACGGGATACACTCTTGGCTTGGGCCGCTGATTTGAAGGATAAACACACATTGGAGGAGCAGGAGCTTATCTTGAAGAGAAAGAAGGAACAACTGGAGTTGGACACTGAGTTGGCTGAAGTGACAGCTAAGCTAGCAGTGTTAAAGGTGGGTAGCAGTACCCATTCAAAGCGATCTGATGGAATGACTTCTGACATGAGGAAGGGGGCTAGGCCTAAGATTATGCATACCTCACTCAATCCACAGGCTCCAACATTTGTGCCTCCACCATCACATCAGAATGTAACTCAACCATTGGAAAGCAATGCCTCAGCATTTGGACTTTTCATGCCAACCTTTGGGAACGATCAATGTGCTGTTTCAGCCTCCTCATCGATTCATCATGCATCACAACCAATGCCAGTTGTCAGTCAAAGCTTTCAGCCTACTCTAGGCCAACAAGTGTTTCAATCCATGCAAGGCCAAAATCAAATGTCAGGTCTCTACCATTTGCTACAACAACAGAACGACATTACAACTCTCCTTGTTCATATGCAAACTTCGCAACAGCTACCACGCAGGGAAATACCCATTTATGATGGAGATCCTCTGCAGTTCAACACCTTTATCAGAGCCTTCAAGCACTGTGTGGAAGCAAAAACAACATCTAAAGGAGACTGCTTATACTACCTTGAGCAATTCACTAGAGGGCAGCCAAGGGAAATGGTACGTAGCTGCCTTCACATGCCTGCTGACACAGGGTTTGCAGTAGCAAAGAAGTTGCTCAAGGAGCATTTTGGAAATGAATTTAAGATCACTGCAGCATATATGGAAAGGGTCATAAAGTGGCCAAGCATTAAAGCTGAGGACCCTGAAGCACTCAAAGCTTATGGACTTTTCTTACTTGAATGTTCCAATGCCATGGCTGATCTTCAGTACTTGGAGGAACTTAACATACCAGCTAACATCAAGATTCTGAGTCAGAAACTTCCGTATAAACTCCAAGATAAGTGGAGAACTAAGGCATGTGACATACTGGAGAAAACTAGTCAAAAAGCACAGTTCTCAGACATTGTGAATTTCATTGAGCGCCAGGTGAGAATCACTTCAGATCCAGTCTTTGGTGACATAGAGGATGGCTCACCTGTTGTCAGAGGGGCAACCAAACCAACTAAGTCATCAGTTAAACCACACCTGAGACGCAACAGCTTTGCCACACAGGTGGTCATTCAGGATGGATCCAGTATGATGATGATGATGATGATGACGACAAAGTCACATTCACGAAGACTGATTCCATTTCTGCATGTATTGCAACATTAGTGGTCATGCTTTGGATCAATGCTTTAAGCTGGGAAGAAAGCTGCATAGGGAGAAACTGGATTATTTAAAAGAAAATGGCTTGTGCTTTAGTTGCTTGTGCACAGGACATCTGAGCAAGAACTGCGACAGGCGCATCACTTGTAGAAAGTGTAATAGAACACACCCTACTGTATTACACATTGGAGACAAACAGTGGCTCAGACGGATGGCGAGCAGAAGAATTCTGAGCAGTCAAAGACATCTGACAGCTGTTCTACATCATCCGCTTGTGGTCTTATAGGGGCTGGCCACTGCAACAGAATTCTGCCCATTCTGCCTGTAAAAGTGAAGTGCTCTAAGGGTAAAAAAGTCATTGAAACCCATGCCTTCTTGGACCCAGGAAGTACAGGAACTTTTTGCACCAGGAACCTTATTGAGAAATTGAATATGGAAGGGCGCAAACTTAAGCTTCATATCCACACCTTGGGCAATGCCAATGTGGTAGAAAGCTCTGTTGTTGATAATCTGGAGATATCAGCCTTTTTGGATGACCACTTCTATCCACTTCCCAAAGTGTGTACACAGGAAGAGATGCCCGTCTCTACAGCCAACATTATCAGCGAAAGGGAGCTAAGAAAATGGCCATACTTGGAGACCATGAAAATTCCTCACCTAAACGCTGGAGTTGACCTGTTGATTGGCACAAATGCCTCCAAGCTTATGGAACCGTGGGAGGTAATTAATAGTTGTGAAGGCGAGGATGGACCCTATGCGATCAGGACCCTACTGGGGTGGGTAATAAATGGTCTGTTAAAGGGTAGCAGCGACTGTGAAACTGATCGTCCTCCAGTTCATGCCAACAGAGTCGCCATTGATAGAATTGAAGAACTGCTAATTAGTCAGTACAATTACGATTTCAATGAGCGAGCTGCTGAGGAACAGGAGGAAATGTCACAGGAAGACAAAAGGTTTGTGGAGATAATGAAAAGCTCCGCTCAGCTGCAGGAGGGGCACTACACGTTTGAACTGCCTTTCAAAAGCAAAGATGTTTCAATGCCAAACAACCTTAGTGTTGCTGTGCAACGTGTTCATGGTCTGAAGAGGAGACTACAGAAAGATGCAAGCTTTCACGATGAGTACAAGAGCTTCCTTGCCGATGTCATTAGTAACGGCTATGCTGAGGAGGTGCCTCAGCAACAGCTCCAAGCGCCAACAGGGAAGGTGTGTTATATCCCACACCACGGTGTTTACCATCCGCGGAAGGTGAAGCTGCAAGTGGTGTTTGACTGCGGAGCAGAATACAAAGGGGTCTCTCTCAACAGTCAGCTCTTGCACGGTCCAAACCTCACTAGCTTGTTATTTGGCATTCTAGTGAGGTTCAGACAGGACAAAGTAACCATAATGGCGGACATAAAGGCTATGTTCCACCAGGTTAGGGTGACAGAGCAGCACCGATACTACTTAAGATTCCTGTGGTGGCCTCAAGGTGACCTGAAAAAGGATCTTGTTGAGCATCGTATGACTGTCCATTTATTTGGAGCAGTGTCCTCACCCAGTGTTGCCTGCCATGCACTTAGAAAGACAGCTAAAGACAACCAGGCTAACTTTCCAACAGAAGTGATTGAAACGGTCAACTATAATTTTTATATGGATGATCTATTGCAGAGTCTGCCTTCTGAAGTGGAAGCAGTCACTATGGTCAAGCACCTTACAAACATTTGCAGCAAAGGAGGTTTCACCCTCACACAATAGATCAGTAACAGTTGGAAAGTGCTTCAAAGCATTGCCAAGGATCTCAAGTCCAAGAACCTGCATGAACTTGATCTGGACAGGGATAAGCTGCCATTAGACCGGGCCCTGGGTTTGCAGTGGTGCATCGAGACGGACACTTTCAAGTTCAAGCTGAAAGTCAAAGAGAAACTGCCAACCAGGCGAGACATGTTATCCATCATCAGTTCTGCCTATGATCCGCTGGGATTTCTGGCACCTGTAGTACTACCCGCCAAGCTGCTGCTGCAGGAGTTGTGCAGGGCAAAGTGTGATTGGGACGATCCAATGCCTCCAGCTTTTCAGCAAAAGTGGAGCAAGTGGCTGACAGATCTGGAGAAGGTGGCAGATTTCAAGATCCACAGATGATTGAAACCTGAAGGATTTGGGAAGATGGTCAGCATCCAATTGCATCACTTTGTTGACACAAGCATGAACGGATATGGCACGGCTACTTACCTGAGGATGGAGAACATGGAGAAGAGGGTTCATGTTGCCTTCCTGTTTGGCAAAGCCAGAGTGGCTCTGCTGAAGCCGGTCACCATTCCCCGTTTAGAGCTCACTGCTGCTGTCGTTGCAGCAAGAGTGGATAAGATGTTTCAATCAGAGTTGGGAGATTCCACTGAAGAAGACGTGCTTCTGGACTGACAGCACATCAGTTCTCAAGTATATAAAGAACGAGGACCGCAGATTTCAAACCTTTGTTGCTAACAGGATAAGCACAATCAGGGATAACTCGGAGGTTGAGCAATGGAGATATATTCCCACATCCCTGAACCCTGCTGACGATGCTTCACGTGGATGTAAGGCAGAAGATCTTGTGAAGCATAAATGGATGGAAGGCCCAAAATTCTTAAGTGAACCTGAAGAAAAGTGGCCCACATTTCCTGTGGACATAAGTGTTATTGCTGATGATCCAGAGGTCAAGAAAAGCCTGACCGTCAATGCAATCCTTCTTGACACCAATGCCACATCACAACTGATCACTCACTTCTCTGACTGGCAAAGATTGAAGGTTGCAGTTGTATGGTTCCTGAAATTAAAAGAAACTCTGCTCAAAATAAGTAAGAAAAGGAAAGAGTTGGAGCTGTCAAACACTCATGCTACTAGGGCAGTAATGTCCGATGTCCAAAGGGAGCTGCAAGCTTTCTCAAGGACACTTGGGAATCAGAAGGTGACCCTGGAAGATCTCTTGGAGGCTGAAACCTCCATCATCGCTTTCTGCCAGAGAGAGAGATTTCCCATTGAATTTTCGGCCCTAGCCCTTGGCAAATTACAAGTGCCAAGAAGTAGCAGCATTTTCAAACTGAATCCAGTGTTGGAAGGAGGGCTTTTACGAGTTGGAGGGCGGCTAAACAAAGCAGCTATTCCTGAGAACATTAAACACCCCCTCATCTTGTCCAAAGATCAGCACATCTCTAAACTAATCCTCCGTTACCTCCATCTACAGCTTGGACACGGTGGCAGAAACCATGTTCTTTCCACTGCCAGGAAAAAGTACTGGATCACAAGTGGACCAACAGCAGTGAAAAAGGTTCTATCCAGATGTCTAATTTGTAAGTTTCAGAGTGTGAAACCTGGCATGCAAAAAATGGCAGATTTGCCAGAAGAGCGAGTGGTTCCTGATCTACCACCATTTACCAATGTTGGGGTAGATTATTTTGGGCCAGTTGACGTGAAAAGGGGGCGTGGCCTTGTGAAAAGATATGGCGTGGTGTTTACTTGCATGACAAGCAGGGCCGTGCACTTAGAAATGGCCTACTCTCTCGACACAGACTCCTGCATTAATGCACTGCGTCGATTCATCTGTCGTAGAGGACAGGTGGCGCACATGAGATCTGACAACGGCACTAACTTTGTGGGTGCCGAAAGAGAACTGCGAGAAGCCTTAGCCTCTTTGAACCATACCCGCATTGAAAGAGCCTTGTCTGAAAGGGGAATCAAATGGAGCTTTAACCCTCCAGCCGGGTCTCATCACGGTGGTGCTTGGGAGCGCATGATTCGTATGATCAAGAAGATTTTGTGCTCTGTACTCCGTCAGCAAACCCCAGACGATGAAATGTTTCATACTGTGCTCTGTGAAGCTGAAGCCATGCTGAATGATCGCCCTATCACACGACTTTCAGGGGACCCCACCGATCTCGAGGCACTGACGCCAAACCATCTGCTACTTCTAAAAGGGAAACCAGTTCTCCCACCAGGACTATTCGACAAACAGGATGTATATGCAAGGAGGAGATGGAAACAAACCCAGTACATCTCAAATCTCTTTTGGAAGAGATGGATTCGCGAATACCTTCCGCTTTTGCAGGAACGCCAGAAATGGAATCAAGAGAAGAGGAACTTTGTTCCTGGCGACCTGGTCATGGTCGCAGATCACACAGCACCACGTGGGTCATGGATACTTGGCCGCATACTTGAAACATTCCCTGACAAGAGTGGTCTAGTACGTGTGGTTCGTTTACAAACTAAGACCAATATCATTGAACGACCCATAACCAAAATATGCTTGCTTAATGAAGCTGCTGAATAATTGGTTATTCCCTTTTTTCTTCACTTTGGTGTTTATGGCTCATTAGATTTTGTAATTGCTCCTACAGACTCAATTAGGGGTGGGTGTGTATGAGCCATTTTTTATTTTCATTATTTTTGTGTTGCTGTAATTTACCTCCATGCCACTAGAGGGACTCTCACTC
>JAODJS010000020.1:14170693-14181998 GCA_027576325.1 Sciades assimilis | reverse complement strand
CTCAGTACCACTGCGGATTTGGTAGAATTTCCATCGAACTTCAACTTACAGGTAAGTCTCGTTTAATTTTCAATTTTTTTTTAGATATTTGTATACCAAGTTCATTTAGTGAGGAAAGAAAAGTCAGATGCAGTACTGTGAATTTATTTTTTTTTATTACCAAAGGAGAAGAAACTGTTGTGTAGCTTTTGCTAACGACGTTACTGTCACTTTTTTCACCTATTTAATACAGAGACACAGTAACGTAATGAAACCACTCGTCATTATCACTGTGGAGAGCAAACATCAGCATTTCACCAACAAGTACGACTAGGCTTTAATATCACCGATGACAACAGCCACTTTGAAGCTTACTGGCAAAAAATAAATTAATTCATTAAAAATAACAACTACGAAGACAATCCAGATAGCGGGATTCCACACAACACACTTAACGTCTTTGATCGTGCCGAGTGCAGAACAAGCAAAAGAAGCAGCCGATTCGGTCTTGATCTACATCAGTGAAAAAAATGAGACTTCTAGTATCCCAGAAGTCTTTGGGAAGCAGTCTGTTCTTCTGGCTGTCATGCCTTTGTCAGAGTCAAGCGTTTTTTCAAAAGAACAGCGCGTCTCATTTGTTTGGTACCAAAAGACCCAAGCGAGTCACACAAAGAACTCTGAAATGGGAGCTTGACGCACGACAGTGTAGCGCAGCATACAATCAACCCGTGAGGAATTACTGTTATTTGTAGACTGCGCTTGTCAAAAAACAGTCGAGGCGGTGTTAGAGAAACAAAAAACCCTCAAACTAACAAAAAGAAGTGCCAGTTATAACAATAAGCGTTAATAAAGGAGTTAAAAGAGTTATCATTATAATAAATACGCTAGGACAGAGTATCAATTAGAGGAACAAGACGAAAATTAAATGAAAATTCAATCGACAGAGTTGATCTTGATTCAACACGGTTAATGGAGCTGAGAAAGAAATGAAGCTCAACAGCCAGTTTTTCAGCCTCTAAATCATTACAAAACTGCATCAATAACAGTGGGTCATACAGTGAAAGAAACCACATATAAGCTTCAGGTTACGTGTGAATGATTTAGATTTTACTCCGTGTGTTTGCGGCAGCAGTCTTAAAGCTTCATTTCAAAAGCAAATTCGATTTTGCCTACAACTCGATTTAAATATAATGTGCGTACATTTCATTCTTGACCAAACTATTTTTTTAAGGTCGAGTGTGTTCGGATTACCAGGGATGCGTGGTCCGTTCAGAGGGTTGGACAGCGCCATGCCGATCTCGGTCATGCCGTAGCGTTCTAGCAGTACATGATCCGTGATCTCTCTCCAACGTTCCAGAACGGGCTGGGGGAGTGCAGCCGAACCGGACACCATCAACCTGCAATGAGAATCAATGAGGGTATGCTATTATTATTATTAGTAGTAGTAGTAGTAATCGTAGTAGTAGTACTGGGGGTTAAGCAGCAAACCTGCATAGGCACGCATTGTTTCTCTACCTTTTCTTATCATTATTACGTATCAGTGTTGTAGTCGAGTCACTAAACCTCAAGTCAGAATCCAGCCCTTACAGAAAAACATGTAACTTTTGCACTCAAATATGTGGAAAATGTGTTTTGCACATGGGAAACATGTGGTTTTGGCCCAATTTTATGTGAATCACATGTGATCCCATATGAAACCCATGGGATCACATTATCTGCACAGGGAAAATAACCCTATAACTCCCATGTACAATCCTGCATACAGAAATACACTTGCTTGTAGTGTGTGTGTGTGTGTGTGTGTGTGTGTGTGTGTACTGTACAATAGAAAATGTATTAGTATTTAAAAAAAAAAATCTAAACTCGTCATGGATGAGCTGGCAGATGTGCGAGAGGGAAAAAAAAAGTTATAATAAGTAAAAGCACATTTACTGAGCATCACCCCGAACCCCAACCTTTGACACCAGTGATTATTTAACATGACAACAAGGTCTGAGGATTTTTGGGGTAATTGGGTCATTAATTTTGTAAAGACACTGGTTTTAAGTTTTTCAAATGCATTTTTGGTGCATTGAACACGTGACTAGTTCCATTATATTAGAGAGAAGGCAGACATCTCTACTGTACAGCCCCTCACCAAAACCCGTCGACTCCCATCAAAACAGTCCAGATGGATAAATAACAGTACAGGCCAGAGAGAATTACATCATCATCATCATCATCATATCTCCAAAACGAGTCTTTGTCTCAGACTTCTGTAGGGACGTAAATATCCACTCAGTGATTTGATTCGATACACAAGATAAACGATTTGATATCTCATGATCCCTGGAACAAAACATGAATGCTGTATGTCTGATTGAAAACATTTTATTTCATCTTAAATACGTGATCTATATTCCTCCTTTCCTTCATTCCCTTCTTCACCTTTTCCTCCTTCCATCCTTGGACAACAGGAGGGTTAATGAACAGACATGAACATGGGGTCAGTCTTATCTAACTCCCAAAATGTCACACTATTCCTTTAAACAAAGTTTGAACTTTTCTGTAACTTCTGCATCGTCGCATCCCTCATCTTCTTGGTCTCCTCCAGATGGTTCCCCGTTTTGGGATTGAAAGATACGATTAGGGCAGTACGAATACCAGCTGATTCTGTCAAAGGTTAAATTCTTTTCTATCTGGATTCCCACATCGTTCTGCTATTCTCAAGCGATGACCAATCTATACATTCATAGTCAAATATATAAACAGGCAGAAATCCTGTGCAGACATACAATCGGCCCTCGAGAAGCCATCCAAAACTGGATTTTAATCATCAGTAGAACTTGCTTTCCAGTTTTCCTTCTCTGCTCGTCTCCGGACATCTTTTAATTTTTGTGCCATGCAGGTCTTGATTTCAGCGTCCCCAACACCCTTGTAAACACTTTTGACATGATCTGTAAGAAATTAAATGAAATTGTATTTTAAATTAATCCAATAGTCGATTAGTCATCGATTAATTGTTGCAGCCCTACTTTGCATTAGGGCTGCTAATGACAAAATTGAAAATCAGCAAGATTGAGTTAACAAGCTGATACAATACCATTTTGCCCAACAAAAACAATATTCTGGCATGCTTACCAATCACTGACTTCACTTTGTCCACATCAAGCCGCTGTCTTTTTCCCCCACAATCCCTTTTTTCCCCGTGACGGAGCACGCTGCCATCTCCTCCACAGTGAAGACAGAGTCCATCCCAGTCCTTGTGAGTTTCTTGTAGCCCTCACACCTTTGGGCATAATCCAAGGCAGTTGGGTTCATTAGGGTGAGGACACATTCCTTCTGCAAAGATGAAATAATATTAGAATACATGCAATTCTAGAGTGCCATAACAATACGTGAATGATACATGCTATCTGGATTCAATCTCCTCGCTGTGATGTCATCATCTTCTTGCGTGATAGCAGTAGTGTTTCCATTTGACGTACAGTAATGTGTTTTGAGTGCACAATCTGTTTGTGTGTGTGTTAGTGCACTACACTCAATACAAAAAATATATAACATTTATCTTTGGTTAGGAGGAGTTTGTGCGCGACTCAGTGAAATTAAACTTGTGCTCAACAGAAAAGTGCCACGAGAAAAAAAGAAAAAAATCCTGCCCCAAAAATGTTAAGACCTTTGAGTAATGAATTTAAGACATTTTAAGACTTTTCAAGGATCTGCGGACACCCTGAAATAATTGGGGCTTGCAAAAGGGTTCATTTAGGCAGGCCACCCAAACATGATAAATGTATGGCGAAACACTACATGGTCCATCAATGAAATTACTTCTCCTGACTATGTATGTGATGCCTTCTCTGCTGCCAGATGACTGTTGGTGGCTGTTGGCAAGCTGAGCCTCTATGGTCTTCTTTATTGTATCTGCTCGCCCTACAATTAAATCAAAAGAAGGAATGACCATTTAACTATTCAAAATGGCCAGCTGAGTTGTGTAACTTATTATACAGTATTATTACAAAACTGTCATGGAAATAGGTAAAAAGTAAATACCGACCCTCTTGTAGTTGCAGGTTTAACCGACACAACCTCCTCATTTCCTTATCCTTAACCTTCTCCTCCAGCTCTTTGATGTCATGTTTGGAGTCTGTAGTCTTCAGGGCAGAAAGAGAAGGAGCACACAAGAGAGAAAGAGAAGATGGAGAAAGATGCTTAAAGGATGGAGAATTTCGGTAGCATCTTGGGTTGGCAAGGGTGGGACAAGGTACGACACCACGACAAGGTAGTAGCACAGGGAGAAGATTACAGTAAAAGGTCACTGAAAATAAAATAAAAAGATAAACATGTTTTGGACAGCATATCTGTACCTTCTGGTGCTGTGGAGTCTCATCATCACTGTCAAGATCTTCCAAAGTGATCTGACAAAATACACTGCAAGAGATTGGACAGGAGACGGTATGAGTGAAAAGAGGGACAAAAGTTAAAGAAAGGAAATAAATGACAGAATGGTATGTAAATACTCCAACATAATTTAAGTTAGGGTTCAACAATTGATCAAAATATTATAGACATCAAAAAATGGCAAACTGCAATATTCAGGAGCTGCAATGTTTTGATCAAGGTGAAATGTGTCATAACAAGTCCTTACCGCAGCGGATCAGGGTTTGAATCCAGCCCAGGACCATTTGCTGCACATCATCCCCTCTCTCTCCCCTGCCTCTCCTGACTCTTTCTACTCAATCACTGTCACATAAAGCTGACATGCCAATAATCTTAAAACAATAATAATACCTTTGCCCGCTCTGATGTCTTTTGTAGATCATCCTCCACTATCTGAAAAACAAGGATGAGTGGAAGGGTGGAAAAGGTCAGAATTTATGGAGGGTTGCTGCACACTTTTTGAAATCAAAATGCTTTTAAAGGTTTTTTTTTTAATCTAAATAAGTGTTAAATAGCTCTCCACTGTTCCAGCCATCACTGGCTTAGAGTGTTTTGTCAGAAGCGTGGATCCTCCACTCTGCCGTAAACAGAAAAAGCATTTTCTGGTATCCCATTCCCTCTTGATCAGCCAATCAGGAGAGAGAACCTCACACATTTCTTTTCTGTTTCCTGCAGAGCAGAAGGACCGGGAGACATCATACGATTGTAAATGAAGCCCTGTAGTGCTGCAGTGATGCCCAGTCGACACATCATATTCTCCAGGTGCTGGGGAACATGTCTGCATATTACAAAATAGAGGAAATCACATCATTTTAATTTCATGCATTTTCAATGACAAATAACTTTAACGATACCTGATCTAACTCATATTGCAATATCTGTCATTACTAGTTTATGTGTAGATTAAACAGACCTATCAGATTTGATCATTTTCAGGGCCATACATCTCAATAATAATGGAACAACATACCTTTGGCTTTGACATTGTGTCTCTCCAGCCATTCTCTCTCCTCTCTCTTTATTTCCCCCAGGCTCTCTATTTTAAAATAATAAAGCAAAAGAACAGTATTATTTTTTTTAGCAGGGATTAACCACCTAAGCTATAGACCAATTTACAGCATACATCATCAAGAAGCTGCGCGTGTGAGAGTCACGTGACCAGCTGGACAAGATGGCAGCCTATGCTCTCAGCTCCCGGCCCAGCCTCGCCAAGTTGTTGTTTTTGTGAGATTACCGGTTTTTTACACTAGCGTTTTTTTGGTGCCTTAGAGTTAGCAGATAATCCAATGACTACGAAAAACAAAAGCAACCGGCAGGATATTGATGCCACTGCTGACTCCGTGCTGGAGAAGCAGCGGGCCTACTTTGAGCCGTGCCTCGCCCAGATTCAGCAGGTGGGGAAAGACAATGATGAGAAGCTAAGTGCTATCCAGGCGGAACTTGCAACACTGACGGCGGGTCTCAGTGCCATCAAATCCGACGTTATGCACTGAAAACCACGGTCGGAAGCAACACCAGTACACTGGGCAGCCATAGTCAAGTGCTACATGCTATGGAGCGGAAGTTTGCTGACTTGGAAGATAAGAGCAGAAGGTTTAGAAGAGGTTTAGAAGAGGGGCTCGAAGGCTCCAACGCTGCTCAGTTTCTTGCACATTCTCTGCCCAAATGGTTCCCTGCTCTTGGTGGTCTCCAGATTGAGATTATGAGAGCACACCAGATCTATAATGACAACGCCCGCAACCGAGGAGATAGTCGCACCCTGATCTTCAATGTGCTCTGTTACCCGACCCGCCAGGCCATTTTGCAGGCTGCAAGGAAGGATCCTCTTACTATTAAGGGTCGGAGGATCCGTTTTTCCCCGGATTACAGCGGTTGCACGGTCAAACGCTGTCAAGCCTTTCGTCAGGTCATGGATTCAGCTCGAGCTAAAGGTCTGGACTTCTTATTGTATCCCGCCACTTTGAAAATCAAGGATGGCGCTCAATACAAAGCCTTCACCTCCCCCAAAGAAGCGGAGGATTTCCTGAGGTCTGTTCCGACCCCGGGCCCGGAGTCCGCCGCGGGAGGTGATGAGAACACTCCCCCGCCTTGACTGTTAATCCGTTTCAGACGCTGCTGCTGCTGGAGTTGGCGTTGGGATGCCACTTATTCACTTACGGGTTCTCTGAGCAGGAGAGACTGTTCGTAGGACTCATATTGTTTATCTTGCTGTTACTCGACATGAAGGACTAACCTTGAAATTGAGACTTTTCAGTCGGTAAGCTGTGGAATAGCCTGTTTTTGACAAATATACTTGGTTAGTTATTATCACTATGTTTTAAGTATAACTATCCTTAAACCAGTTATGTTCTATTGGCACTGTGGTGTTCGTCCACCGGGTTGTGAAAAATCATACAGTTGGACATATATGTTTGTTATTAATCCAGTTAATATTGGACTAAATTACTCCATCTAATATTAATGTTACAGTTACAGTGCTGGGCTGGCCCCTTTTCCTATGGCTGCCCCATATCCATCATGGTCACAGACCTAATTTACTATTTACGATTTATCTACATGTTAATGTTTTTTTTTTTCTTTTTTTACCTGTTTTGTATGTTGTGTCTACGTTTTGTGTGTTGTGTAATGAGGGACTTTACTTGGGATGCACTTGTACCAAAGTTTATCCAGACAGAGTTATGGTGGCATTTTTTATGCAGCTGTACCTGGGAAAATTTTGTTAGATTATGGGTGAACTTAAAATTTTAGTTTGGAACTGTGGCGGACTGAATGCTCCTCACAAATGTACTAGTACTTTAGGTTTGTTGAAAAGAAAAAAAAAATGTTGACATTGCGCTGTTGCAGGAGACTCATTTGCTAAAAGCAGATGCTGGACGTCTTGCTAATGAATTTTTCCATACTGTAGTGTTCTCTTCTGCAGATACAAAAACTAAAGGTGTGGCCATTATAGTGAGATGCAGTTTACCAATTAAAGCATTGACATCTTGGGCAGATGACATGGGTAGAATTGTGATTGCTAATGTGAAATTTAATGGCAGGAAAATAGCACTCATTGCAGCATATGCTCCTAATATGTTTGACAGCAGTTTTTACAATTTGCTCACAACTAAAATGTTAGATCTAACAGACTATTCCTTTATTGTGGGTGCTGATTTCAATGCGGTGTGGGACCCAGCTTTTGATAAATCGAATGCAACATCCTCGGGGGAGCAGGGTCTGGCCATGGATGCTCTGAAATCCTGGGCTGAGAATTTGAGACTTATAGATATATGGTGATTGATCAACCCTTCTGTTAAAGATTTCACTTTTTTCTCCGGTAGACATAAGTCTTTCTCCAGAATAGATTTTCTTTTTGCTTCCCCTCAACTTTTTCAATTTATTAACACAGCAAAGTTGCTTCCGTTAGCTCTATCAGACCATAAAGGGGTTTTCTGCTCTGCAACTCTGGGCCGACTAACTAAGCGTGCTGCCAGGTGGCGCTTCAACACTTCGCTGTTAAAAAATGAAGCATTTATTCATCAATTCATTGTAGGATTCGAGGAATTTGTCAGTTTTAATGCTGGTTCTGTGGAGGACCCTAGGGTCCTTTGGGATGCAATAAAGGGCTTCATTAGGAGCAATACAATATTGTTTAGTTCTAATTTACGTAAAACCAGATCCCTTCAGTTGCAACATCTTGAAGCAGAGTTTACTAGGTTGGATTCTATTTTACAACATGATTTTACAGAGCAAGTGGCATCACAGCGTACACTAGTCAAGAAGGAAATCAACAATATTATGAAGCAGCAGTCCGAATTTCAAATTCATAGGACCCAACAACGGTACTATTTTCACGGTGCCAGACCGACCCATCTCTTGGCAATGAGGATTAGGAGCAGTGAGAATTTTTCAGACATCCCAGCTATTAAATCTGCAAATGGCAATCAGTACTGACCCCAAACAGATAAATGTAATATTCCAAACATTGTATGGTAATTTCTATAAGTCAGAGGTACCCCCAGATAAAAGCCGGTGTGACAGATTTTTGAGTCAATTGCAATTGCCCCAACTTTCAAGCACAGATTCTGCCGATTTTAGATAAACCAATCTCGCTTGACGAGGTGAGAGATGCAGCGCAGGTCATGCAGAGAGGCAAATCGCCGGGTATTGATGGGATCCCTCCTGAATTTTATACCTGTTTTTGGGAGTAGTTGGGCCCATTTCTTCTGGACATGATTAATTTTTCGATTGAAAAAGGCAGTTTCTTTCGGGATGTTAACACGGCCGTCCCCTCATTTCACTACTGCTGAAAAGAGATAAGGACCCAACTGACTGCTCTAGCTACCGCCCTATTCACCTCCTTAATTCTGATCTGAAAATTTTTGCAAAACTTCGTGCTCGCCACCTTGAATGTTACATGCCATCATTAGTCAGTCCTGACCAGACAGGCTTTATAAAATACGACTGGCAGCGGACAATATTAGACGCCTTCTTCATGTCATTGACGCTGCAATAGACAACAGTACACCCATGTCTGTGCTTTCACTTGATGCCATGAAAGCCTTCAACTGGTTAGAATGGTCGTATTTGTGGTCTGTTTTAAAGGCGATGGGCTTTGGTAGCACTTTTATTGGGTTAATTCAAACATTGCATTCGAACCCCTCAGCTCAGGTGTTGACTGGTCGAACTCTCTCTGCTCTCTTCCCAGTTTCCAGGTCCTCACATCAGGGCTGCCTGTTGAGTCTTGCACTGTTTGTGCTCTCCTTGGAGCCGTTAGCACAATTGATTCGTCAGTCCAGTCTGGTCTCACCCATCACTGTCCATAACACACAACACCAACTATCTTTGTATGCAGACGACGTATTAATATATCTAGAAAATCCTGTTCAGTCTATATCACACCTCTTGTCCATCTGTGAGGAGTTTGTAAGTATGTCGGGTTTTAAAATTAACTGGTCCAAGTCTGCTCTCCTACATCTGAATGATTCTGCCAAGACATCGGTCCTTCCTGTAAATATGCAGTTTATGTATCTGGGAATCGAAATTTTTTCTTCTCTAAATCAGATTGTTAAATATAATTATTCTCTCATTCTGAACAAGGTCTTAAAGGACTTGGACCAGTGGATTGCTCTACCCATCTCTATTCGGGCCAGCGTCTCTATTATAAAAATGAATATCTTGCCCAGGGTTAATTTTGTCAGCGCTATGGTCCCCCTCCCTCTGGCTACTGGCGCAAACTCCAATCTGCAATTTCCAAATTCATCTGGAACTGAAAGCAGCCGCATTTGAAAATGTCTACTCTGCAGAGGAGGAGGGAGGATGGCGGACTGGCTGTTCCTAATTTTGAACTTTATGCTTGGTCGTTTGTGCTCAGACCCCTGCTCTCCTGGTTTGGTCCACACTCCACTGTCTCTTGGCTCACACTAGAAAACAACTTGGTAAACCCATGGATGCTCAAAGATGTCCTTTTTGTCAACATGTCTAAAAGACAATGTCAGCTGCGTTTTGGTCCCATTATCTCCGATCTTGTGTTAACATGGAGATCAGCTGAAACACATTGCCATCTTTCCTGCATGTGGCACACGCTTTCTCCAGTTTTCAATAACCAAGCCCTTCTGGTTGGTGGTAGACCCATCTCAGCTCCTCAGTGGGAGGAAAGAGGTGTCCACTATTTGAAAGACATTTATAACAACTTTGGACTGCTCTCTCTTACTGAGCTTAAGGATGCATTCAATCTGCCTGGTTCCTCCTTTTTCTTTTATTTGCAGCTGAGGTCAGCCCTCAAAGCATATGGCGTCCCGTGGCAGTGTTCTTTACCTACTCATCCACTCCAAGATATATTTACTAAACATGCTAAAACGACGGGTATGGTATCCAAATTATATAATTTTTTACTGGTAATGAACACCCGCACACTGCCAATAGAGAGGGTCTGGAGAAGAGATTGCCCAGGTCTGGCTCAAGATTTTGATTGGGATGATGTGCGGTCTAGCATTCGTGATGTGTCACGTAATCCAGACCACCAGCAAATTCATTAAAAAAATTTTTTTTTACACAGAACATACCTTACCCCCATCAAACTTCATCATATGAAAATGATTAATGATCCTTTTTGCAATCTGTGCTCTCTGAAAGCTCTGGGTACGTTTAGTCACATGTTTTGGGAATGCCCTCCGGTTGGACAACTGTGGAGCGATGTTGCCTCCAAGTTATCTGTTTTGATACAAGAAACGGTACCTGTTAATGTGTGTGTGTGTTGCTTTTGAATGACCTGTCTACTCTTAATATTTCCAAACTCAAGAAGCGTATAACTTTTGCCGGACTGACAGCGGCCAAGAGAATGGTTGCCACTCGCTGGAAGCCACCTCATTCTCTCACTATCAAGTCTTGGATTCTTTCTTTTCTGGATGTCGTATATTTGGAACTTTCAACAACCCGAATTAATGGTGCTAATGAGAGCACACTAATTTTTAAATTTAAAAATTTTTTTAAACTAGATTTTAGCATATCTAAAAGCCATGACACAAACTAGACAGCTTTCTCAAAGAACCACAAGTACCAGAATAACATTAAGGTCGTGTTCGCAGCTGTGTGGTTAACCACGAGATTTAACTTTGGCTCGCACATGCCCATTAATGTTAATCATACGAAGAAGATCGCACATATTGGTGCCTTCACGTCCTCTGGTAATTCTAGTAAATACCAAAAACCGACTTCAAAATTGCACATGAACACCCACTCACGTCGTAATTTCCACTGGAAAGCTGGAAGAATTTTTTGATACACGAGCTCCCGAGATGAGATAACCTTTGACCTTTCAACATGGCGGAGAGTACTGAAAGTTTCGTGAATGCTAAGCATTGCATTGTTAAACGTCCTCTACTGCTGTTAGTTGGTTAGTTTGTAGCCTACATAATGCTGTGGCATACAC
>JAODJS010000020.1:10885913-10898578 GCA_027576325.1 Sciades assimilis | reverse complement strand
ATCTTTTTCTAGGCCTAAGCTAGGGTTATTTCGATTCACGTTTGAGAAAAAACTTAACTGTGTCATACACGCAACTACACCGTACTGTCCTGACAAGAATGTTGTTGTTTAATAAAGTCCTTTGTGGGCGTGGCTAGCGAAACTTCCTCTCGAACATGACTTTAATATGGTGTTTTCATATATTTATAGCTGAAATAGGTCGAGCCAGGAATTGTAAGGCCAGGGACATGGGTTTTATTTTTTGAGTATGTTAATTTTTTTTTTTACGGTGAATTGTTTTAATTACTACATCATTTTTGTCCAAATGTAGAAATTGCATATTTACTACACATTTTTCCCTTTTTCACAATGCAGGAAAGACCCCTGCTATAAGCAGTGCATAGGATGGAAGTACAGGAACAAGAACAGTTGCAAACATTGTTCAGAACTTCCTTCTTTTTGGCAAAAAATGTGCTTTTTTCAGACTTCAAAGGCTTGATGGAGCTACAGAAGTGTAATGGCCTTCACACTGTAGGTGAAACATACCTGAATGACAAACACGCAAAAGCTTTTGCTATGTATATACATGACACCATGTTTGAGGAGCTGAAGAATGTTGTTGACCGTGCAAGTTTCTTCTCTGTTCTGTCTGATGGCAGCACAGACACCACAAATGTTCAGGAAGAAATTGTTTATGTTCAAGTCCTTGAAGGTTTTAGGCCAGTAACAAAATTTGTGGTATTGAAGCCAATTCACAAAGCGGATGCACAATCTATTACTTCTGCCATAGTGGAAGTGCTCGAGAATGATTTGGGCCAAACAGAATGGCGCAAGAAACTGGTAGCTGTGGGTGTGGATGGCGCAAATGTCATGTTGGGGCACAGGCATTGTCACCAGGTTGAAGAATGAATCTGTAGGACAGCAGGTGATCGGCATTCATTGTTTGGGACATAAACTTGAACTTGCATACAAAAACACATTAAATGATAATGCATACTTTAAGCATGTTTCTGACACCCTCCAAATAATTTACAAGTTTTACAAGAACAGTCCATTGAACCTGTCTAGCTATAGGGCCACAGGTGAAGCACTGGACTGTCCTGCACTCAAGTCTGTCAGCACTGTGGGTACAAGGTGGATTGGTCATACTGAGAGAGCTCTAGGTGTAGTAGACATAAGTTACCAGGCTCTGGTTACACATCTAGAGCAAGTGGTTGAAACTGGAACTGGAGAAAGTAAAAGTAAGGCCAGAGGAATTCTGCAAACTGTAAAATCTGCAAAGTTTGTAATGTTCCTCAAGTTCCTACTGCACATCTTGAAATATTTATCATCGCTGAGTAGTTGCTTCCAGGAGCGGGAGGTGACATTGGAACGGGTGACTACAAAAGTGGAGGATGTAAAGGCAAAGATGGAAGAACTGAGTGAAGACAAGAGCAAGCTCAGGAAGAAGATGATGGAGGACATAGAAACTGACAGAGATCAGTGCCCTACAAGATATTAAACTATTAGTCTGACACACAGAAGGGGGAAGGGACAAGAGGAGTCTGTTATGGACGTGGCAGAGTCTGTTGTGTCATCTGTTATCTTTCATCTGGATGGTAGATTCAAAGACACATTACTTAACAACACAGTCCTACATGCAGCTATGGTATTTGACCCCACACAGTGGCCACCAGCTGGTAAGAAATTGGACAGCTATGGGGAGGAAGCTGTATCCACCATTTTTGCCCATTATAAAGAAGCTTGATAAGAAAACATAAGGAGTTAACTAGAAGAAAAGGTGATGGATAAGTAGCTGATTTGTAGAAAGTAATAACTTGGAAGTGGGGCAACCTGAAATGCTGATGGGGCAATCTGGCTTTTGACTCAGGTTGCCGCCTGGGCAACCTGGCTGAAAAAAGTATTTCGAGCACTGCACGCACACACACACACAAAAGTGTTCTGTATCTGTACTTCTAAAATATACTCACAAGCAGCCGTCTTCTCTTCTCAAAATAACCAAGAAATGTTTCTAGTGCCCTTTTGGTATCAGCAGGCTTTTTAGTAGGCCTGCAAACAGCATCTTTATCCTCAAGGCTGCTTGCTTTTTGTGCAACTTTTCTGTTGTGAAGCGTAACCTTGGCATCCTTGAAGGATTCTGACACTTTTTTCTCTGTGGTGTTCTTTTTCACAGGCTTCGCCATTCTCTCTGGCTTTTTCTTCTTCTTAGCTTTCTTGCGGCGGGCCTTCACCATTTTGGTCATCAGAAGGTTTGCCGCTGGTTCACTTGCTGTAGGAGTTCCTGCTTCTTGCTCTTCTATGTGTTCGGTGATCTGTTCCCTCCCTATATTTTTTCTCTTTGGTGGTTTGTCCTTGATGGGCTTTTGCCTGCGAGTTCCAGGTGAAATCTTATTTGTCCGGTTTCTATGTTTGCCTCTGTGTTGGATCATTAGGTCAGAGGTAATGGATGGGTTAATTACATTGTCTTCCTTTTGACGCTTGCGTGTAACAGGTTCTAAGGTGCCATGCTGGGCTTTATGTCTGTGTGCCACTGTAGTTGATAAAGTAGTGGGATTGACCACAGTTGAAGGCAGAGTTGTGGGTAATGTAGTGGAAGTAGGAGTTGTTTTTGCAGAAATGATGGTAGTAGCAAGCTGGGTTGTGGATGCAGCTGTTGCAGTTGCAGGTTTCATAGTAGCTACATGTACAGTTATTCTCCTTCTAGTGACTTCAGTGGTTGGGATAGTGGTTGATTGTGTGGTAGTACTATGAATAGGCTGGGAGGGATGTTTTACACCTTCTGCCATCTTAATATCTTGGGAGCCTTTGTGCACATTGGATTTGGGGTCTCTCCCAATAGACTGCACTACTTTTCCCTGCATTCCGGTTGCCTTGCACTTTTCCACAAAACCTTTCTGCCTGACTTTCTCAAGCCTGCGCATAGGCATCTGGTCTATTATCTCATACATAGCCTCAAGCAGCACTGGGTATGGGTACCTCTCCTCCACCTGCAAAGTTTTCCTCAGCAGCACCATCCCAAACTTGCCTTCCTCCAGTTTCAGAAAGCTCATCAGCCTGGGCACTAAGGCTGGTTCTAACTGTTCTTCAACAATCGAGCCATCATTGTTCACATGTCTCACTTTCCCACCCAGTTCTTCCTTTCCATGGAACATGATGATCTGCTGTATATGGCGGTCTGCCATTTGGCAATACACATCTGGCTTGAGCAAGCTCATCATCAGCCTGTAGTATCTATCCGACTCATACGGTACTGAAACAACCAGCAGACGATTCTTGCCTGCAAACCTAGCCAGGATATTTATGGAGCTGGTGCGATTGGAGATACGAAAGTGGGAACTTGGGGAGCCCTGTCGAGGCGCACTGATGTCTGTGTGAGCATGGAGCACATCAGGTTTCTCAACTGGCTGTGTGTTTGAACTTGTTTGAAGTAAAGGTCTGGGTCCTTTCAGAACTCTCTTAGCAGGGGATCTTGAGGAATTTGTAGCCTGATCTGCCTGAAGAAGCGGTATGTTCTTTGAGATGGCTGCAAAAGTATTTGATTGCAATTCCATATGTCTTTTCATTGCATGAGCCTGTGTTCTTGTGAAATGTGTGCCTACAGAAGACTTGAAATCTGATGCTTCTGCTATCCATAGCAAAACGCACAAAACCACATGTGTCTGAAAAAGCCTCATTGCAGTGGAGTCACGGGTACAAAGTCTGTTGGCCAATAGAAGGTATAGCATCATCCAAGAGTTAAAATGGGCTGCTTTAAGGTAAAATCTGGCCTACACTTTGGGTTTTTTGTTTTAAATAACTTTTCATTTAAGTGAATTGTGGTGTCCAGATACACGGTCTAAATCAACATATGACCTACTGAAGGTGTTCATATTTAATGCAGCTTTGAAAAATAAATACTAAGATCTCTAAGATTCGTTAGATAACTAAGATTCATTAGATTTCCTAATCTAACGAAATGTCAAGCTGTCACGACTGTTGCACATTGTAAATGTGAGAAATGTGAGAAAACAGAGAATGCGCTTTCTGCCAGATGAACTCCATGAAAATGAAGGTTTAACTCACCCTGAAAGCACAACGGCGATATCCTGTTCTTCATTTCCTGAAAAGATGCTGGACGAGCTTCCCGATCTTTTTCTTACAACACATTCCTCACCCTATGCGAGCACAAAAAGCGGTACCACCTCCTCTATGAGTTTTCATCGCACTCCAAGCTCCACGCACACGAGCAGCCTGGAAGAAAAGCACACAACTGCAGTGTTGCCAGATACTGCTGACGTTTTCCAGCCCAAAATATGTTCAAAACCCGCCCAAAATGTAAAATGTACTTGATGCCTATATGTGAAGTAAAAATATGCAGCTAAAGACCAGTATACTATTTGTAAATCGAGCAACAATGCAAACAACTTCTAAATGGCAACATGAGAGCGTCAGTGCTAGAGGTGAAAAATCTGCTGTCTGGTACTCGGCTACGTATGGCTGAATCAGATTATAACTCTGCAATCATCTGTTGTGTTGTGAATCCTACATGCACCAGTAGGGGGCGCACACGCATAACATTATGTAGGCTATGTTAGGCTACGATGCATATCTAACATCTGCATTGCTGAGGTTATTTATTTATTTTTATTTATCCTGTTTGTTTTATATATATATGCGAAAATGTCCTAATTGTCAAAAGAGTGCTTAACCCTTCCGGGAAGCTGTAATAATTCGTAAAAGTAGAAACAGTTTAACTTTTGCTCATTTTATTGCACGACAGGCGTGTTTCGAGGCTTATGCGTCTCTTCAGGTGCGCAAACTGCGAAGATGCGAGTGGCTATTTTAACTGGAACTTTCTAGAATGACGGCAAGCGGTGGCGAGTTCGTTTCTTTTGTTTAGTGTCCATTCTTCCACATGTATGCACAGTATGAAGTACTTTCAGTGAAACATAAGTTACACCTTTTTGTTGTGTCGTTGTAAGGTGCGGCTCGCGCCAGAATTTTCCAGGTGATGGAATGTTGAGTCTTTGAGCATCCATACGTGCTTGCTTAATTCTGTCACGTGCTTTTTGCCGGGTCTTCTAAAGGACACGGTGTGATTGTTATACCGCACCTTACAGTAAATGTGTCCGATGTTAATTCGATGTACTGTAGGTCGCTTCATTTCCCTGGCGCAGCACTCTCGCCTGGGAGATGATGCCTTTTTCAAGGCAGTGGCCGTCGAGGGGGCATCGGTCTTTCTTCCTGCAGTTACAGCTTTTTTCGACTGGCGCGGGGGCCGCTTTGTTTAGCATAGCATTATTGTGCGATGTTATTTTGGATGACAAGTTAGGCACACACGAGTAGCTAATTTTAATGGCATTTTTATTAAATATTTTTCTTAGCGGGTGCCGGTGCTTTAATGAATCATTTACTACTCTAAGGAATTTTGCCCCAATGTTCGTTTTCACATTTTTGCTGTAAGGGGGATTAAACCATGTTTCTTTGTTTCCTCCTTGTTTCGCTGGGTGGAAGGGCGTCGGCTTGCTCGTACTTCAGTGTGTGGTCGTATCCACTTTTTTCAGCGCCTCGTGATATTCAGGTGCCGCTCTGTCAAAAGCTTCTTCGTCGGATGAAATCTCACTCAGGCGTCGGTTTACTGCGAGAGGGACGTTCTTGATTATATTCGGAGGGTGGTTGCTTTCACAGTGGATGGAGAGCGGCGTGCTGTTGGGTTTCATGAAGGGTTCAAATGTTCCTTTGGTGAGATTAAAGGTCACATCCAAGAAGTTCATAACTTTATTTGCTTCGATGGTTATCTGTAAGCCGTTGGCAGAGAATACGTTGCATATCTGCTTCTTCATTTGTTCTATCCGTCGCAGCTTGGGCGTATTCCGTGAAAAACCGCGACGGATAGAACAAATGAAGAAGCAGATATGCAACGTATTCTCTGCCAATGGCTTACAGATAACCATCGAAGCAAATAAAGTTATAAACTTCTTGGATGTGACCTTTAATCTCACCAAAGGAACATTTGACTGCCCAATCTGGCAACACTGACTCTGGGAGATGCGTGGCGGAAACTGCCGAACGCTGCCGAGGTTGTTGTCGGCTCCTCCCGGCGGGTAGTAAAAATGACGAAATCCTACATCGGAAAATGGCAACTGCCCTTATTTGGTTGTCGTCGCCTTTCGTCGGTATTACGTAAATATTGCTCAACTTTGACCTGGAAAACGCCGTCAGGTTCGCGCGGCGCAGGTTTCAGTTTATTTACAGCGACGCTAGTTTGCTAAATTGAGAACCATTGAATCCCGAGCCTGATTTTTTCATTCTACAAAATTGCAGGTTGTTTAATTTTTCTTCTGCAATCATGAAAATCATTCTGCAAAATGCAGACTGCAGACGGGTATTTCGAACACTGGAGCATGAACCTTAACTTTGTCTTATACCAGAATATCAAAAACAACTGTTCAACTGAGTAGTGGTTGCACACATGCTCATTACATTCAGATGTCACCAAGTTCTCTGTCCATCCATCCCTTATCTATACCGCTTATCTGACGGGGTCCTTGGGGAAGCTGGAGACAATCCCAGACCACTTTAGGTGAAATGTGAGGTTCACCCTGGGCAGGTCTCTATCTATCGCAGGGCTAACAGAGAACAACCATTCACATTCACACCTATGGGCAATTTAGAGTAACCACATGTCTTTGGACTGTGGGAGGACACCAGAGCACCTGGAGGAATCCCATGCAGGCACAAGGAGAACAGCAAACTGCACACAGAAAGGCAAAGTTGAACACGAGGTTTGAAGCCAGAACCTTCTAGCTGTGAGGCAACAGTACTAACCATTGCACCACCATGCCAACCAGCTCAGTTCTCTTGGTCTTTAAATCTGCTTGTTGAATCTGATCTTTCTGTGTACATTAATGTGGATCTCTTTGCATGTACATTATTATCCAAAAATGTGACACTGCGAACAAAAGCATTTTTGTTATGAAAAATGTGTACAAATTTTTCTCTGGTTGCTACAAATTATGACTTGGTAAAAGTGAAGTGACAAGTTGCCATCATCAAGTGTTGAGATGAAAAGGGAATAAACAAGCACCTCAGTGGCCTCATAGGATAGACATGGTTGAATGCTAATGCTTGTGTGCAGAAGAAACCAGCCAGATTTGCAGCATGTTCCAAGCACAATAACTATTAGAATGCAGAGTTTTGGTGCATTTTTAGAAGTAGTGCTCAGATAAAGTAGTAATACCAAAATGTAGGTGTGAAATTCTGGGAATATGGAGTCGCTTGATCTTGCTGGGATTTATTTTTAGGTGGTGAGCTGCCATTCATGATGAGATGTGTGCCAGACGTGTCTGATTAGTGCAGAAAAAGAGGGTCAGTTGGATGTCCTCAGCATAACTGTGGGAGGAGAAGGTGAAGATGATGTATCACAATGGAAATGGGTATATAGGGAAAAGAAAAGATGTCTGAGAACTGAAGCTTTGTTGGACACTACTGCATGGAGCAGATGCAAATCATCCATAGGTCACCAGATAACTCATGAAACTTCAGGTAAGGCAAGAAACTCTGCTATATATAGCTGCGTGTGTGTTATCTTGACATGAGTGTTTTACTGAGAAATACACCATTCGTATTTTTCATACGAGCTACCTCCAGGTCATGGAGGTTCAAAACCATGATCTAAATTTTTGTCACTCGTGAGAAAATCGATGACTTGTTTTGATAAATTTGGGTACTTTTTGTTTGTGAATGTCTGTATAATAAAAAAAAATCATCACACGGCTTGAAGATATGAAGTTTATCTTCTCATGTTGAAAAACTCACATTTTTCATACAAACTACATCACTGATTTGAGTGACATATTTAAATAATGTTGGCTAGCATTGAGTAGTCCAGCAGATGTATTCCATTCAGCAAGCATGATGCTGAACAAGTCGAAGATGAGTTCAATATCATACTAGCTGAATGGAATATATCTGATAAACCATGAAAACAAGCCAACCAATATTATTATTATTATTATTATTATTATTATTACACATATAAAAAATTCTATGGAGCTTTACAAAAACTTTTGTTTACAAATTGTCACCGTCGTTCGCTAGCACGAAAGTTTTACATGTAATACATACCTTATGGCATTTTCAATTCACTGCAACAGGTTACTGTGAGTACTGCTGGCGAACAAAGAAATGTTTCTGCACATGCGCCACAGAAAAGTTTCTCACTGAATATGTGCATCGGCTCCGACATGTGACATGTTGTCTTGACAATTGTGTAATATCGTAAACTATATTCAGCGCTCATTCTCCATTGGGTAGAGTGGTGTGATACACATAGGATAAGAGATATGTAACAATATTGCATGCTATCAAACCAAATGAATGAAACCTGCTAGAAGGGAATAGAATACATGTTTTTCCATCGAAAAAGTGTCCTGTGTGTGTATAATAATTCCTGACATTTCACTCCGATGACGTCACTCCCAGTGTTTTCCTGTTGACTGGACGCATGTTGTCAAAATGGAGAACCTGGTTCAGAATTAAAATTCTTTTGATTAATTAACTTGCATCTATCTATCTGGATGGATGGATGGATGGATGGATGGATGGATGGATCTATGCAATATAAAGATGATGACATGGTCGTGCGAAGATATCAAGTTTATCTTCTTGTGTTGAAAAATATGAATCATTCTCTTTGCTCACTCGTGATGTATACATGTACCACTCGAAGATAAATTTCAGATCTTTATGCAGCCATGTAATATCCCCTCTCTCTCATTCATATTTTACGTGATCTATAGCTTCAGTTTCCCCTAGAAAAACTGGAACTCGTAAACACTTTCACCGCTTTAGATGCGTAAAATGCTGAGGAGGAATTTCGCTGTGGTTGAATTTATATTAGACACAAATGTAAAAAAAAAAAGGTTGGGCTTTTAAAAGTTTTTACATTGTATTTATTTATTTAAATTTACCCTCTAATGTATTTATTCCACTTGAAAAGTGTTCGGCAAATCAGCTACCAGATTTGGGACATGATGACATCCTGAACTATTTAGTATTTGGGACTTCTAATTACACCGGAGATTCTAAAGGCAAACAAAAATACAGATGCCTACCAATAGGCAGGTTTTGTGCCGGAATGTTATGGGAAATTCCCAATAAAGAAAAAAAACTTATTATGATTAAGGTAAGCTCAAATGTGGACTTGTAACAGTAATAAACAAGCCAGGGCCTAGAGCTCACATATTTTGTGTGTAGCCAAGGCCATATTATGAGTACATAAGTCAAGTTTATTTTTATAGTGCTTTTAACAATAGACAGTGTCGCAAAGGAACTTTACAGAATTTGTTACTTTAAACATGAGCTAATTTTATCCCTAGTCTATCTCCAATGAGCAAGGAAAAACTCCCTCAGATGACACGAGGAAGAAACCTGGAGAGGAACCAGACTCAACAGGGAACCCATCCTCATTTGGGTGATAACAGATAACATGATTTACCGGTATGTTAAAATGTTATAAAGTCTGTTTTATTGAAGTTATAAACTGGTCACTGATGGAAACTTGAATGCAAAACTGTTCATGACAACTGCAGTCCTAAAGTTAGCAAGTCAGCTGTAGTCCTCAGCCATAAAAGCATTACTGTAGGTGTCCAGAGTGTCTTCCAAGTGTGACTTTCGACTGTCCATATGGGGCCGTCCTCCACAGGAGCTATGTGATGAGACTCCAACCAAACATAGGGCATCAGGATGGATCAGGCAGGTCCGAAGAGCAGAAGAGGTCAGAAGGGGGTGAAGAAAACAGGTTGTTTGGTATGTCCAGTGTCACCTGATGAGTAAGAACAGTATACATTTTGTGGTGAGTGCAAGCAGGGACTCCGGCAAGACTAACTATGACAGCATAACTAAAAGAGAAGAGCCAGAAGGTAACACAGGCATGAGGGCACCCTGGGACATTAAGCAGCCAGCCACTACACGGTCAACAAACCCAAGTGAGTGGGGGGATGACAGCATCCATACATCCCAGTTTACCAAAACATTCTATGCCTGAGGACCCTCAAGATCTACTCCTTTTACCTAATAAAATTAACAGAAGGCTTGACTAAACAGATATACTGTATTTTCAGCCTAGACTTAAATGCTGAGACTGTGTCCGAGTCCCTAACACTACTTGGAAGGCTGTTCCATAACTGTGGGGCTTTATAAGAAAAGGTTGTGCCCCCTGATGTAGCCTTCACTATACGAGGCACCAGCAGATAGCCTGCACCTTTTGATCTAAGTAGGCATGGCAGATCATAAAGGACTAGAGGGTCTCTCAAGTATTGTGGTGCAAGACCATTTTGTGCTTTAAAGGTCAATAGTAGTATTTTATAGATGATACGAAATTTGATTGGGAGCCAATGCTGTATGGATAAGACAGGAGTGATGTGGCCATATGTTCTAGTTCTAGCAAGGGCTCTTGCTTGTTTAAGCTTGCTTGTAAGCTTGTTTATGCACTTATTGGAACATCCAGACAGTCAGGCATTACAATAATCCAACCTAGAGGTAACAAAAGCATGAACTATTTTTTTTTTTCCTGTGTCGTGTAGTGACATTAAATTTCTTAACTTAGCAATATTTCTGAGATGAAAGAAACCTATCCAGGTAATATTATCAATATGAGTTTCAAATGAAAGACTGGGGTCAATAATCACCCTGAGGTCTTTTTCAGCTGCATGTGAAGAAACAGAAAGGCCATCCAGAGTTACTGTGTAATCAGAAACCCTACTTCTATCTGCATGTGGTCCTAGTACAAGTACTTCTGTCTTGTCAGAGTTAGGCAGAAGTAAGTTCATAAGTATCCAGTGTCTAATGTCTAACAAACAGGCTGCTAGTTGAGCCAAGCATTAGGTCTAGTAAAATATATTGCATCCAAAGCCCGCATCCAGATATCCGCAGTTGCAAAGACATCACATAAAGGCGACCACAATGGAGTGACCTTTATATTCTGTTTGCTTTGTTTGTTCAACAACAATTTAACAGATTTGCCAAGGCACTCCAGGAAAAATTTAAGTCTGAGCTCTGCGTCCTGGTATGCATAAAAATTTTGAACATGCACAATTAAAATATAAAAAATGCACAATTTCTGCGTTAATGCAATCCCTGATATGTCTAAATTGTAAGTGTTGTGGCAACAGTTTGATGTGCAGTGGGATGTCACTAAGCGTATCGGTCAATAAATTTTGTGTGGTGGAGCCGCTACACTATGGTGTGTGTGTGTGTGTGTGTGTGTGTGTGTGTATATATATATATATATTTTTTTCACTATTAAGACATTTCCCCTGGTAACACACAGATGCTCCATATGCACAGTGGTAATTGTCTCTCTTCAATGTTTAATGAAACAGACCTGAATTAAAAACCCATAGCACTTCATTAGCACTGATTACTATCGCACCAGAGCACAAACAAGAGGGGAGGAGAAGCGCCATATTTTTTATTAGAGAAGGAAATCTAGTAGACGATGACATTAATTTGAGTCTAAATGAGTTCGATCTTGAAATAGAGCTCCGTCCTGCAATATCACACCATCCTTTTGTTCTGTATAATCAACAAATTATTACTGCAGCAGTCTCTTTATATTACTGCTCAATAATTGATCAGTGATGTTTTTGGCACAGTTTAATAGAGACTGTATTTCCCTTTTGAGGTGTGCAGACATACTTTTGCGTTCTCATTAGTGTTTATGTCTGTGTTTGATGACTCACGATTACACTAATCGTCATTACAATCTTGACTCCTGTGGTATGTTAATTATTACAGACAGATGTGATTGTGTTCTATTTTTTAATTATTAATATGAATATTAAGCAGTATTCCCACAGACTTGCATACTGAGTGTGCTGATGGGTGCACAGACACAAAACAAAAAATGTCTTTCTCACATCATGTAGGCATCTGTCTTAATCCTGCTTTATCATTGGTGTAGTAATGTGTAAAATTAGGTAGCCATGCAACCAGAAATCACTTCATAAATAGAACGGATTACACCTGAAATCCACTTTGGAGACTTGGGAAACATGGAAAAAGGTTCTCTAGTCTGAAGAGAACAAAATGCAACTATTTTTTTTTTAGGACAACTTGTTCCAGTCTGCCAGAGATTAGAGACTGGAATGGATGTTCACCTTCCAAAAGGACAATGACCCTAAGATTGCTGGAGTGGCTCAAAAACAAGAACCTGAATGTGTAGGAATGACCCAGTCAAAGTCCAGACCTCAGTCCAGCTGAGAATCTGCGGCATGTCTGAAACACAAGGTGCTTTATTTCACATTCTGCTCTTAGCTAAAGTCACGCTGCTCTCAAGCATGATTTTGAATCTTGTTTTTTACATTTTCCAAAAATGAACTTCCCCATCGCCATGCTAGTTTCCTTAACTCAGATTGAATCAGTTGGGAAATGCTGTCTTAATGCAAAGAGAGGGAGAGAGTGATGGAGAAAATGGGTATGCCTGTATAATCAGCACCAGCTTATGAGAAGCATGTTTTTTTTAAACCCCAGTAGCCTGTCCTAATGGAGATAAAGAGGAAGAGAGTGTAAGCTTGATTAAGTTTAAATGTTTATTAAAGCTATACCTCCTTTCAGATTTTTCAGGTGTAGGTCATAAAAATAATTTTCCCTGACACCCAATTATTTTTGTTTAGTGGACTGAAAGCTACTGAATTCAAATCACA
>JAODJS010000020.1:10672360-10685577 GCA_027576325.1 Sciades assimilis | reverse complement strand
CTTGCTTACACAAACAAAAACATTGATGGGAGCATAGACAGCATGCCGAGCCACTGCATGAAGACATTTAAAGTTCTCCGTTGGATATTTTCATCCATGTCTCCATAAACACCTTTTTCTACATCTCGTAGTCTTTTTCCATGGATCTGTGTGACTGTTGTGTGTATTTCCACTGGAAAAGTGTTGTTTCACAGCTGGCACATTTTGTTCAGTTCCAGCACCAAATTGCCAACTTGCTCTGGGTGTAGTAGCAATAACTCGGAATGTTAGGCAATTGGGGTTAACATCACTTGGTTGACACGGCAACAGATTTGTCAAAGAAACAAGATGAACTGTGATGGAGCCTTAAAAAACTGAAGAAAAAAAACCCCACTGTCTTCACTGTTCATCTGTCTACATTGCCAACTAATAAGACAGAAGTTACACATTAAGAATGAATAGCAGAAAGCATTATAAGCTATAAATAATTGTGAAATTTCTAAAAAAAAAAAAAAATGGCATGAACACTATCAGTGGAAAAGGTATGGTGGTATGCTTGGGGTAATTTTCATGGTGGAACCTTCAAACTAATCTAAGGTATGGCTTTCACTTGTTAACTACACTATGAAGACCTGACAGAGATGTGCCTTTCCAAATAATATACAATCAATTGAATTCACCACTGGTGAAGTTTAGTCAAGTTAGATAAACTTCCCATTGGGGGACTGATGGAAACAGGATATGCCTGCATTGTATGTTACTTGTGTCAAGAAGTAGTTTTGAATTATGAAGTATTTTTTGCAGTTTAATGAACAAACAAACAAAAAAAGTAGTCCATTTAAGAAAAAAAATATGCAAGAATGAAGGGGGCTGCATATTTGGGGGGGAGAGACCACTGGGCAAACAAAAAATGTGCCCCCCCCCAAAAAAAAAAAAATTGTGTGCATTTATACCATATGCAGGCCCCTTCATTCTTGCATATTTTTCTTAAATGGACTACTTTTTTTGTTTATTTTTCATTAAACTGCAAAAAATACTTCATAATTCAAAACTACTTCTTGACACAGGAAACATACAATGCAGACATATACCGTTTTCGTCAGTCCCCCATTGGGAAGTTTATATAACTTGACTAAACTTCACCAGTGGTAAATTCAGTTGATTGTACTGTATATCATTTGGAAAGGCACATCTCTGTTAGGTCTTTATGGTGTAGTTACCAACTGACAGCCATACCTTAGATTAGTTTGAAAGTTCCACCATGAAAATTACCCCAAGCATACCACCAGTACCATGCAAGAGAGACTTTGGGACAAGCCCGTGAATTACCTTGAGTGGTCCAGCCAGCTCTAGCCAGAGTCCAATTTGAACATCTTTAGTGAGGAAAAATACCAGTAGGGCAGTACACTCTACCTTTATTCTGTGGTTGATGTCATGTCAATATCCAGCTTCATTTCACACAGAGGTGGAGGAGAGAGAGAGGATTTGTGTAGAATGACATATTGTCACACTTAACAATACTCAAAGTCCTTTTATTTTTCCCCACAATCCCACCCTGTGTTGTGCCAACAGTGAAGAGGTGCTTAAATACTAATCAAGATGTTTCAGCTGTTGCTGAGGATCAACTGAATGTGATCACTCTGAACAGGGTCCATGTGTTTATTGTATATTTAAGCCCAAAATCATACCAAGCTCAAGTTGACAGGTCGGTAATAAATTAAAAACACACACACATGCTCAAGTATATGTAATCGCCACAGTAAGGAGTTC
The DNA here is from genome assembly GCA_027576325.1 of Sciades assimilis. Taxonomy (NCBI): domain Eukaryota; kingdom Metazoa; phylum Chordata; class Actinopteri; order Siluriformes; family Ariidae; genus Sciades; species Sciades assimilis. Next base: position 10,683,828 of record JAODJS010000020.1, on the reverse strand, counting down.
AAATGTTTATTCATCACAGTGGATTAGCCATGTTTTCCAACTGCTGCAACATTCATCATCCTACACACTTTGTTAATTCTAAGCACATCCGCTGTCCCCATCAGGCTTTAACCAACAGTGTAAAAAGTAGCTTGGCTTTTTGATTGTTAACTTGATTACTCTGATGGTGTTTGCCACAGAGTTCTAAGATAAACATTATAAAATAGAGTCACAGTGAATTTGTTTGGTGCAGAGCATATTAAAGCCTAAAAACAATCAAGCAATTTAAGTTAGAATCCCATCCTGAGAAATTCACCACCTCATTCAAAGAATGAATCTACAGAATGTAGCATATTAAATTAGCATATATGGGCTCCCAAGTGGCATAATATAGCAAACACTATTCCATATTTCAGCAGATTGCGAGCCCGGCTCCTGACAGTGTCAGAGTCCAAGAGAGCATAATTGAGTGGGAGGGGTGCCATTACTTTTTCCACTTGACAGACAGACATTAGCCAGTCATGGGCATCTGAGAGCACATGTATGTGGAAGAGGGTAAATAGCATTTTTCCTCTGAATGGTCAATTAACCTGCGATATAGAATGGGTAGCAGTTCAAAAGGATGTGAAAAACTGAAGTGGCTGGCTTAAAAAAAATAAAGCATATCCTACAATAATGTCTATATACCTTTATCGTGCGTTGCATGCCATGACTCAATCTTAAAAAAAGTTTATTGCATAGTGCTATAGAGAAATGTGACAGAGCTCCTGGAGGATGCCAGAAACATTTAATATATACAATGTACACATATTGTGGCTTTGAAGGTACACTGAGACTGTTCAGTGTACACTTGGAATATTTACAGGGATACTTTTAACGAGAGAACCTAGTGAATGAAGTGCCCTTTACAACTCATGTAGGGTATTTACCTAAGTGGATCATGAGGAACAGTTGTATCTTTGATATGTTTGTACCTTGGAGAATATAATGGACCTGTACAGTGCACAACAGTCAGAGCACATCCATAGGTGCTTTTGGCCCAAACAGTTTTACAGTTCCACTTGGCAGGTCCCCTGAGAACTACAGCTCTTCAATTGTTTTTTTTTTTCCATTTGCACTCTCACTTCCAGTAGAAACACTGAACTGATGTAAGCCGGCTTGCTAGCATGCTAGCATCTAGCAAAAATTTTTATAATTTGCTTAGATGCATCAAAATCATGCTGTATTTCCTCCCTACACTCAATAAAGCTTGGATTTCACTGTTGGTCCACTTGTCAATATTGGTTTGTTTGTTTTTTTTTCTTTCATTTTTACAGTAATGCTAATGTCAAGAGCTTTTGTTTACATGGCTAATGTTTTACACAGATATTTAAAAATGTCAGTTGCTGATGCTGCATTAGCACGTGCCCAGTCAACCACTGTGTACTTGCATCTGGACCAGTCACTGTACATTTACATCACTCATGGTTCCTCTTGTGCTGGGAGAGTACCTACCATGAAGTAGGCATTAAAAGGTTCCTCGAAATGGCATTCTAACAACTATTGTTCTCAGTTCCACACAAAGAAGGGGGAATTTCCTCCCACAGTTCTAAGAACTATGAAAAAGTTCTGGTCCGAAATCGCCTTGTGTGCATGGGGTAGTGGAGTGTGGGTGTATAAAAAGCCATTATTTTGTGCTTACAATTCTGAGACACAGCAGTATTTAACTGCAGTAATAATGGTGAGAGCTTTGACACAGGTAGTAATATATGTGTGTCAGGTTGTAATGTGTGTGTGTGTGTGTGTGTGTGTGTGTGTGTGTGTGTGTGTGTGTGTGTGTGTGTCTCTAGCTAAAGGTGCTCCATAAGCAGGGGGCTGACTTGTGTGTGCAGGACTCAGCAGGTCGCACATTACTCCACTATGCAGTGAGCGTGGCCAGTAAAGAAATCGTCAGATACATCATTGATAACAGTGAGAGAATCTCATACACACACTAACTGCACTGTTCAGTACATTTCACACAACATGCTGTACTGAACAGGAATGTAATTTGCCATTTTTACACAAAGTCCTTTCATATCTGACTGCATTTGGGTTCACGTTCATTATTCATTCATACATCATGTGCTTTCACATGATCCCAATGATATTACACCTACCATCTCAGTAACACCGTTATACTTATCGTGTAGTATAGGAATGTATTTCTTTTTGTAATGATCTTTTTGTCATATCACTCCCCTCAGAGTCACATACATATGTATACCTTTCTTGTGTTTTGCACCCCATAACTCTACAATGAGTTTTAAACATTGTATATTGCACAGTACTATAGAGAAAAGTATTCATGACTTTGTTGCCATGTTTTATTCTTGTGTCTAAATCTTAGAATGGAAATGTTAGTCAATTCCAAAATTATTGGCACTCATGAAAATTAAAAAGAAGTATATTTACAGTAATAGTTGATCCAAATATATTTTATGGCATGTATCGGATTTTCTTGTGTATATAGTCAATATTTTTCTCCAAACACTCTGACATACCCAGATAGTTCCCTTTTGGTTTGTTTGTCCGATGAGGGTCAAACAAACCAAAGTCAAAGAGATCATGGATAACAATTTGTGTACATTTATTTTAAACAGTATTAGGGGTGTCAAAAACACCCCTTTTTAAGCAAATTTTTATTTTTTTTAATCTTGTAAGAATTATTTTTGGTAGAGGAATGGTTCTATTGTTCATTGCAAAATTTGAATAGTCATGTAGTCTTTGTTTTATATAATCATGTTTGCTCACTTTAATGAAGCCAATAATTCTGGAGTTGACTGTACCTTAGTGCATGCTTAATGTCTGGATGGTTATGCAGTGTGTAATTGTATGTGCACTGTTCCTATAATGAAGTAGAACATACCCTTTAAACAAAAGTACATACACTGCAATTATTTCTTATTTTTCAACAAAAAAATGTTTTTTGTTGCCTATTAAATAGTCAGATGGCTCGGTTTTGTTTTTCCTTGGGTTTTTATCCTGAACACACAAAGTAGTCGACTTTATTTTGTCTCTTGTTTCCTCTCTAACAGCACCCACTGATATGTTGGATGTGACTGAAACAGAAAAGTAAGAATCAAATCCTTTTTTTTTTCTTCTTTCTTTTTTTGGACTTTCTACTTCAGTTCACTGCTTTTGCCAAGACAATGTTTACCAGTTGAAATTGAGCTTTGCTGAGTTGTAATTGTCATTATTTGTCAGCAAATGCCTTGGTGTTCACTTTTGCAGTGATGTTTCTGACTAGTTTCCACTGTTCTTGCAGTGGCGAGACGGTGTTGCACAAAGCGGCCTCGTTGTGTCAGAGGACAATCTGCCACTACTTAGTGGAGGCAGGAGCTTCTCTTATGAAGACAGACTTACAGGTGAGAAAAATTTATATTTTTATGATTAACCTCCATGTGAGAGTAACAAACCATTTTAGTAATAATGTGAGACAGGGAGATCTGTACACTTATTTTAAAAAAATCCAGTCTTTCCACAGATTATATGCAATGTGGCAAAAAAAAAAAGCTAAGCAGATCCATTATAGAGTTCAGGATGGACATGATTTTTCTAATCATCCCCTTAACCATTCCAGTGTGCATCATTGGTTTGGCACAACAGCCGCTGGAAAAACTCCTTTTGTGAAGAGCCGGTAATTTCAATGCTGTTTCTAGTTGGGCTGACAGTTCTCTTTCCATCTCTCTCATTTGCTGTGTGCTCACTCACCTAACTAACTAACTAACTAACTTAATCTCCCCGAGGGAACCCTCCCAAAGGCATCAATAAAGTTTAATCTAATCTAACTAACTGGTGATACTTTTTACTAAAAAGTGGAAGAAATATAGTGAGAGGGACAGGCAGAAATGCCTGTCCCTCTCGCTATATTTCTTCCACTTTTTCTCTCTTTTCCTTACTCCTCTATACATTTCAGCTTGTGGATATTATATGTACCCTAGCTCTCTGTGTTTGGCTGGTGTTCATCTGTCTGTTGTATCTTTTCATCCTCTGTGAGGTGCAGAAGCTCTCTGGTACTGGTATTGAAAAAGAAAAAAAAAAAAGATAAAAGAGCAGCGTTCTTATTCTTCCCAAACTTGTGAAGAGCTTTTTTGTCTGACATAATTATAATATTTTTCATTCTTGTCTAAATGGAAGCTCTTCTGAATATTTTTTTAAATAAATCACCATGCGAACATTCCCCATTGTGTGTCACCAGTCTTTGCTATTCCAGAGATATTTTAGCCGTTACTTGTAAATGTTATAAGCAGAAGGAGAGAGCTTTTATGTATTTCAAAATATAAAATGCTGTCGTGTTTCTGATTGTCTACACAAAAAGAGCTTCATCTGTCACAAGCAGCAATGAAAGTGCCTGTGCTTTGAAAAGGAAAACAATTCCAAGCTCTCTTCCCTTCAGCATTTCTGTCTATGTCAGTAATAGAAGTCATTTCAGTGGTTCTGGCACAAACATTATGTTGACTAATGGATAGAAGGAATGTTTGGATGCAGTACAGTCTTGATTCAATGAACACGTCAACTCATCACCATTCCTCCAGTTCAGTGATTCCTATTCCTAAATCAGTACATGGGATCCTGAAATGATGGGAGACATAACTAATTGTTCAGCAACAGTTCTTGTGTTGAACTCTTAAAATGCGGAGTGGTGCAAGAAACTCTTTACTACATGTGGTATCACACATCTGGAATCTCTGATGAAGTTTGTCTATAGCAGATGGGATTATGATATTTGAAGACATGGTGAGACATTGCATGCATACATGCATGCATGCATCACTACTTGTAGGGGCCAATTAAATATTATGTGGAGGAGAGGAGGAACTGGAAGCAATAAAGAAGTTGATATTGTATCAGAGAGTGTGATGAAAATAATTGGACATTTTCATCAAACACATTTTCATCAAGAAGCCCTTCAGAGAAACCCAAGTGTGTTTTGTCAAAGTAGGCTCTTGACAGTCTGCTTGATTTCATTGCACAAAGCCCCTGATTTACTAAAGGTCTGTGTGTATAAAAACACTTGCAACTAATGCAACACCTACAAAAAAAAAAGCTGATATACTGACAAAATCTACAAAGGATTTACTCTTTCAAGTGAGCAAAGTAGCACATCTTATCTGTTTTGCATTTTTTGCTTAATGAATGTGCAATTTTGAGCTGTTCTACCTAGAGTTGCAAAAACAAGATGGCATCAAAGCAAATCGATTAATTTCAGGAGCGGTAATTGCATGTGCTCCAAACAGGAGGACCAGAGGACCGTTATTAAATTTGCAGAAGCTTGTTTTCACCAGCTAAAACCAAATAAAACCACTTTGTCTAAATAATGTTAAAGTTTACCAGAATTGTTTTAAATAGTTTTATGACATGCTTTTAAATCTGTGCTGTCATACTTGGGTTTTATATTTAGTTTATTCTTACAAATTGATCATGGTGAATATAAAGAATAATATAATAATAGCACATGCTTAATTTTCTCCTCACCCTGCTTTGTGCATACTATATCTTACAAATTTTTTATTATTTTTTTATAAATCATCCACAAAACAAATTCTCACACGTACAAATGGCTGCTCATTATTTGGGATCAGAGCATTGTTCAGTTTGAAGTCTGTTGTGAAGAGAGATTCAAAGAAACCTGCGATTTGAGCAGTTTCCTGATTAACCAAGAATGAAATGTTACAGTATTAAATCTATGGATCTTCAGTGTGCCTTTCTCTCCATGTAAGAGTTTGTGTTTTTTTGCATTTGCAGGGTGATACCCCAAAACACAGAGCAGAAAAAGCAAAGGACACAGAGTTGGCAGCATATCTGGAGAACCGGCAGCACTATCAGATGATCCAACGTGAGGACCAGGAGACAGCGGTCTGATCTCTGACCTTTAACACACCTTCCCCCTTTGGAGTCTGGAGGCGTCTACTTGTGCCAAATCAATAAAGTCAATCAGAATGGACAAGCCTATAGTGGAAGGCTTCTCTATATGGGGTGAATACTCATCTCCTAACCAACTCTAGAACTAAGAGACACATACATACACATTAGGAAGAGATCTGGAGGTTTACCAGCTTACATCCCTTGCACAATCAGCATTTATTAGTGCATCTGTGTCAGAATGTATGGAGAGGGTTGGGCTTTTCTTTGTTAATGCAGTCACTAATCTGTGTGGCTTTTACAGAGCAATCATTCAGATTAACACTGAGTTTGTTCAAAGATGTAAGATGTCTGGAGCGAGACTGTATGGAACTGTGAATATATAATGTGAGATCTCTGCAGCACTGATCACAGCTCAGAATTTCAATATTGATGATTTGTTAAGAATAATGCTAGTGTTAATAAGGAGAACACGTTCGTTGCTCTGCAGGATCTTACAGACATTTCAGAGATTTACAAACTTATTTGTTTACCAAAACTAAGTGCATGAGTGTTGAAAGCTTAAGTTTTAGGATATGGGGCCACTGGATTTCAGGTTTCACTGCACTGAAACCATTTTGAGCCTCTAGTAGCTATTCTTGGCTTTGCTTTTATCATTGTTTGTTTTCCTTCTCTTCTGGACAGGTTTCCTTCTAATAACTTTTGGTACTGTAAATGTATCTGATTAGGTTTCTGTCTGAGAAACCTTTGCACTGTAGCTATTGCCTTCTTTATTCCAGTCATAAATTTCTTGATTTATAATTGTTGTACTTAAGTAACAGTTTATTTGTAATGCCCTTCTTAATAGTAAATAGATGTTTATATAATTTATCACGATAACATCTGACTTGTTTACTTGTCTTATTGTATTATAAAATACTGTAAATTTAATACTGTATTCTTTTCAGAAAGCAGATCAGTTTTGTTCATAATTCTCTGCTCTTGAATTGTTCTGGATGGCATCACTGCTTGACAACGTTCTCCTTCTAATCAGTGCTTTATCTCAATGCACCAACATGTGATACTATTTATTTTCTATAATAGATACTGTATGTTAAATACATTATCTAAGATATTTAAGTTCAAATTGTTTTGAAACTAGATACAATTAATTGATTGATTAGTTAATTAAAATACTTAATTTGCAAAGAGGGTCACGTTCTTGTGACCACTGTACAGTTCCATCTTAAAATATATATTTATTGATGTAGATATTCCCAGCAATGTAGAGGTACACGTACAGTTTGTGACCTCACTAAGCTGTTTTTAAAGTACACTCTTATGTAAATTATATTCTCATTATACATACAACAAACCTTCACAAACTAAATAGAAACAGTGGTATTTGGTGTTTTGCAGCAGGAAAAATTGAGGAAAGTGGAAAAAATCTCTGAAAAAAAACCCCAGTCATTTGTGAGATTTCTTCAATAAATCAAATCACTGGTCATGTAATCTAGTTAATGATGTATAAAATGGTTTTGGATCCATTTGAGTGGAAAACAGAAACCACTTATTTTATGATCTCCTACTCCTATTTCTTTTAGAACGTCAGCTCAAACACTTTTGATCTTCAATTTTGCCAACCTGAGAAGACAAGCCATACAGCAGATTATGCAGTCATAATGGCATAATATTGTCACTGGCTTGACATTTAACCTATTTATAGAAGGTTTTGCTGAACTGAGAAAGTTTAAGGTTTGACATTGACAGATCGTGACAGTTTGACAATAGTTGTATGCTAGCAAAAAGAATTATTAATCAAAATAGACCTTTTTATATTCTATTATACCACAGCAAGCTTGAATCCTAAATTTATCTATTTCAAAACAAAGTATTTTATGTAACTCAGCATCAGAAGGTTTTGATTAATTTTCTGTAACAGCAAATCTAACAGTAGCAAAGCAAATCACAGGCTTGTATTAATGCACACAAAATACATTATTGTTTGCTCTACATAACTGAAGTTGAATAATAAACTATTTCTTTTTTTTAAAATGCACATGTGGATATGGTTTTCTATGAGGGGAAGCTTATTTAAAATTTATGGAAGGAGTCTTCAGTGTCAGCTCTTTGTTACGGTCACAGTTAAAGCTGTAACTTTACCTTTTCTGACATGGGAAAGTCTTCAGGACGGAGGCGTTTGAGCTTTGGGGGAATGACTGTTTATAGATGCTGTAAGGAAAGTAATAAGAGGATCTAACTTGTTTTGCAGACCTTTCCACAAATTAAAAAAATAGATAAATATAAGACTTTCTTTTTTTGCAAACTGCTGTGGTATAAGAGGAATAAAATTGCTGTACATGCTATTATTGGAAAACAATCAACTTTGGGAGGGTGTCACGTCACACCATCCTGATGTTGATTATTTTTCCCATAACAGATTGCCCTATTCCTTACATATTGTGCTGGAATCTGTCACGAGTGTGATTACAGTTAAATGAATGTCTGGATGGATAACTTGCTAATTAGAGGTGCCTGTGTAAATAATGTAATACAGTATTTTAATATAATAAATCTGTACACCAAATGTTTTCCCCAAAATCCATTTTGTTTTATAGCAAGAAAAAACTACAGCACATACACACATCCACTATTTGTATCATTACTTTTAATGCTACATTTATTTGAGTTTAGTTTGAAAATAATTCTTAAAACAGTGCTGTAATTTGAGTGTAGCTCATAATTTTATACCTGTCTACAGTTCATAGGAGCCAGCGCTGGCTGTAGTGCCTGCGTTTTACTTTTCTATAGTAAAGAAGATTCATGCAGATTAATCTTAAAGAAGCTGAACTGCACACAGTGCCTTCTTAAAAATCCAGAAAAGGACTCCGACTTCATGTATGTTTAGATTCCTACATCTTACTTCTGGAGAGCTTGTACTTCTTTCAATTACCATCTAATTATAAAATATATTAATGTCATCTCCTTATTCTGATTCTTCACATGCTTTTCCCTAGTTAGATAGGACTGCCTCCTGATTGTCCATGCCCAAACCTCTGCCACCCCCAAAATGTTTTCAGTCTCACTGAGAAACCCCTGTGTAATTATAATGTAATAAGATTTTGCTTGTTTTTTTAAAAGCTATCTTAAAGGAAAAATTAGCTGCATCTTATTGATTTACTAAAAATGCTCCAAAACTGATAGAATTGTACACACAAAACGTGTGTAGAATTTATTTGCTTCTTCAACTGCATTGCAATTCAAAGTTGGAACCTTCCAAACGTTTCTCTTCCAAGAGTGTACGTGAACTGGTGCAATAGGCCATTTGGCTGGATACAAATATTACATTTTTATTCTATGGTTATAGAATAAAGGTGATTAGTATAAATACACAGGTGATCATAGAAAATCATGCGCATTGATGGGTCAAGAAATTCGGACTATTTCTCAATAATGACCTTGAGCAACTCGGCAAAATGGTGGCCAATCACTTTGTCACCGTAAGTGAGGAAGAATTATAAATTATGAAAGAAAATGCTGTTCTTAAAAGAACTAAAGAAGCTATGAAGTTTGGTCTAAAACTATTCAAAGGTAAGGTGGAATTGTGATTTATCTATTTCAAAACAAAGTATTTTATGTAACTCAGCATAGATAAGTGACATAAGTCCATACCTTTGTTACATTTGCATGTTGCTTTTGAAGTTTAAAATAAATTATTTTAATACGATTTAAGAAAATTAAATAATCACCTTTGTATTTATACTAAAACAATTATCTGCCTAAGGCTCAGTGAATAATCATTAAATACCTCATTAAATACAATCATCTCTGTTTTAGTGAATTGATGCTGGTGTTGTCTGTTTAAATTAAAAAAAAAAAAAGAATAGTGTAATAAAGAATAGTATTGCTTTGTATTCTAGTGTAATAAAGAATAGCATTTCTTTGTTTTCTAGATAGTGTAATAAATCTAATCAGGTTATACATGATACTCATGATGCATGGAATTGTTTTTCTTTTTCATCTATTGAGTTTATATATAATATTTCTCTGGCCAATCATTGTATAAACTCCAGCTGTGTCAACAGCTACATCTCTGTGATGCCTATTGTGTACATCAGGATCCTTTAAAAGCATTCAGGTCTTGCAGAACTACAGATCTATATAGATTAGTGTCATAAGCTTAGCCTACGAAGGCTTTGGTAATTAGTTAATGTGTTGACTCAGATGTGGTAAATGTGTTAAATGAGGTAGAATGGAAAACTCTGCAGTGCTGTGGTCCTACAGGGAAAACACCCTGTAAACAGTAGTGGGTTCATTAATGCATTTTCCAGCCTCAACCTTTCTTTATTACAGGGAAAAGTATTTTCTAGCTTTTTTCTTTTTGCATTTATTTCATGTCATGATCCCCTTCAAGTTTTTCACTTATGGAGAACCCTGAACTGATTAGGTGCTCTGGGTGGGCAAAAGTGAACGTAATTCATAAACATGAACACAAGTTTGTTTCATTTTAGTCTCAGTCCTTTTCACCTTACAGAAAGAAACTTTTTTTTTGGGGGGGGGGGGTGGAGTGAATTTAAACGTCTGCTTATGTGGAATTTGTTCCCTGACAACTCATGTGCTCTACTTAAATGAGAAGTACAAGATACAGCATTTCTGCCAACTGCTTGCATGTGCATGTTTACTCCAGTGATTACAGTGCAGGTGAGGGTCCCTATTGTAGATGCTGTCATAATCCAATCCAAAACAGTACACTCCCTGAAGCCAAATGAAACATTCCCACTTCTCCTTAGCTTTTTGAAGATAGACGTATCTGGTGCCCTGTCTCTGGTGACTCATTGCCTACAGGCTTGTAATGAATCACTAACAAGTGGAAAAACAGGATGTGTGTATATCTCACAGACACTGAAGGCCAGGCACAAACATTTCCTTTCACATTTCCACATTATATAAAATATGTAAATAATGTATGGATTAACTTGACCTAACATTAAAAGTTGTATTTTCAGCTTACAGTATTTCCTAAAACCAAAATGTTAATGCCTTGAGAGCCTGTAGTCTGTACACAGTAATTTCATTGATATAATGATTGTTTTCTGCAATTATTTATGTGACTGTTTTCTCAGAATGACCTGTTTTTCTGCTAAACCACTGAAAGAGTTCAGTCCACATGATTTCACACACTTGTACCTGCCTTTAATACTGAATTGTTACATTAGAGTTTAGATCTTCAATAAATATACCAATACAAATTATGGTGATCAAGTGCGGGACTCTGTATGTGAATAAGTCTTAATTAAATGTACATTTTTGTTGTCATCTCACACTTGTGGTTTTTTTTTTTCTCTTGCAATTTTTAACACTGCATAGACACACATACCCTTCATCAATTTAGGTTCATTTCCCATGACCACATTTCCTTTACCACCGCTGCATGTGTGTGGGCAGGGAGATAGCTGATTATTTGAAGTCAATCTGCCCCCCCCAGCCCAAACCAGAGTACAATGGTTTCATCCATCCTGCCTGTGAAGATTCTCAGTCATCCGGGTCATAATAAACTGTAGGTGGTAAAAGAGAGCAACTGGACTTGCTTGAAGATTCTTGAAGATGTTTCACCTCTCATCCGAAAG
>JAODJS010000020.1:10079875-10090364 GCA_027576325.1 Sciades assimilis | reverse complement strand
CTGGGATAGGCTCCAGCTTGTCTGCGACCCTGTAGAACAGGATAAAGCAGCTAGAGATAATGAGATGAGATGAGATCTATGGGTGGCGGATCATTCAGTGTTGCTGCTCCTAAACTTTGGAACTCGTTACCACAATCGCTTCGTGACTGTTCCGCTCTCTCTTCCTTCAAAGCTAACCTTGAAAACTTCTCTCTTTACCTCACAATATTCTTCCTGGTGTTTTTTTTTTTTGGTAACTCCTGTGTAAAGTGTCCTTGGGTTTGTGAAAGGCGCTATATAAATTTAACTTATTATTATACCCTTACGCCAGTCGAGTCCTTAACCTTTTATGCCAAGGCTTCTTTTATCATCCATCTATTGGGACCAAATGGGCTTTCCTTTATAAGGAACACTTCAAAACAAAAATCTGATTGTTCCGATCAGCTTTCTTTTTTTTTTTTCATTGTTTCTTCATTGTTCTTTTTCCTTTGACGGTCTTTCTAGAGAGACAATATTGCATATAATGGACAGAAATTAATTGATGTTTGTCTCTTTTAGAGAGCAGCTGATGTTCCCGCTACACTTTGTGGACATGCTGGGAAGGTTTGATGTGGAGGCCAGTGTGGAGGGTGGCGGTCACTCGTCCCAGGCTGGCGCTCTGAGGTTGGCCATCTCAAGAGCACTGCTCAGCTTTGTTTCTAACGGAGATGTGGAGAACATGAGGCAAGGTGAGCGTGAGACACACAGACACTGCTTTTGTGCACTTTTCTGGCCATAAACTTCAGGATCTTGAAGGTTAAATATTGCTTTTTGCTTGTGTGTTGTTAATACACTTGTGTGTGCCAGGCAGTCAAATTTCTGTTGTTTATTAGCAAGGCCTAGAAGTCTGACTTGTATACTGTTCTAGATTCTTGAACATATTGTTCATTGCGAGTTTTTTACCAATTGTGTTGGTGCCAAGAAGTGTTCAAATTTAGCAAACTTCTGATGTATAAGCCTATTTTTAAAGTATCTTGGTTTTCTAGATTAGTACACCATAAAAAAAAAAAAAAAGTGTGAGGTTGTAGTTTGCAATTTGTAGTTTGCCCCCTAGTGGTTATAGCATTTAATTTTACAGAAACACAAAAGACAGTTGCGCGCACACAGTATGTCAAATATGACTGGCCTGAGAGGGTGTGTTTTCGCTCCCTTTCTGTCTCTCCCTCTCCTCATAGAATCTTTTCAGTTACAGACAGAATAATCTTTTGATCTGTATTTAGAGTCTGGTAGAAAACCTCCTAACCAAGTAACATTAATATTATTAAAATCTGTTGCTTTCAGCTGGTCTGCTGACACCTGACCCCAGAGTCAGAGAGAGGAAGAAGCCTGGCCAGGCTGGAGCACGCAAGAAATTCACCTGGAAAAAGCGCTAACCAGTAACTGGAACTGTGGATCCAACATCCATCACACATTTATTCACAGGGTTATTTATACATCCAAGGTCCCAACGCCCCTGTAGAATTAAAATCCAACAGACGCATCTCTTGCAGTTTGCATTGCTTGAGAATATAAGAATCACGTGTCTTGCAATAAATTAAATGGTTTCATCTAAGCTTTGTTGAAATTGTTTTTGTACCACAAAAGAACAAGCAGAAAGCATCAGTGTATTTCTTGAAGTACAGAAAGTAAGTATTAAAACAAGTTAAGTTGAAAAATTATTTCACTTAAAATTCCTGTTTATAGTGTGTGTGTGTGTGTGTGTGTGTGTAAGTAAATGATCTACACCAGGGCTTTTCAAAGTGTGGGGCGCGCCTCCCCTAGGGGGTGCCAGAGTTCTTCAGGGGGGCGCAATGTGAGGGAAAAATAAACTCATTGCTCCCACTAAGATGAGGCAAGAAAAGGGGTTGTGGTGATGGTGTTAAAATTTATTAAATGTGGGGGTTTTTTTGGAGGACACTGGTGTCCATGCTGGTGGATGCAACTTGTTCCGGAACATCTTGTTCCAGGCACAGATTGTTCCCACTTACCATCTAAATACCATTGGGGACAAATAGGAGGGCTTACGCATGTACAGTAGCGTTCATCTGGGTCATTTAGTCAAGTTTATTTGTATAGCGCTTTTAACAGTAAACATGGTCACAAAGCAGCCTTACAGAAAATTAAAGGCTTTAAACATGAGCTAATTTTATCCCTGATGAGCAAGTCTGTGGAAACAGTGGCAAGGGAAAAACTCCCTCAGACAACATGAAGAAACTTTGAGAGGAACCAGACTCAAAAGGGAACCCATCCTCATTTGGGTGATAACAGATAACGTGATTTATAAATAACTCGCTTGTATAACTGTCCCCTATAGAGCAGGGGTTCTCAACCTTTTCTATTTTAAGGCCCACCTGTTCATACTTGTAACGAGTCGGGGCCCATTAAAAAAAGATCCCCAATTATTTTGACTCATCTATTCTATTAGAATCTAATAATCTAAAGTGTATTAATGGGATGCAACATCACTCCCTGTTACCAATGCAAGCCCAGGAATTAAATAAGTGTATGGATGTACCAGAAGCCAACATAAAACCATGCATGCAGGGCATTCTCAGTCAAAAGGGATTAATGATCCAAAAGCGGAGTCTGGTCCATTAACACAAGAACTTATTGCCATGTTTGTGCCCGGAAAACAAGCAAGTTATTAAAACCAACAAGGACACTGAAAAGAAGTGGATATCGAAACCACTCAATGGGATTAGATCCTTACACGCTAACAAAGAAGGATTTTTCCCACTAATTGGAAAATTATCCATCCGTTGAGTTCCCCAACATCTCAAACTACCTCGTGCTGCAGACATCGTTCTACGCAGACAAACAGATGAAAACCTGGAAGAGCATGGAGGAGAACAACTTTTTATATGTGGTTGGTTTAAAGATCTGGGGATCAGGACACTAAAAGAAAGACGGCGGGAGACGGATCTAAGTGCAGGAAGAGTGTTTATTAGCAGGCGTGATAATCACAAAAATGAAAGCAAACCAGAACCATAAAGCAGAGTATTTAAACAGCGTTATAAACATGGCGAGAAACAAACATCACAGTGATCATGATAATACTTCGCAAAGCCTCTGTGAAAACACTGAGCTGATGAAAACTTAGTTGCAAATTAGCCAAAATATGAAAACGGTCTCAAGTTATGAAAAAGAAAAAACATTGAAAAGCTTTCCCAAATAATTAAAAATAAATTCCAGACTGCAGGGCTCGACATTAATGCTTGTCCGCTTGTCCGGGGCAAGTGATACTTCATGTCGGACAAGTTCATCATCTCGGTTACTTGTCCGATCGGACAAGTGCCAAAATACGCCGATATTCGGGTTACATATTGTAGCAGTGGGGGCGTGGCCATGCAGCAGTTTGTGAATGGAGGGCGGGGTCGTGGAAGGTAGGTGGCTCAGTCATTTCACCTGCTGTCAATTTGTGTGTGTGTGTCACTGTTTGTTACAGGGACGGAGCATAAAAGGAGAGTGAGAGCAGAGGAAGGGAGCTGTGAAGGATAGGAGGATAGTTATATGTAGCGATTCATTTTCATCTCTTTTAAGTATTAAAAACGGAACTACAAAAATACATCAGGAAATTTTATATGAAATACAGTTAAAAAACATCCAGGTTAACGCAACAGGGGAGGGAAATAGTGTTCATGTGGGTACCAGCTCATTTAAGAATAAAAGGAAATGCAAAAGCAGACAAAGCTGCTAAGGAGGCAATAAAGAAAGAGGAGGTGGAAATGAGAGTAAAATTATAAAAAATTGAAGGGAAAAGTGTAGTATGGAAATAAATTTAAAAAAAAAATCAGTAGAACCAATACTGGAAGAATCAGGAAAAAGGAAGACACATATAAAATATAAAGTATAGCAGGAGAGGGAGGATGTTATGGACAAAACAGAACAGAACAAGTAATCATGAGCAGAATAAGAATAGGACACAGCAAACTGAATAGCACACTTAAGGTAATGGGGAAACATCCAAATGGGAAGTGTAGATGTGGAGAAAGGGACAGTAGAGCATGTAATGTTAGCAAGTCCCACATACGGAAGGGAGAGGGAGGGGATGAAGAGGGGGCTGCGGAAGGCAGGAATGAGAGAATGGAATTTTAAAAGCATAGTGGAAGCAGGGAAATCTAAGGAAGGTAGGAAGGCTATTATGAGTTTCCTGGGGTCAACTGGGGTAATTAAAAGAATATAGGGATAGAATAACTAGAAAGGAGTTAAGACCAGTAGATGGCGTAAGACAAGTAGATGACCTCGTTTTTTTTTTGTCAAGTTTTTCTGTCCATTTTTTTGTCCCTGTTTTTGCCTGCCTGTTCTTTTGAATTGTGTTTTTGCTACCTCTGCCTGGATTTCCCGTGTCCCTGTGTTCATCAGTTTTTATGAAGATTTTTTTTTGTCCCTGATCGTGTCTACCTGCTCCTCTGTGTTTCTGGCCTCCTGGCCTGTTTTTTGACTACCGATTCTTGCCTGAGCCCTACTGTACCTTTTGCCTTTCTGACATCTACTTCATTAAAGAAGTTTTCTCTTTACACTGCCTGTTTTCTGAGTCTCCTCACTTCACCTCAGCTCACACTTCACACTTGTGTGAAAATCTGGTGTTTAAGGTCATATGTTGTGTTTAACGTCATATCTGGTGTTTAAGGTCATGCAGAAATATAGAAAATTCCAAAGTGTTCACAAACTTTAAAGCACCACTGTATCTAAAATTAACTCTGATGTTGTAGGAAGGACTGATCTTTTGGAAAGCAAGAAAAAGTATAACTGCTGCAAAAATCCTGAAAAAGAGTGGGAGCAAGATTGCAACCTTGTTTGACACATCTGTTGTATTTATATGAGAGAAATATTTATGTGACATAAATGTTTGTTTGATACCACTGTTGTATTTATATGGCATAAATGTACACTGTTAATCAAATATACCATGCACTGAGAGGCACCGGCAATTATGGATTTTCTGAGGTGACTGGCATCGTCACATAGTGACTCATGCAGCCCCTCAGAAAATAGTACTGTCCCAAGCACTTTAGAGAATCCATAATTCCCAGTGTCTCTCAGTGGATGGTATATTTGATTTATATCCCTCATCAAAAAATTCCAAACTAAAAGTGTTAAGATTTAATCTCTGTATAAACTCACTTGATGGCATTGTGATGTCATGGTTAGCACTGTCGCCTCAC
This sequence comes from Sciades assimilis, assembly GCA_027576325.1. Classification (NCBI taxonomy): domain Eukaryota; kingdom Metazoa; phylum Chordata; class Actinopteri; order Siluriformes; family Ariidae; genus Sciades; species Sciades assimilis. The sequence goes on along the minus strand of JAODJS010000020.1, from coordinate 10,085,202 downwards.
AGCAAGAAGGTCCTGGGTTTGAGCCTAGTGGCCGACAAGGGCCTTTCTGTGTCGAATTTGCATGTTCTCCCCGTGTCTGTGTGGGTTTCCTCCGGGTGCTCCGGTTTCCACCACAGTCCAAAGACATGCAGGTTAGGCTAATTGGTGGTTCTAAATTGACCGTAGGTGTGAACGTGAGTGTGAATGGTTGTTTGTCTCTATGTGTTAGCCCTGTGATGACCTGGTGACTTGTTAAGGGTGTACCCCGCCTGCTGCCCATAGTCAGCTGGCATAGGCTCCAGCTTGCCTATGACCCTGTACAGGATAAGCGACTACAGATAATGGATGGATGGATAAACTCACTGGAGGCAGCCATGTTTGTTGCTTACTTCACACGACCTTTGACCTGTGCAATGTACCATTGCCTCGCTAGGCATGATCATGATATGTAGATCTACACACACAGAAATGCTCACAGAGGCACAGCTGTGGCTTGAGTCTGCTGTATAGCTTGAAATCATGATGTCAGTTTATGGTATATCCAGGATGCATCATGACTGACTCACACCATATCCATTTTTAAAACTTTTGACATCACGAGGTACATTGCTTAATCAATGATGGAACTATTTTATGTCATGTGAACCATCCTTGGTCAATCCCCACATGTGGATTTTTTTTGATGAGGGATATAAAAGGGATTATTATATGGAACTAATGGGCCTATCCTGAGGTCCATACAGACATGGATTGCTAAGGCTAGTGCCCAGCCTCACTAATGTTCTTGTGAATAAAAGGGAACAAATCCTCACAGGAACACTCCAAATTCCCAGTGGAAAGCCATTGATGCTGTTATAACCGCAAAGGGGCCAACTGCATATTCATGCCATGCCTTTAGACTAGTATGTTCAACAAGCATATAGAGATATCATGATCAGGTGTCCACATACTCTTAGGCATATCATGTGTCCATCACTTATGAGATTAGTTTAAGTCAAATATAAAATTATCTAGTGTGTTTTTCAATGTTGTTACTCATTTCAGGCTTTACATTTTCTTATTCTATTGGCAGATACTTTTGCTTTTTTTAGAGTAACAAATGTTTAAAATTAGACAAAACATATCTGCCACTAGAACATGATTATTTCAAGCTTGCAGTTGTTACAAATGTTAAGAAATATCTCACATATCTTTCATTTGTTCTGTTCTTTTAACAAGAAATATTACATAAATTCAACTATATTCAAGATGTTTTACTTGCTAATACATTACCCCCTGGTGATAATAATAATCTAATGCTATGCATGACCAGGGTCTCTGGGGAATGGGGAGTGGTTTTAGAAGAACTGGAGATAACTGTTGGGAGCTGTCCATTCAAGTTGGCTTTGTCAGCTAAAGTGAGAAAGCCACAGTGCATCCAAATTTAAACAAACATATGTACGCAAAAAAAGCAGCAAGAGTGTGCATAAATGTTATAACAGTTTATAGCTACATGATTTACATGATTTATAGCTACATGAAGTGAAAGACATTCTATGTGCAAAAATGTGTTGCCACACTACAACCCCAACTACAAAAAAAAGTTGGGACACTGTGTAAAACATAAATAAAAACAATGTGATGATTTGCAAATTATGCACACACTATATTTCATTGAAAATAGTATAAAGACAACATATCAAATGTTGAAATTGAGAAATTTTATTGTTTTTTGAAAAATATATGCCCAGTTTGAATTTGATGCCAGAAACATGCTTCAAAAAAGTTAGGATAGGGGCATGTTTACCACCATGTTGCATCATCTCTACTTTTAACAACACTGTATAAATGTTTGGGAACTGAGGAGATCAATTACTGTAGTTTTGAAACTGAAATGGTGTCCCATTCTTGCCCAATATACAGTTTCATTTGCCCAACATTTCAGAGTCTCCTTTGTCATATTTCACACGTTGTAATGCTCCAAATATTTTCAATGGGAGACAGGTCTGGACTGCAGGCAGGCCAGTTTAGCAACCAGTCTCTTTTGCTATGGAGCCATGCAATTGCGCAGAATGCATTTGCCACTGTCTTGCAAGGCCTTCCCTGAAAAATATGTCATCTGGACAGCAACATGTTGCTCCAAAATCTGTATCAGAAAACCAGATGTGCATGCGACCTGTGGCAGTGTGCGCTAATGCACCCCGATACTATCACAGATGCTGGCTTTTGAATTGTGTTCTGACAACAAGTCACATGGTTCCTCTCCTCTTTAGCCTGGAGGATGCGGTGTCCATGAGTTCCAAAAAGAATTTTAAATTTCGATTTATTAGACCACAGGAGTTTTTAAACTTTGCCTCAGGCCATTGTTGTTTCTGGATAGTGATAATATATGATTTTAACTTGCATTTGTGGATGCAATGACAAAATGTTTGCAAAGATGGTTTTCAGAAGTGTTCCTGAGCCAATGCAGCGATTTCCTCTACAGAATTGTGTCTGTTTTTCATGCAGTGTTCCTTGAGGGCATCCAATATTGGCTTTGTCAGCCTTGTCCCTTGCATACAGAGATTTCTCTGGATTCTCTGAATCTTTGAATAATATTATGTACCATAGATGATGTGAGCCCCAAATTCTTTGCAATGTTACATTGAGCAAAGTTATTCTTAAATTGTTGCACTATTTGCCCTTTCACAGAGTGGTGAACCCCTCCCATCTTTACTTCTGAGAGACTCAGTCTCCCTTGGATGCTTTTCTTTTACCCAATCATGTTACTGACCAGTTACCAATTAACCTAATTTGTTTTTAACATTACATAGCATTTCCAATCTTTTGTTGCCCCATCTTAACTTTGAAGCCTGTTGCTAGCGATAAATTCAAAATGACCATATATATTTTTTAAAAAGTAAGATCTCAGTTTCAACCTTTGATATGTTGTCTTTGTACTATTTTTAATGAAATATATGGTTTCTGTGATTTGCAAATAATTGCATTCTGTTTTTATTTACATTTTACACAACGTCCCAACTTTTTAGAATAGGGGTTATACATGCAAAAGCACATTCCCATGCTACATGCATAACTGAATTTACATACTACCTGCAAAAATGCAGTCCCCTGCTCAATGCCAAAATGAATTTGCATACTACCTGCAAAGGCATTTACACATTCCAAGCACAAATTAAAAATAGAAAACAACCAAGCTTATGTACATTTCAAGGACAGAATCCAGTCAATGTTGGAATGCTTGCTGCAAGGTGAGGAATTTGAGAGTGTTTCAGAGAAAGACAAGCTTTCTGGCAATACAAGTTGATTCACCTATACTTGCTGACTGACAGCATACAGGCAACTCCAGACCAATAGGTGCATGCATAAAAGTGGCGGTTGAGTTTATGCATTGTTGTAGATCTGTCTCTGAATGGTCAGTCTTGGCAGGTGAGGTCTCATTTGAATCCGAAAAGTTTTTTTTTTATATATTGGCCAATCAGATTAGACTGACATATTAAAATGTATATGGTGATTTGTTCAGTGTGGCCAAGATAGATAGTGCTGTTTTCAAATGTACCTACATACTAAATTTTAATTTAGTAAGTGGTTTATTCTAACTTTGTAAGTAGGCTAATTACTAAATTCCAGAGATGTGGACACTAAAAAACAATGCATTTGGAAGATGTTATCTGAAACTAAATGTGGAATTTTGTTTATACTTACTGAAAGTGTTCAATAAGTAGATTTTCATTCTGCTGGTGGAATGGAACACCAGTAGACTAGGAGAAAGGGTGGAGCACCATAAAACACCTTTCACAAGGTGTGGAATCCTATTTTGAATTATATAAAAGGGCCAGTCCAGCTGTATACTGTTCCCTAGCCAATACTAATCCTGCCCATACAATTTCAATCAGCATAAGCATTTTCACATGACATATGATGCCAAGGGTGGCACAGTGGTGTAGTGCTTAGCGCTGTCGCCTCACAGCAAGAAAGTTCTCAGTTCGAGCCCAGTGGCCAACAGGGGCCTTTCTATGTGGAGTTTGCAAGTACTCCCTGTGTCTGTGTGGGTTTCCTCTGGGAACTCTGGTTTTCCCCCACAGTCCAAAGATATGCAGGTTAGGTTCATTGGTGACTCTAAATTGACCATAGGTGAGAGTGTGAATGGTTGTTTGTCTCAGTGTGTCAGCCCAGTGATGACCTGGCGACTTGTCCAGGGTGTACCCTGCCTTACACCCAAGCTGGGATAGGCTCCAGCTTGCCCGCGACCCTGCACAGGATAAGCAGTTACAGATAATAGATGTATGGATATGTTGCCTACTACCTATCTAAAGTCTATCCAGAAGAATATACTCATCTATGATTTCAATCCAATGAAAGAGTGATGAATTTCATTAGAGGACATTATTACCCAGAACAACTGCTCTTAAATATGAGTAATTTCTAATAAATTAAATAGGAACCTGAACTCCATTCTGTAAAAAAAACAACAAACAAACAAAAAACTATGAGAAACAAAGTATTCTGTATTGAATAGCAATTAAATACTATGACACATTGAAGACGCCTTGTATATTTGTGTGCTTAAAACATTTTTAACAAAGTTTTTTTCAGACTGGATGGTTAAATCACCACACTTTTAGTGAGCGGTTTAAATAGCAATTTATATTAAAATCTAATTAAGAAAAATCACATAAGGGAGAGTTATTACACTGAATATCAGTACAGTAAACCAGATCATTACAGCCATGCTAATATTAGTACAACAGCAAGACCTTGAGTGTGATATTGCTTTGATTGTTATGATCCCAGCTATACCTCATGCTTTTCCCTCTTCTATCATCCTCTTTCGTTTGTGTGTGTGCGCATGTGTGTTTGTAATTGTGTTGTGGACGTGGATTCCCTTTTGTTCTCTGGGGCTTCCTGATGACAGCATACCTGTTCATCATTTCCCTTGCAATATAAAGACCCTCCATTGCTAGATTGTTGCATTCAGCCTGAGTGGAATGCTCCATCCACTGCTGGCTAAGTGACTAAATATCACACTCCCACCAAGGCAATCTAAGTTCTAGTCCCCTTTGAGGTATACTATCTCTCATTCTGCTTTCATTACACTCTCTTCTCTGCCTAAAGTACTGAACATCAGTAAACCTGTTTAAGCGTATTTCACCTGTTGTGTTGGTGTCTTACATTCCAGTTAAAGGTGCTTCTGGCATAAAACTGACATCCTTTCGACTGTTTCTTCCTCATCTGATGAGATTTCAGATTTATATATATACACGTGTGTGTGTGTGTGTGTGTGTGTGTGTGTGTGTGTATATATATATATATATATATAATTATACAAAGATTATTTTATAAAAAATAATATACAAAGAAGGAAGACT
>JAODJS010000020.1:8807886-8818336 GCA_027576325.1 Sciades assimilis | reverse complement strand
CTTTGTCCCTTCCCTCCAAGACATACACAGCACCTGCCTCACTTAGAAATCCATGTGCATGGCAGGTGATCCTACCCACCCACTACACAGCTTCTTCATCGTGCTGCCATCAGGGAGGAGACTGCAGAGTCTCCAGGCTAGAACCAGCAGACTGAGTGACAGCTCCATCCACCAGGCTGTCAGGATGCTCAACTCTCTCCCTGCTCTGCCCCCTCCCCATTTTGCCCCCTGCGCACACAAACTTTGGATCCTGCATCCCTCTCCATCAATGCACAAACTCAGTATCCTGACACCCCCCCACCAGTACCACACTTTGCTATCAAGAACTGGTTATGCACACATCACTTTAGGCAGTCTATAAGCTCATCCAATTTGCACTACTGTTTATAATTGCACTAGTCATACCCACAGACTTTAATTTGTTAGGTGCCTATGTCACTTTATTGTTCTGATATCAATATCAGGGACCTTTATATATTTATGATTAGTGTGTATTCGTCATATATTTTATGCTTAGTGTTTATTTAATGTTTGATGTTTATTGCTGCACCATGGGTTTGAGAGTAATGCATTTTCAATCTTCTGTATGTCCTGTACATATTGCAGTATTAAAGTTAATGCAGCTTTTTTTTTTTAAATGCAGTTGGAGAATAAAATACCCACAAAAATAATTTTTGCTGCGTCCAGCCTGATCCTTCCTGAACTGGCTGCATACATTTGTTCAGGGTGCAGGCACTTATGGGTGCAGGCACAGGTGAGAGTGGTTGCGTCGCAAATGGGAAATCAACTCCAAATCGGCAAACTAAAGACATACAAAATTCCTGACTGTCTGGTACAGTCCAAGCAGCAAGCGAATCAGACATTTGCAATAAAATCAACAAGAAAAGTCTCTGTTCAGAGACTTTAGACTAAGTGTAATGGTAATGTTGACAATGTTAAGTTTACGTCTATGTTTGACTGTTTCTTACTGCATGTTTAAAGTGAATGCAATGCCTTATTGTAATACTTTAAAATTTATATATATATATATATATATATATATATTAGTGTAGCAATTCGGACTGGTGGGTGGAGCACAGAAGGACGGCAGGCCAGAACTGAGTTCAACAAAAAGCTATTTATTTTTGCACTTTACAGTGACTTTACTCTCCCAGACACGCATGCATGCACACAGGTCTTCTGGTTGGGGAGAGAGCTCCCTTCCTCTGCTTTCTCTCTCTCTCTCCTTATATAGGACGCAGTCACTGGGGGAGACACACACACACATTGTTAACTGACATCAGGTGCAGTGATTCTGCCATTTACCTTCCCTGACTCCGCCCTCCGGTCACAGACCAACACTTGACCACGCCCCTGCTGCCACATACCCCCACTGCCCGACTCAGGCCGAGCACCCCCCCCCCCTTGATGGGAGAGGAAGTCCGCCACAACCATCTGCGCCCCCGGCCTGTGGATCACCTTGAAGATAAAGGGCTGGAGTGCCAGATACCAATGGGTGATCTGCGCATTGGCATCCTTCATGCGGTGGAGATGCTGGAGGGGCGCATGGTCTGAACAGAGGGTGAAAGGGCATCCCAGCAGGTAGTAGCGGAGGGCAAGGACTGCCCACTTGATGGCCAGGCACTCCTTCTCTATGGTGCTGTAGCGCCCCTCATGCACTGACAGCTTCCTGCTGATATACAGGATGGGGCAATCCTCCCCCTCCACCTCCTGGAACAAAACAGCCCCCAGCCCTCTGTCCAACGTGTCTGTCTGCAACATAAAGGGGAGAGAAAAGTCAGGGGAGTGTAACAGTGGCCCCCCGCACAGTGCAGCCTTCACCTCAGAGAAAGCCTGCTGGCATTGCTCCATCCAATGGACCGGATCTGGTGCCCCCTTTTTAGTGAGATCAGTCAGCAGGCTGGTGACGTCCAAATAATTAGGTATAAAGCTATGATAGTAGCCAGCCAGGCCCAGGAACTGTCTCACCCCCTTTTCGGTCTTGGGCCTCGGGCAGGCCACAATCCCTGCCTTCTTATTAATTTGGGGACGCACCTGCCTATTGCCCAAGGGGAAGCCCAGATATCATACTTTCACCCGCCCAATCACACACTTCTTTGGGTTCGCTGTGAGACCTGCTCACCTCAGCGACCCAAGGACAGCCCTCAGGTGTTTTAGGTGCCGCGGCCAGTCATTACTGTAGATAATAATATCATTTTTAATATCATCAGCCATGCCTAGTTAATCAAGCAACTCATCAATACGAGGCATTGGGTACGCATCGAATTTAAGCACCGTGTTGACTTTTCTATAGTCCACACAGAACCGGACCGAACCGTCAGCCTTGGGAACCAAGACCACCAGGCTGCTTCAGTCACTGTGGGACTCCTCGATGATGCCCATGTCGAGCATGGCCTCGAATTCTTCCCGAACCACCTTTTTCTTGTGTTTGGGCAGCCTGTAAGTGCGGCTATGCACTACCACCCCCGGGGGCATCTCAATGTGGTGTTCTATGAGGTGGGTGTGGCTGGGCAGGGGTGAGAACATGTCCTAAAATTCAGCTTACAACCAGGCAACCTCCGTGAGTTGCAAACTCCAGGGGACTGGAGTTGTAGTCAATGTTCCCTTTTGAACCTCCGGCCCCAGCTCCGCCTTCTCTGGAACCAATGACACCAATGCCACGTGGACCTCCTCGTTCCAACATTTTAGCAGGTTGAAATGGTAAATCTGTAATGCCCCACCCCTGTCCATTCACCTCACCTCACAGTCGATGTTCCCGACTCGTCGTGTGACCTCAAAGGGTCCTTGCCACTTGGTGATCAATTTGGAGCTTGACGTGGGCAACAGTACAAGTACTTTATCTCCCAGTGCAAACTCTCTAAAGTGTGTGCCCCTGTCATACAGGCGGACTTGCCATTCTTGGGCCTGCTGTAAATTCTCCTGGGTTAGGTGTGAGAGTATGTGGAGTTTTGCGCGCAGGTCAATCACATACTGAATTTCATTTTTGCTTCGTGAAGGTCCCTCCTCCCAATTTTCCATCTAGAATGCCCTGCGGTTTATGCCCATATAATAAATCGAACAGGGAGAACCCCGTGGAGGCTGGTGGGACCTCTCATACTGAGAACAACAAGGGTTCGAGCCATTTATCCCAATTGCATGCATCCTCACTTATGAATTTTTTAATTATATTTTTGAGGGTGCGATTAAACCATTCAACTAAACCATCCATTTGTGGGAGATAAACGCTGGTGTGGATCAGCATAATTCCCAATAACCCATTCCTCTCACCCAGTGTGCATGACATAAATGTAGTGCCTTGATCAGTCAGAATCCCTTTGGGGATTCCAACTCGGGAGATGATGTGGAAGAATGCTTCCGCAACACTACATGCTGAGATATTGCAGAGAGGCACTGCTTCCGGGTATCGCATTGCATATTCCACCAGGACTAAAATAAAGTGATACCCTCATGTTTACCGATCTAATGGCCTGAGGAAATCCATCCAAATTCTTTCAAATGTGGTCTCAATTAATGGTAGAGGGCGCAAAGGCACTTTTGGAATGGCCACTGGATTTACTAACTGGCATTCGTGGCGTGCCGTACACCACCTACGGACATCGCTGCGAATCCCTGGCCATTAGAATCAGGCCATTATTTGGGCTAGTGTCTTATCCTGCCCCAAGTGTCTAGCCATGAGATTAAAGTGAGCTGCTTGGAATACCAATTCCCAGTGGCTCTTTGGGATTAAAAGCTGTGCGATCTGCTCTTTAGTCTGAGTGTCCTGCATCACTCAGTATAATCTATTCTTCATAATGGAGAAATGGGGAAGGACTGGGTGGCATTTGGACCATCGATTACTCTCACTTGGTCAAAGGCATGCCGCAGAGACTCGTCTTGTGACTGCTCTAATGGGAAATCCACTAGGGATTCCCCAAGAGAGGGAGGAGGAGCCTGCTGCTCCTCATTCTGATGCAGAGATGATGTCAACAGCTCTGTGACAGCTGCTCCTGCCAATGCCACACCGGGACCTTTCCCTGCTGAACTACGGAAGGACCCACTCTTCACTAAATGTGTCATTAATTCCCAAAATCCCAGCCAATCACTCCCCAAAATTATCAAGTGGGTAAGGCGAGGATTAACCACTACCTTTACACTAAATTTCTCCCCTCGAAATAGAATGTGGAGTGACACTAAAGGGTAGTTGTGGACATCCCCGTGCACACACAACACCTTCAAAAATTGTGCTCCCACCAATGCCTTGTCTTGCACCAGGCTTTGGTGGATTGATGTCTGATTACAGCCAGAGTCCACCAAAGCCTGATGTGTATCCCCTTAGACACTCACCGGTATGCGATACGCTCCGGCCCGATCGAGGGTGGTTCCTGGCATGTCGGGGATCCAGACCACTGCGCCCACCTCCATTACCGAGCACTGATGCTGGAGGTGCCCCGGGTCCCTGCAGTGCCAGCAAACTGGCCCGAGCTTTCCCCTTGCACCGGCGCTCTGGGGCTCACTCACCTGAGGGGGGGGGACACACAGAAGCGGGAAACGGGAGGGTACCGCAGGGGCAGCGGGCCGGCTGTGAGGGAGCCGGCCCCCACCTCTGCAGTGGGGGAATGGGGCAAGGATGAGACACAGAATTAACAGAGAGAGAGAGAGAGCGATAGGAGAGAGGAGAAGAGGAGATCTGTGATCCTGCCATGTGAAAAGCCGCCCAATGATCCTCCATCAACTCAATGGCCTGATCCAGCGACGCCAGGCATTGGCACTGGACCCACTCTGCTGTTATTTTGGGAAGCCGGACGATGAACTGCTCCAGTGCCACCAGATCGAGGATTTCCTTGGCGTTGTGGTTGTCAGCCCTCAGCCACCGCCGGCAGGCATCCCGGAGTTGCTGGCCAAATGCGAACGGCCGGCCTCCTCTAGACATAGAGCGCAGAAGCGCTGTTGTTCGGGTGCACCCCACACACTGGAGGACGGCCCGGCGCAAGTCTGCGTAGACCAGCTGGCTGTCGACGGGGAGCTGTAGCGTGGCCAACTGCGCCTCGCCCATTCGCAGGGGAAGGAGGTGCGCTGTGCATTAGCAGGGGGAGGAGGCGCGCAGCCCGAGGCCTCTGCTGCTTGTTCGAATAGCGCAAGGAAGGCCTTGGGGTCATCCTGCGGGCCCATCTTCATTAGGGTGAGGTGGGGTGGGCCCGCGGCAGTGGAGATGGTGGACCCCACCAACGTGAGGAGACACAGATTGACACAAATCTGTTTGACACAGATTGCCGGAACACCTGGCGATCTTCCTGTTGTGCAAGCACCAGGGCCTCAAACCGTTTCTCTTGCTCCTTTCAGAGGGCAACCAGCACCTGGTGCTGGCTCTGTTGGGTCGTGGCAAGGGTGTGGATCAGGTCTACAAAGGGGGAGGACTCCATCGGTCTGTTCTCCTCTGTGCTCCGTCCCGGGTTTCAGCACCACTGTCGAACTTGGAGCGGGTGGGTGGAGCACAGAAGTACGGCAGGCCAGAATTGAGTTTCCAAAAACTCTTTATTTTGACACTTTTCAGTTGTCTTAAAAAGCACTCTCAGTCACACACATAGACACGCACACACATCAGTTGTCTGGTTGGGGAGAGAGCTCTCGTTCTCTTCTCTCTCCCTCCTCATATTGGGTGTGGTCACTGGGGAAGACACACACACACAAACATGTTAATTGACATCAGGTGCACTGATTCTGCCACTTACCTTCCCTGACTCTGCCCTCCGGTCATAGACCAACGCTTGACCACATCCCCGCTGCCACAAGATCCATTAGTTATGAATTCAAAATCAGACACATCAAGATGGTTATGTTTTGTTTTTTTACTGGTGCTTCACATTACCACGTTTGACTAGAGCCACGAATTATGAACAGATCAGATGTCTGGTTTGAATTTGAAGTGGAGAATGCTTAAAATGATCACAATTCAATAATCAGACAAGAGATTATTCACAATGTGGCGAAATAATGAGATAAGTAATAAATAATTTACATAAGTGAACGGAATTGGACACAACAAACTGCAACAGAGCCTCTATTACAGAAGCTACATAAACTTGGTTCATAAGTTTCATGGTTCATAAACAAACAAATAAAAACCATAGTCTGAAAAAAAGGAAGAGAAAAGAAGAAAACTCTTAAATTATCATCTTTGTGGAAAGAATGTCACATGGTCTGCATTATATCATGAGGAACAAAGGAAAAACATTCAACTGAGCAAAAAAATGCTCTGGCATAATTGTCACACAAAAATGTTCATAATGTATTTATTTAAACCTCAAGTACTAAAATATCACTGTTCCAGTATTAATAAACAAACACACTGCTGTGAGTTTTAAAAATTAGATTTTTTAAAATCCACTGTAGAACATCATGTCACACTTTCTCACTTGAATTTGTAATAATTTGCACAACTTAATTTGTTGGAAAAGTTAACAAGGTTAACTTTAGGGCCAGGGCTAGAGTTCATGGAAGAAATCCATTATATCATCTGCACTGGTTTGTATTCATACAAATTTCTCATTAGCTTGCACAGGAGCACATTAAGCCTATCCATAAATGATTATCTGCTAAGTTACAGTGAGGGGTCATAATAAGCTAATGTAATTGCAGACAGAATTAATAACTATAGCAGCATGTTAAATAAATTAAACCAGTTCATGTTTGAATGCTGCAGTATTTTTCTTGTATTTACTTTACATGCAAATGTATGTGGTTGGCACAGAGCTTATTTGAGCTGGACATCATATAGTCCATCACCAAAAGAACAGACATGTTAGCTTGCCAACACTGAAGATGGCCATCCAGCTCTGAGCCCAGGCTGAGGTTGCAGATGGTACAGAATGAGGAAAGAAGCTGTTCCTGAATGTGTATTGCCAGCATTCTTTCCCATTCCAGAATGAATAGCATGACAAGATCTATTCATTTCATTAAACAAAAGAACACCTGAGGCAGATCACAAAGATAATCTATTTTATGATACAGGATCATATGAGGTCAAAGATATGCCCTTCAAACTGCTAAGTAATGACAAGCATTCATTTAAACCACAGTGATGAGCAACATATTGTGTACAATAAACTATAAAGAAAGCTCAGCAAGGCTCAACATTAATGCTAGTCTGACTGGATCGGACAAGTAATTGTTTGGTCCAGGCAAGTCAAATCTGCATTTGTTTGTCCAATGGGGCAAGTTGAATTTTTACCAATTTTCCTGGAAGTTCTGGGAATCTCTCGCATCGCGGCTCCCTGACGTCTGCAAATTAGATCCATCCATCCATTATCTGTATCCTGTACAGGGTCACAGGCAAGCTGGAGCCCATCCCAGCTGACTAAGGGCGAGAGGCGGGGTACACCCTGGACAAGTTGGCAGGTCATCGTAGGGCTGACACATAGAGGCAACCATTCACACTCACATTCACACCTATGGTCAATTTAGAGCCACCAATTAGCCTAACCTGCATGTCTTTGGAATGTGGGGGAAACCAGAGCACCTGGAGGAAATGTGTGGCAGACACGGGGAGAACATGCAAACTCTACATAGAAAGGCCCTTATCAGCCGCTGGGCTCAAACCCAGGACCTTCTTGCTGTGAGGCGATGGTGCTAATCACTACACCACTCAAATTAGATACAATATCCCGGAATCTAGAGTGAGCAGGCAAAAGCACACACACACACACATGAGAGAGAGAGAATCAGAATTTATTGTCATTATACTAAGTACAGCAAAATTTAAAGCTAGCCTTATGACCACATAAAAATAGAACAAGAGCACATAGGAATAGAACAGACCACCAAAAAAAACCACACACACACAAGACCACATAAAATAGAACAGTACCCAGAACAACATACCTATGACATGCACAACATACATTTAAAAAGTAACAAAGTGCATACTGCATTTGTATTGTTGCACTATTAAGGTGTATAAACTAATAATAGATAATAAATAATATAGAACAGTCAAAAAGGAGTGGGGTTAATGCATGTTTGCATTCAGCAGGATAAAACTGTTTTTGAGTCTGTTAGTCCTGGACTTGATGCACCTGTAGTGCCTCCCAGACAGCAGCAGGTCAAACAAATGGTGGCTTAGGTGAAAACTGTCCTTAACAATATTCCTCGCTCTGGTGAGGCAGTGAGAGTTGTAAATGTCATCCAAAGTGGGAAGAGGGTGGCCGATGATTTTCTGTGCTGTCTTAATCACTCCCTGCAGCCTCTTCCTGTCTGCTTCAGTGCAGATGCATACCACACAGAGATGTAGTACGTCAGCAGGCTCTCAATGCAGGATCTGTTGAAGGTGTCCAGCAGTTTACTATCCAGGTTGTTCTTCCTGAGCACCCTCAGGAAGAGTAGTCACTGCTGGGCCTTCTTGATAACTGCCACGGTGTTTGCAGACCAGGAGAGGTCTGCAGAGATGAGGGTGCTGAGGTACCTGAAGGTGTGGATCCTCTCTACACAGTCGCTGTTGATGTAGAGGGGAGGTGAGGTCAGCCCTGTTCTTCCTGACGTCGACAATGATTTATTTAGTTTTTGAAGTATTCAGTAACAGGTTATTTGTTGAGGACCACTCTGTCAACTTCAGGACCTCGTTCCTGTAGTTCAGCTCATCACCTCCTGAGATTAGCCCAACCATGGTGGTGTCGTTGGCAAATTTAATGATGATGTTTCCAGGTTAGACAGGGGTGCAGTCATGTATGTAAAGAGAATAGAGTAGGGAGTTCAGCACACAGCCCTGGGGACAGCCGGTGTTGAGTGTGCAGGAGAAGGAAAAGTGGAGACCGAGTTTCACTCTCTGGGGGCAATTTATCAGAAAGTCCTTCATCCAGGAACAGGTGAGAGAGGGAAGGCCTAAGTCCAGCAGCTTGACAACTCGCATGTCTGGGATGATGGTGTTAAAAACTGAGCTGTAGTCTACAAAGAGCATTCTCACATAGCTCCTCTGCTGCTCCAGGTAGCATAGGGCAGTGTGTAGAGCTGTGACTATGGTGTCTTCAGTAGATCTGTTTGCACAGTAGGCATACTGGTATACAGTAGGTCGAAACTGGGAGGGAGACCGGCTTTGATATGATGTTGAACCAGCCTCTTAAAGCACTTTGTGCTGACAAGTGTGAGAGCGACTGGGCGATAGTCCTTGAGGCTGTCTATGGTAGGTTTTTTTGGAACATGGATGATTGTGATTGATTTCAGGCAGGATGGGATGACAGATTGTGACAGGTAGAGGTTGAAGATGAAGATGAAAATTCTTGAGAGCTTGTCTCATGCCTTGAGCACCTTCCCCTGCACTCCATCTGGACCAGCAGCATTTTTGGGGTTCACTGCCCTGAGCACCTGCCTCACATCATGCTCCTTGACAGTGAGTGAGGGGGGGCTAGTGGCTGGTGCAGGCAGCGGTGGAGTGGCTGTGTGCTGTTGTATCTCAAAGCATGCAAAAAAGTAGTTCAGCTCCTCTGCCAGCAATACATCTGAGCCTCTGGGTGTCACTACATGACCTCTGTTGTTGGTGATGCTCTGTATGCCCTTCCATACCTGCTATGGATTGTTACTTCACCTGGGATGGAGTCCAGCAGGGGTGAGATATTGTTTTTGGTCGGGTTTCTTTGTTTTTTTTGTTCATGATATTACATGAAAATGGCTGGATCAATCTTCAGGAAACTTTCAGGATAGATGGACATTGGTCTCAAATAGAACCTCCAACATTTTGAGGGTCATCCAATCAAGGTCACCAAAAAGGTCCAAATCATATAGAGGCACTATATGATTATATAGAGGCACTAGCCACTATGTCATTGTGCTGTAAGAATGTCAGAGTGTAACAATCGTGCACTGTGCATGTGCATACACATGTTCCAATTAAAATGGCTGGTGAGTGTTCACCATTCAAAATAAATGGACTAGACTAAAGAAATCACTTTCAGACATGTTTATGCTTTTTACAGAGGGAAAGTGTGTTCCACTGAGCTCTAGCACCAAGCCATTTCCGGGAAATAAGAGTTTTGGTCATGGCAATAGCGTGTGTATGTCAGTCTTGGTTTGGAGGTTCAGTTTCAAAAACTGTAAGAGATAAGAGTAGAATAATATAAAGTATAGACACTTGGTATATTTTACTTCTCTGAATTTTAAATTGTTCATTTTTGTGGTTACTGCCTCATAGAATAAATATATATGTTATATTTACTGTATGGACATGGTATTAGAAAACAATTTTATTCATATGCAATAGCCACATGTATCCATAGGATACCTTTTTTTTTTTCATGATATCTTCCTTCATATTCATCATAAGTGCTACCAGGCAAGGTTTGTTTTGCCTGGCAACACTTGTTATGTACAGGGCTGTGAAAAATCCACGGATCTACGGAATTCAGCGAATTTGGCTGCGAAAAATATAATTCTAGTAAATCATCTAATTTTCCAATAAAAATTGTGTGTGTGTGTGTGTGGGGGG
>JAODJS010000020.1:3512863-3525101 GCA_027576325.1 Sciades assimilis | reverse complement strand
ACTCCGCACAGAAAGGCCCTCGCCGGCCACGGGGCTCGAACCCGGACCTTCTTGCTGTGAAGCGACAGCGCTAACCAGTACACCAGTACACCACCGCAATGCTTGCTGTTTTCTAGAAATTTTCTCTGAATATATTGCCCCTAGAAATCTAGGTAAAAATCCAAATTCTTATTTGTTTTCTCTGCAGATTCTGAAAGTCCTGAGTCTCTACTTTCTTAAGAGGCACTACTGTGGAGTATGATATGACCAATAATTTAAATGCTGAAAATGGGTACCCTAAAATGGGCAGAATTTTTTTTTTTGGCCTCTGGTAAAAAGGGTTGAAGAGTGAAGTGGAGATCCACTTGGAATTTTTGGTTTATCTTAGCAACTGTTAGGCTAATCACCATTTCAGTCATTTTAGGTGGGTTTCTGATAAATTTGATATAAAAACACTAGCATCAAACACTTTTTTTTTTAAACTTCTACAGTTTTCTTCTGAAAATTAAAAGCCTTGTATGCGGTTGGTAGGTTTGCCTGGGTTTTGTGCTATACATTTATGCTATATGTACAGGAATAAACCTTTACTTCAAACAGGCTTAAACTGTGAGCACAGTGTTATTTTCCTGGAACCACCAAAACAATTACACAAGCAAGAATACAACTTCACTGACATTTACCTCCTCTTTGTCTTCCTTCCGGCACGGGATTCAAGCTGCCACTTGTAAAAACATGAAAGGCACTTTCTAGAACCAGAGTTTGGTTTGTCTATTCTGGGCTACTGTAGAAACATTGAGCATAACAGTGCTCTATGGAAGAGGACCAGCTCCTTATGTAGATAGGAAGGGCTCATTTCTAAGTTTACAAAAGCACAATAATCCATAGCTACAAGTGATTACGCTACCAAAAGCATAATTATAATACTATACTCAATTTCTGCTAACAGAGCCCCCTAAATCCTACACAGTGCACCATAAAGTCCATGTTTGCTGCTCTCTCTTATCTGTATTACCTTTATCTGCTTTAACAAATGTATACTTGAATTGCATTCTACCTCACTTGTATGTACCTTTTTGAATAAATGTATGTGTCAACCAAATACATACAGTACCAGTCTGTAGCAAACATTCTAGGTGGGTGGAGCACAGAAGCACGGCAGGCCAGAACCGAGTACTCAAAATTTTTATTTAGCTTTTCGGCTTTTATATTATCTCACACACACATGCTCGCACACAGTCCAGGTTGGGAGCGCCCCTTCCTCTGCTCTCCCTCTCCTTTATAGGGCACGGTCACTGGGGAAGACGCACAAACACAGGTTAATTCCCATCAGGTGTTGTGATTCTGCCACTTACCTTTCCTAACTCTGCCCTCCCTTCACAGACTGACACTTGGCCATGCCCCAACTGCCCAACTCAAGCCGGGGAGCCGTCCAGCCTGAAGCTGACCCCCCCCTTCCTTGACGGGAGAGGAAGTCCACCATGACCATCTGCGCCCCCAGCCTGTGGACCACCTCGAATTTAAATGGCTGGAGTGCCAGATACAAACAGGTAATCTGCGCATTGGCATCCTTCATGTGGTGGAGCCACTGCGGGGGCGCATGGTCCGAACAGAGGGTGAAAGGGCACCCCAGCAGGTAGTAGCAGAGGGCAAGGACCGTCCACTTGATGGCAAGGCACTCCTTTTCTATTGTGCTGTAGCAACCCTCGCGCAGTGACAGCTTCTGGCTGATGTACAGCACTGGACAGTCCTCCCCCTTCACCTCCTGGGACAGAACAGCCCCCAGCCCCCTGTCCAATGAATCAGTCTGCAAAACAAAGGGGAGAGTGAAGTCAGGGGAGTGTAATAGTGGCCCTCGACACAGTGCAGCCTTTACCTCAGAGAAAGCCCACTGGCATTGCTCCGTCCACTGGACCGGATCTGGTGCCCCCTTTTTAGTGAGATCAATCAGCGGGCTGGTGACGTCCGAATAATTAGGTATAAACCTATGATAATAGCCAGCCAACCCCAGGAACTGTCTCGTCCCCATTTTGGTCTTGGGCAGGCTGCAATTGCTGCTGTCTTATTCATTTGGGGACGCACCTGCCCATTGCCCAAGTTGAAGCCCAGATACCGTACTTCCAACCGCCCAATCGCACACTTTTTTAGGTTGGCTGTGAGACCCACTCGCCTCAGCAACCCAAGGACAGCCCTCAGGTGTTCCAGGTGCTGCGGCTAGTCATTACTGTAGATGATTGTCATCTAAGTATGCGGCCTCTTAGGTGGTGTGGTGGTGGAGAACCCTGTCCATAAGCCGCTGGAATGTAGCGGGCACCTCAAACAACCCAAAAGGAAGCGTGATTAGTTGGTGTAAACCAAACGATGTGGAAAAGGCCTTTTTTTTTTTCGGGATAAAGGAGTCAAGGGGATCTGCCAATATCCCTTTGTCAAATCCAGTGTCGAGAAAAAAAAATGAGCCGTGTCTAGCCGATTGAGCAACTCATCAATACGAGGCATTGGGTATGCGTCAAATTTAGACACCGCGTTGACTTTTCTATAGTCCACACAGAACCAGACCGATCCTTGGAAACCAAAACCACCGGGTTGCTCCAGTCACTGTGGGACTCCTCGACGATGCCCATGTCGAGCATGGCCTCGAGATCTTCCCAAACCACCTTTTTCTTGTGTTCGGGCAGCGTGTAAGGGCGGCTACACACTACTACCCCTGGGGGTGTCTCAATGTGGTGCTCTATGAGGTGGGTGCGGTTAAGAGAACACGTCCAAAAATTCGGCTTGCAACTGGGCAACCTCCGTGAGTTGGGTCGCGGGCAGGTGGTCTCCACAGGGGACCGGAGTGGTCTTTAATGTTCTCTTTTAAACCTCTGGCCCCAGCTCCGCCCTCTCTGGAACCAACGACACGAGGACCTCCCCATTCCAGAGTTTGAGAAGATTGAGGTGGTAAATCTGTAATGCCCCACCCCTGTCCATTCGCCTAACCTCATAGTCGACAACCCCGCCTCAGCAAGTGACCTCAAAGGGTCCTTGCCACTTGGTGACTAATTTTGAGCTCGACGTGGGCAACAGAACAAGAACTTTATCTCCCGGTGCGAACTACCTAAGGCTCATGCCCCTGTCGTACAGTCAGGTTTGTCGTTCTTGGGCCTGCCACAAATTCTCCTGGGTTAGGTGTGAGTGTGTGTGGAGTTGCGCGCAGGTCAAGAACATACTGAATTTCATTTTTGCTCTGTGAAGGTCCCTCCTAATTTTCCCACAGTACATCTAGGATGTCCCGCGGTTTACGCCCATATAATAATTAGAACAGGGAGAAACCCGTAGAGGCTTGTGGGACTTCTTGCACTGAAAACAAGAGGGATTTGAGCCATTTGTCCCAGTCGCGTGCATCCTCGCTCACGATTTTTTAAATTGTATTAAGTGTGCGAATGAACCATTCTACCAAACCGTCCGTTTGTGGGTGATTAACGCTGATGCAGATTGACTTAATCCCCAATAACCCATATAGTTCGCGTGACATAAACATAGTGCCTTGATCAGTCAGAATCTCCTTGGGGATTCCAACTCGGCAGATGACGTGGAAGAGCGCTTCCACAACACTACATGCTGAGATATTGCGGAGAGGCACTGCTTCCGGGTATCGTGTTACATAGTCCACCAGAAGTAAAATAAAGTGGTACCCTCGTTTTGACCGATCTAATGGCCCAGCAAGATCCATCCCAATTCTTTCGAACGGGGTCTCAATTAATGGAAGGGGGCGCAAAGGTGCTTTTGGAATGACCGCTGGATTTAATAACTGGCATTCACGGAATGCCACGCACCACCTACGAACATCACCGTGAATCCCCAGCCAATAGAATCGGGCCATTATTTGGGCTTGTGTTTTATCATGCCCCAAGTGCCCAGACATGGGATCAAAGTGAGCCACCTGGAATACTAATTCCCAGTGGCTCTTCGGAATCAACAGCTGTGTAACAGTTTCTTTTGTCTGAGTGTCCTGCATCACTCGGTATAATCTATCCTTAATAATAGAGAAATAGGGGAAGTTCGGCTGCAGCGTTTGACCATTGATTACTCTCCCTTGGTCAAACACATGCCTCAGAGTCGTGTCTCGCGACTGCTCTAACTAGAAATCCTCTAGGGATTCCCCGAGAGAGAGAGGAAGAGCTGACAGCTCCTCACTCTGACGCGATGATGACGCAGACGGCTCTGTGACAGCTGCTCCTGCCACATCGGGACCCTCCCCTGCTTTACTATGGCAGGACCCACTCTTTATTAGCTGTGTCATTAAATCTCGAAATCCCAGCCAATCAGTCCCCAAAATTAGCAAGTGGGTAAGGCAAGGATTAACCATCACCTTTAAACTAAATTTTTCCCCTCTAAATAAAATGTGGACCAACACTAAAGGGTAATGGTGAACATCCCCGTACACACAACACATTCACCATTTGTGCTCTCCCTAATGCCTCGTTTTGCACCAGGCTTTGGTGGATTGAGGTCTGATTACAGCCAGAGTCCACCAAAGCCTGATACGTATCCCCTTGGACACTCACCGGTATGCTATATGCTCTGGCCCGATCAAGGGTGGTCCCTGGTGCGTCGGGGATCCAGACCACCGCACCCACCTCCATTGCCGAGTACTGCTGCTGGAGGTACCCCGGCTCCCCGCAGCACCAGCAAACCGGCCCGGGCTTCCTCTCTGCACTGGCACTCTGGGGCTCACTCACCTGAGGAGGGGAAGAGACAGACACGGAAGTGAGAAACGGGAGGGCACCGCGGGTGTGGCGGGTCGGCTGGGGAGGAGCCGACCCCCGCCTCCGCGGTGGGGGAACGGGTCGAGGACGAGACACAGAAGGGGAGGGAGAGAAAGAGAGAGGGGAGAAGAGGAGATCTGCTGTCCTGCCATTGGAACAGCCACCCAATGGTCCTCTGCCAGCTCGATGGCCTGATCCAGCGATGCTGGGCGATGGCACTGGACCCACTCTGCAATCCCTTCGGCTAGTTGGGCGATGAACTGTTCCAGTACCACCAGATCAACGATTCCCTTGGCGTCGCAGTTGT
Organism: Sciades assimilis; assembly: GCA_027576325.1. Classification (NCBI taxonomy): domain Eukaryota; kingdom Metazoa; phylum Chordata; class Actinopteri; order Siluriformes; family Ariidae; genus Sciades; species Sciades assimilis. Next base: position 3,520,073 of record JAODJS010000020.1, on the reverse strand, counting down.
CAGCCTTCAGCCACCGTCGGAAGATGTCCTGGAGTTGCTGGTCAAACATGAACGGCCGGCCGACCTCCTCCAGGCACAGAGCGCGAAAGCGCTGTTCATGTTGTTCTGGGGTGCACCCCACATGCTGGAGGACGGGCTGGCGGAGGTCTCCGTAGACTAGCTGGCTGTCAGTGGGGATCTGTAGCGCGGCCAGCTGCGCATCGCCCGTTAGCAGGGGGAGAAGTCGCGCCACGCGCTGTTCCACCGGCCAGCCGAAGGCCTCTACTGCTTGTTCAGAGAGCGCGAGGAAGGCCTCAGGGTCATCGTGCTGGCCCATCTTCGTTAGGGTGAGGTGGGGAGGGCCCGCGGCGGTGGAGGTGGTGGACCCCGCCGATACGAGGAGGTGCCGGAACACCTGACGATCTTCCTGCTGCGCCAGCACCAGGGCCTCAAACCTTTGCTCCTGCTCCTTCCGGAGGGCGACCAGCGCCTGGTGCTGGCTCTGCTGGGCCATGGCGAGGGTGTGGACCAGGTCCGCGAAAGGGGAGGACTCCATGGGGCTGTTCTTCTCTGTGCTCTCTCGGGTTTCAGCACCATTGTAGAAATTCGGACGGGTGGGTGGAGCACAGAAGAACGGCAGGCCAGAAGTGAGTTCAAAAAACATCTTTACTAGCACTTTTCAGTGACTTTCAAACTCTCCCAGCCACACATGCATGCACACATACAGGTCATCTGGTTGGGGAGAGAGCTCTCTTCCTCTGCTCTCTCTCTCCTTATATAGGGCGCGGTCACTGGGGGAGACACACAAATATACGTTAACTGACATCAGGTACAGTGATTCTGCCACTTACCTTCCCTGACTCCGCCCTCCGGTCACAGACCGACGCTTGACCACACCCCCGCTGCCACAGATACATAATCCTGGAATCTAGAGCGAGCAAGCAAGAGTGTGTGTGTGCATCCTGACTGCTCTGTCTTGCTAAGTAGACCAATCAGTTTTCTGTGTGGGCAGGCTTTACATTTTTTCTCCCGGACCAAGAGTCCATCAGTACAGTGTGTCCAGGAGAGTTATGGCAGAGTGCCCTAAAAAACAAAAATACAAAACCAACTTCACCTCAGTCCTGTATATCTCCCAGAATAGTAAGGGAAACACTAAACTTGATTCTGATTCTAAATACCCCACAGCCAGATTCACCAGGTTCCACTCCACAACTGATGCGATAGTACAGAATAACCATTACAGCTACAAGAGTGCTGAACATGTCACTGTGTCGAATTGGTGTGGATTATCCTGTAATGAATGTCATCTATCGTGTTTCAGGCCGAGGAGGGAAACATTGAGTACAAGGTACTGCATTTCCCACACAGTGTTGTAACCTGTATGATTCATACACACTGCAATGATTAAAATCACATTCTCAATGACGCGTATCCCTTCCTCAGCTGAAGCTGGTGAACCCAACGCAGTACCGTTTCGAGCACTTGGCCACACAGCTCAAGTGGCGGCTGCAAGAGGGCCGAGGGGAAGCCGTCTACCAGATTGGCGTCGAGGACAATGGGCTGCTGGTAGGACTCACCGATAACGATATGAAGGCCTCCATAAACACCCTGCGCAGGATGGCTGAGAAGTATGGAGACACCCGAATTCACTCTAGTCTTGCCCTATGCCCTAATTCACCCTAACCTGCCTATCCTAACTATTTTGAAGCATCCACTATATGATTATCACCTTAAAATGAGATAAGGTATAATCAGTTTAACATTAGGTATGATTTCATCTTTAAGTGGCTGGACACACTGTGTGTTTATCACTAATGCGACATGTTCAAGTTACCTATAATGTTTGAGACTTTACAAATCCAGTTTTCTATTTAATGTACAGTACTGTGAAAGTCTTAGACATGGAGGAGGAAGAGTGACCATGTTGAGTTGAATAGCATCATATTTTTTGCATTGGGTCATGTTGTGTTGTCTTAGGAGTGAATTATATCGTATCGGATTATTAGTAGTTGCTTCATATGCATGTATCAGATCATTGGCAATACATTGTTTAAGATGTGTATCGTATCGACTTCTCATATTTAGTGTGTGTGATTACATGCAGGGTCGGCGCTGATATCACACTCTTGAGAGAGCGGGAAGTGGATTATGAGTTGGATAAACCCCGGAAAATCGCAGAGGTCCTTGTGAGGAAAGTTCCAGATAACCAGCAGGTCAGTGCTCGAACGTAGCATGGTTTATTCAACAGGCAGCACATAGACAGTTAAAGCTTTCTCTTTATTTTACACTATTGAAGACTATGAAGAATGATCGGATTAATTGTTAATAACTGATTAATTAAAACTTCATTTTCTCGTGTACTTTGTGTGTATAGTTTCTGGACCTGCGTGTGGCCGTGCTCGGAAATGTTGACTCAGGGAAGTCCACTCTCCTGGGCGTCCTGACGCAGGGTGAGCTGGATAACGGCCGAGGCCGAGCTCGTCTCAACCTGTTCCGTCACTTACACGAAATCCAGACGGGCCGCACGTCCAGCATCAGCTTCGAGATCCTCGGTTTTAACAGCAAAGGGGAGGTGAGGCAGACGGGAGTCGTTACACCACAGAACTGAGAGGTTTCTCTAAAAAGTTTAACATTTATGTAAGGAGTCTCCAGTGTCGGTGCTTGGTAACAGTCAGTGGTTGATTGCCAGGTAGTGAATTACAGTGAGTCACGCACGGCAGAGGAGATCTGCGAGAGCTCGTCTAAGATGATCACCTTCATCGATCTGGCCGGCCACCACAAGTACCTAAAGACCACCATCTTCGGCCTGACCAGCTACTGCCCCGATTTCGCCATGCTGGTGGTGGGTGCAAACACGGGCATCGGTGAGTGCAGGTTTCAGGAGACAGTCAAAGGAAATCATATTTTCTTGGCTATGATGTGAGAATATGAAACCTGAGTCTCCTTCAGGGTGAAGTTGGATGATTTAAGGCAGGGGTTCTCGACGTTAAAAGTATTTCCAAGAACCTACTTGTGATCACAGCGCAGATTTAATTTTAAGAACAAAATGGTAAATATGAGCATCGTGAAAGTAGTTCATTCAGGCTATTAGAGCTTTATATTCCTTTCCATTTTCCACATGTAGCTTTGAAACACTGTGTATTGATTGAAAAATTTCAAGTTTTGCTAGTTTTTAGTCCCCCACTGGCTGAAAGGCCTGAAGGGGGATTATGTTGTGGCGATGTCCGCCCGCCATCCGTCCGTCCGTCCCAGGAAAGGGTGCTCACCTTCTGAAATCGACTTTCACAATTTTTGCAGGAATTTCACGAAACTTGGTAAAAGGCATTGTTATATGTCAGTAATATGCATATTGTAATTTTGTTAACCAGAGTTCCAGCCCTTGATTAACAACCTTGTACTTTGACAGTTTCATGAAGGTGCAGTCGCCTTCTGACATCAACTCCTCTCACAATTTGTGGACGAATTTCTCAACACTTGGCAAAAGGCCTTGTTATATGATGGTAATATGCGTATTGTGATTTAATTGTATCCCCCGTACGACGTAGGGGGATACTATGGATTTGCGTCGGTTGCGCGTTCGCCGCCGCCACGTCCGCAGACACTTGCTTGTAAACGCTCTAAAACTTGCAATTCTTATTTGATTTCTTTCACACTTTTACAGCACAGTTATATGGGTTAGGGCTTGATGCCTATCGAAAACGGTGATGATATCTTGAAATTCTAGACTCTGATGGGCATTTTTGTGCAAAAATGTTTTGTCCGGGGGTTTTTGTCTGTTTACCATACTCTTGCTTGTAAACGCTCTACAACTTGCAATTCTTATTTGATTTCTTTATAACTTTCACAGCACAGTTATATGGGTTAGGGCTCAACGCCTATCGAAAACAGTTATGATATCTTGAAATTCTCGACTCTGATGGGCTTTTTTGTGCAAAAATCTTTTGTCCAGGTGGGGTTTTGTCCGTTTACCTTCAAAATGACGGGGCGTACGGGGCGTACTTGCCGTTGCACAGTGCAACGATTAAGCCTAGTTTCATTTGTAAAAATTTTACCAGTTCTGACCCTTGATTAAATAACTTGTACTTTTGACAATTTCATGAGGGTGTACGTTCTTCTGAAATCAACTTGTCTCACACTTTGTGGAGGAATTTCACCAAAATTGGCAAAAGGCTTTATGATAGTTATACGAATATTGAAATTTCATTTAATTTGGGCAGATTTTCCCAGAATTGTGCCCTTGATTATTAACACACTTGTACTTTGACCATTTCATCAAGGTGTGCTTGCTTTCTGAAATCAACTTCCCTCACAATTTTTAGAGGAATTTCATGTAATTTGGCAAAAAGTTGTTTGTTTTTTTAAATCCTCCGCTGGCTGAAAGGCCCGAAGAGGGATTATGTTGTGGCGATGTCCGTTTGTCTGTCCCGGGAAGGATACTCACCTTCTGAAATCAACTCCTCTCTCAATTTTTGGAGAAATTTCACGAAATTTGGCAGGATGCTTTGTTATATTTCGATAATACGCATATTGTAATTTCGCTCAAATCAGTCGCCTTTTATCAGAGTTATGGCCGAGTTGCCAGCAAGGGATATTGTGCTCTCAGAGTGCTCTTGTTGAGCATGTTCTTGTTTTAGTGATTTAAAACAACTCTCAATTGGGACATCACAGACGCCTGGAATAGCAGTCGTCGATAAATAGCATCATTAAAACTACAGGGTTCTAACTCGGCCTTTTCAGTGTATCGGGCCGATATGCATTGTTTCCTTACCGCTGCACCCACAATATTGCCGACATGCCTGTAAAAGTTGCCGCTATGCTAATAAAAAGACTTGTCAATCTTGAAAATGTGGTCTTTTGTTTAATTTTCTCTTGTTATCCTGAGGCAGTGGTGACAGCGACAGCACACGCCCATGCAAATGTTCTACATTCCGACACGCTCCACTTCCCGTCCACGTAAGTGCCCAGTGCATAGCTGCCTGAGTTATTCCGTGTGCAGATTGTCACTGATCATGCCCATCTGGTTTACCTCCTTCCTTATGCTGTGTTCGCAGTAAAGTGCTATCCGTGTTAAGAGGCACTTACGCGATATGCACATAATCCGCGCCGGTCCCTGAGTAAGATCTGGATAGCCATGTTTTGTAATTGAATGGCTGAAGCTGAAAATAAAGCTGACACTTGGTGACCATCAACTGGTTGTTTTATTCTTATTCCATAAATGTGTCACTAATATAGATGAATATTAATTATAATACGTCAATCGAAAGCAATCACAGCAACTTTTAGGAAAAAAAAATCTCATATTACCAAAATAAGTGACCTTGATGGAGGCCTGCAAGCGCCAGGACATGCACTGGAATGCATCTCTGAGCCAAGCATGTAGAAGTGAGCTTTCGGGGGGAACCATTAAAACTGGGGCCACTACGCTGATATTTTGGTCTCGTTAGAACCCTGAACTGATAATGCTCACATACCCATAGTCACAAAAAGTACCACCAGACTAACGGGAGACTCCTACAAGGCTAAACCTGTGTGTTCCTCCCCTTCCTGTCGGTCAGCGGGCACCACGCGGGAGCACCTGGGTCTGGCTCTGGCGCTGAAGGTGCCTGTGTTCGTGGTCGTCAGTAAAGTGGATGTGTGTGTGGGCGGCGCTGTGCAGAAGACCGTGCGGCAGTTAGAGAAGCTGCTCAAGCTGCCTGGCTGCAACAAGGTTCCCATGCTGATCTCCAGCCACGATGATGCCGTCACCGCCGCCCAGCGCTTCGCCCAGTCCTCCAGGTACATGCTTGGAGTGTGTTTGGGTATGCGTACTGTATGTATACGTCTGAATGCCAGAGATATTTTTGAAGCCATGTTTAATGTCTGCTGCTTTTCTATGCACTGAGACGCTCATCTTGATCCTTTTCCTTCACTCGTGTTGTTACTTCGCCTCATCAACCTCATCACATCATTTCTGTGTGCAGCATCACGCCGATCTTCACGCTCTCGAGTGTTTCTGGGGAGAATCTGGATCTGCTCAAGGTTTTCTTCAACATCCTGCCCCCCCTCAGCAATAGCAAGGAGCAGGAGGAGCTCATGCAGCAGCTCACCGAGTTCCAGGTTCTCACACACACACGATGCGTTTAGCACCGCCCAAATTTTACAAATGTAACAGACATAAATTAAAGTAAAGCTAAGAGACATTGTTTTTAAAAACAAACAAACAAAATAGTATTAAACTTTTTACACTGGTACTAAAGATAATATATTTTATTTCAGTCATTTAATGTTTATTGTTTTAATGTTGTGCCGTGTGTGTGTGTGTTGCAGGTTGATGAGATCTACAGTGTGCCTGATGTAGGAACAGTTGTCGGAGGAACACTCTACAGGCAAGTGATTTTATCTAGCGACGATAACAAGTTCAAAGGTCATTCTGTTTTTATTCTGATTTTGGTTCCCATAGGTTTCATGAGTGTGTTGTTATTTTTCAGATTCAGGGTCATCGTGGTAACTGAATGTCAGATTTGTGACGACAGAACACCCTTTATGATCTCTTCTTCAAAATAAACCCTCAATCACTAAAGTACTGTTTCTACAATGTGTCCATGTGAGCATTTTTCTGTGTGTGTAGCGGTGTGTGTCGTGAGGGAGACCGCTTGGTAGTGGGGCCGACAGATGAGGGGAAGTTCTTGCGGTTGAAGGTGTGCAGCATGCAGAGGAACCGCTCAGCCTGCAGGGTTCTCCGAGCCGGACAGGCAGCCACGCTGGCACTCGGCAACTTCGACCGCTCGCTGCTACGCAAGGTAAAGTCTGCAAATGTTTGGGGCCCCTGGCCATATTGTGTAGGTTTTTGAAGTGAAATGAAGTAAAAACAAACTCTGCAGCAAATTATTTTCTGCAAAATAGCTAGTAATTACGGCGTGTGCAAATGTTTGGACACCTGACTAAAGTCATTACTTAGTGCTGACCATTACAACAACACTGACAGAACTGTTAAAGTGATGATACATGGGATAACTTTTTGGGCAACGGGCAACCAGGTGAGACACAGGGCAACAACCAATCAGATAAGAGCAAATCTGTTGCCAGGGAGACAGACACTGCAAAGATGGACACGGAAACATTTGTCACTTTTGTCTCGACTTCAGCCTTTATTTATTTCGCTCGAGTAAGTATCGCTTCTGGAACAAAACTGAACAGATCCTCTGGTCAAAAGATAATTTGCCATTATTTTAACATTTATAAGTCAAAATAA
>JAODJS010000020.1:293049-303682 GCA_027576325.1 Sciades assimilis | reverse complement strand
CATACACTATGATTTTACTGCATGTTGCATGACAGGGGCACATTGTGTGTATCTTGCTTACACAAACAAAAACATTGCTGGGAGCATAGACAGCATGCCGAGTCACTGCACGAAGGTGCGAGGGCCCATCATCGCTACTTGCGGCTTTAATTTTCTTTTTTTCTATTTTCTTTTATTTTATTTTCGATTTTCTTGATTCTATTTTCTTGTTCTTATTTTAACGTACTGCTCTTCGCCCTTCTAATTGCCCTTCGGGGATAAATAAAGTTTTTCTGATTCTGTTGCTAGACCTGCGGTGTCACTGTCCCTAAAGGCTGCATCCCAAGCCTGCAGGAGCCTGTGAACCTCTCCTATCAGCCAAGGCTTCTGGTTAGCACGAACAGTGATGGTTTTGCAGTGAGTGACATCATCAGTGCATTTAGCGATGTATGCTGTGGTGGCCTCGGTATATTCCTCTAAGTCTGTGATTATTGTAAGTGGCTGCTTCTTTGAAAATGTTCCAGTGTGTAGTGCTACAGCAGTCTTTCAAACCATAGGAGGTCCCCTCTGGCCACACACATACCTCCTTTTGTGTTGGTCTGATAGTTCTCACTCTAGGTCTATATGTAGGTCTCAGCATGATGGTGATGTGATCAGAGAGACCCATGTGGGGGAGGACTTGTAAGCTCCTTTGTGGGTTGTGTACACCAAGTCCAGTGATTTGTCACCTCTTGTTGGAAAGTTCACATGTTGATGTAATTTGGGCAGCAAAACCTTTAAATATGCACGATTGAAGTCACCTGTTGTGATGAGGAATCCGTCTGGGTGCACTGTCTGTTGTTCACTGATGGCCTGGTAGAGTTCAAGGAGTACCTCACTCCTAATGGTGTTAGCGGTGGGAGGGATGTAAACAGCGACGAGCCGAATTGATGTAAACTCCCTCGGTAGGTAGAAGGGTCAGCACTTGATGATAAACTCCGCCAGCGGAGAACAGTGTTTGTGCACAACAGTAGCATTCCAGTACCAAGAATCGTTGATGGAAAAACACACTCCTCCGCTGTGAGTTTTGCCTCCTTCCATCAAGGCTCGGTCAGCGCAGTAGCATGCTAGCCTGGATAGCAGAGTCCAGAATGTTGTTATTCACACAGAAATCCCTCACATCACATAGCGCAGATCTCATGAGTTCTATGTGACCTATTTTGTTGTCTAGTGAGTATACATTGGCCAGAATGAGGGATGGTATTGCGGGTCTATGCGGGCTAGTGGCTAGCCTACCCTGAATGCCTCCGCGCTTGTCATGCTTCTGTTTTCTCTCACACCACTTCCGGTGTCTCCTCTCTGGGTGAGACACAGCAGGTGAGTCCAGTGATGTAGTAGTCCAGCAGAGAAGACCCAGTCCTTGAAGTTCCTCTATGACTTTCTGGTTCAAGATGAGATGTTGAAATATAGCATATTTCCTATAGCGAGAAGGCAGTGGCAACAATATCTTGTGACCGACATTGTCAGTGCACTACTCGCACGTGTGTGTAGACATAAAGCACAGAGACATATAGAACACGCACTTTAAGACACTAAACGCGGAGAGAGAGGGGCCGCTGCATACGTACGCACCGCCATCTTAATATATTATTAATATATTAGTATTTATTAGTAATATATTATTAATATATTTAATAATATATTGCTGACATCAAATTGAAAATGAGCATATATTTTTCAAAAAACAATAACATTTCTCAGTTTCAGAATTTGATATTGTTATATGTCCCAGATGTGGGTGGAATACTGAAGTGTAGCAGGCAGAAAATGATGTTAGCACAGACTTTATTTTAAATCCAGTGGCCATCTCAAAAGCACCTTTGCACCTTCCTCCTCTAATCCAGCCCCCCTTCAAGAGAATTGGCATGGATCTCGTCGGGCCATTAGATCGGTCAGCACGGGGATATCACTTTATTTTAGTCCTCATGGACAATGCAACACGATATCTGGAAGCAGTGCCTGTCTGCAATAGTTCAGCACGTAGTATTATGGAGGCAGTCTTCCATGTTATCTCTTGAGTTGGGATTCCCAAAGAAATCCTAACTGACCAAGGCACTACATTTATGTCACGCACACTTCACAAGCTGTATGGGTTATTGGGAATTAAACTCATCTGCACCAGTGTCTATCACCCACAACAGATGGCTTGGTAGAATGGTTCAATCAAACAATTAAAAATTTAATTTGGAAGTTTGCAAGTGAAGATGCACACAATTGGGGATATAAATGACTCAAGCCTCTGTTATTTGCAATATGACAGGTCCTGCAAGCAAATTTCTCCATTTGAATTGTTATATGGGTGGAAGCCTCATGGCATTTTGGACATGCTGCAGGAAAATTGGGAGGAGGGACCTTCGACTAATGAAAATGAAATTCAGTACGTTCTCGATCTGCATGCAAAGCTCCACACCCTCACGCACTTAACACAGAAGAAATTATGACAGGTACAAGAACATCATGCCCAGCTGTACAATGGGGCATGCGCCTAAGAGAGTTCACCCCGGGAGATAAAGCATTCATATTATTGCCCACTTCAAGCTCCAAATTAGTCACCAAGTGGCAAGAGCCCTTTGAGGTCTCACAGTGAATTGGGGATATCGACTATGAGGTGAGACAAATGGATGGGGTGGGGCACTACAAATATACCACCTCAACCTGTTAAAACATTGGAACGAGGGGGTCCCCGTGGCATTGGCATCAATAGTTCTTAAGAAGGTGGAGCTGGGGCGGAAGTAAAAACAAAAGTAATGACTCAAACCACTCTGGTCCCCTGTGGAGACCACCTCTCACCAGCCCAACTCACGGAGGTTGCAAATGGAATTTTTCAACATGCTCTCACCCCCTCCCGGCCACACTCAGCTCATAGAGCACCACACTGAAACGCCCCCAGGGTGGTGGTGCGTAGCCTCCCATACTGCTTGCCCAAACATAAAAAAGCAGTGGTTCAGGGCGAACTCAAGGCCATGCTCGAAATGGGCATAATCAAGAAGTCCCACAGTAACTGGAGCAGCCTAGTGGTCCTGGTCCCCAAGACTGATGGGTCGGTCCGGTTCTGTGTGGACTATAGAAAAGTCAGTGCATTGCGTCTAAAGTTGCCTCATACCTAATGCCTTGCATTGATGAGTTGCTTGATCGATTAGGTGCTGCTTGCTTTTATTTGGCACTGGATTTGATAAAGGGATATTGACAAGATCCCCTTGACTCTGCTATCCCAAGAGAAAATGGCCTTGTCCACAATGTTTGGCTTACACCAATTCATCACACTTCCTTTTGGGTTATTTGGGGGTCATGATACATTTCAGTGGCTCATGGACAAGATCCTTCGCCCCATACTGCCTATGCTGCAGCCTACCTTGACAACATTATTATATATAGCAATGATTGGCTGCGGCACCTAGAACACCTTAGGGCCATCCTGGAGTCACTGAGGCATGCGGGTCTCATGGCTAACCCGAAAAAGTGTATGATTGGGTGGGTGGAAGTACGGTATTTGGTTTTCCACTTGGGTCATAGGTAAGTGCATCCTCAAATTGACAAGACTGCAGTGATTGTGGCCTGCTTGAGGCCCAAGGCCAAAAAGGGGGCGAGACAGTTCCTGGGGCTGGCTGGCTACTATCGCAGGTTCATAGCTAATTATCCGGATGTCACTAGCCCGCTGACTGATCTCACTCAAAAGGGAGCACCAGATCCAGTCCAGTGGACAGAGCAATGCCAACAGGCATTCACTAATGTAAAAGCTGCACTGTGTGGGGGGCCACTCTTACACTCCCCTGACTTCTCTCTCCCTTTTAAAGACAGATGTGTTGGACAGAGGGCTGGGGGCTGTTTTGTCCCAGGAGGTGGAGGGCGAGGAATGTCCAGTGCTGTACATCAGTCACAAGCTCTTGATGCATGAAAGTAAATACAGCACCATCGAGAAGGAGTGCATAGCTATCAAGTGGGTAGTCCTCACCCTCCAGTACTAACTGCTGGGGTGGTCTTTCACCCTCTGTTCAGAACGCATGCTGCTTCAGTGGCTCCACCGCATGAAGGATGCCAGTGCGTGGATCACCTGTTGATATCTCACCCTCCAGCCTTTTAAATTTGAGGTGGTCCACAGGCTGGGAGTGTGGATGGTGGTGGCAGAGTTTCTGTCCCATCAGGGGGGAGTCTACTGCAGGCCAGATGACTCCCCAGCCTGAGTTGGGCAATGGGGGTATGGCCAAGTGTCAGTTTGTGAATGGAGGGTGGGGCCAGGGAAGGTGAGTGGCAAAGTCAGTACACCTGTTGTCAATTAATGTTGGGTGTATGTGTTTTACAGTGACAACAGAAAATAGAAAAGGCGGGAAAGAGTGAACAGAGGGGCTCTCTCCTGACCAGAGCGTGTGTGTGTGTGTGTGTGTGTGTGTGTGTGTGTGTGTGTGTGTGAGAGCAAGCAAATGAGATTAATAAAGCTGAAAAGCAAGCACAAGGTAGAAAATAAAGTCTGTGTTAACACCTGCTGCACTTCAGTGTTCTACCCATATCAGGGGCATACAACAGTGATGCTGAAACCCGGGATACTGGAGCAAACCACACATTGAGTCCTCCCCACTCAAAGACCTCATCCATGCCCTTGCTGCCTCCCAACAGAGCCAGGACCAAGCACTGATCACTCTCCGAAAGGAGCAAGAACAACACTTCGAAGCCTTGCTGCTGGTCCAGCAGGTAGTTCGCCAGGTGTTGCAGCACCTGCTCATGTCAGCGAGGTCCTCAATGATGATCTGGAAGCCTTCATCACCTTCTTTGAGCAAGTGGCTGAATCATGGGGGTGGCCAGTTGAGCAATGTGCAGAACATACTACAGCTGCTGACTGGAGAGGTGCAGCTTGCCACGCAACAGCTCTCCACTGACAGTCAGCTTGTCTATGCTGACTTGAAGTGAGTGACCCTGCAGCGTGTCAGTCGCTCCCCAGAACAACACAGCCAGCGCTTCCGCATGCTGAAGTTGGAAGAAGTTGGCCAGCCATTCGCATTCAGCCAACAGCTCTGGGATGCCTGCTGGTAGTGGCTGAGGGTGGACGACTGCGACACCACTGGGCTCATCAACATGGTGACACTGGAGCAGTTCATTGCATGGCAGCTAGAAGGAACAGCAGAGTGAGTTCAGTGCCACTGCCTGGCGTCACTGGATCAAGCCATCGAGTTGGTGGAGAAGCATTTGGCGGCAGTTCCAGCAGGAGGTGAACATTCCACCTCTTCTCTTTCTCTCTATCCTTTTCCTTCCTCCCATCTCACCTCTCCCCCTTTCTGCCCCATTCCCCCATCTTGGAAGCAGGGAGCTGCCCCCCCCCCAGCTGGCTGACCACACTCATGGTGTCCCCCTCCCTTCTTCCCCTTCTGTATCTTCTTTCCCTCAGGTGAGTAATCCCCCTATTGCCAGTGCAGAGGTGAAACCTGGGCAGGTATGCTGGTGCTGCGGGGAACCCAAGCATCTCCAGGACCAGTGCTCTGTGATGGAGGTGGGTGTCATGCTCCGCCCCGGACATCCACTCTGCAGATTACTCCCATGCTAGTGCCAATCCGGATCTGGGATGGGAATTCCAGCTCACCTTCAACTCACTTCCTGGTTTTCACCCCTGCCTATATACAGGCTGTTCTCAGACCCTGACTTTGCCAGAACATCTCGTTTTGCTATTCCAGCTGTTTGTGCCTTTATTGCATTTCATGGTTTTTGCTCAAGCTATTTTTCTAGTTTATGGTTTTTGCACTTAATGTTTTCTTCTTGTTTATGTTTTTTGCTCTAGCTTTTTTTGTCCTTGTCTGCCTTGTGTTTTTGTCAAGTTTTTTGTCTCTTTTTACCTGGACTATTTTGCCATTTGTTTTTGTCCCGTTTGTTCACCTTTTTGCCACGCCCTTTTTCCCTGGATTAAATCACCCTTTTTTATTGGATTACTGTCTATGTTCTGCTTGTGGATCCTTATCTCACCACACCTCCACCTCCCCTAACAGTGGGAGCTGTGGTCTGGATCCCTGACCCACCAGAGACTGCCCTCGATCAGGCCAGAGCATATTGCATACTGGTGAATATTCAAGCGGATACATATCACGCGTTGATGGATTCCGGCTGTAATGTAGTCCTTGATCCACCAAAGCCTGATGCAAGGTGTGACATTGGGGAGAGCACAAGTGGTGAAAGTTTTGTGAGTACACGGGGATGTTCAGAAATATCCACGAGTGTCCATCTGCATTCTATGTTGGGGAGAAAAGTGTAGTGTAAAGATGGCAGTTAACCTGCACCTCACCCACCCACTGCTTCTGGGGACTGATTGGCCAGGGTTTAGGGGTTTAATGGAATGTGTAGTAGTGGGCAGGTCCTGCGGCAACATGTCATGAGGGGATCCTGGTGTGGCATTGACTGGGGAAGCTGTCTATGTCAGCAACACATCAGGGTGATATGAGGAGCGTGGAGCAGTCTGCCCCTCCTTCTTCCCTCAGGGATTAACTCAAGGATTTCCCAGTAGAACAGACACGAGACGAGATGAGACTCTGTGTCATGCTTTTGACCAAATGAGAGCAATCGATTGTCAAACTCTCCAGCCAAATGCGACACTCTCTTTCCCGTACTTTGCAGTTATTAAAGGTAGGCTATACTGAGTGATGCAGGACACTCAAACTGGTGAACAGATAACCCAGTTGTGAATCCCAAAGAGCCGCAGGGAACTCACATTCCACATGGCTCACTTTAATCTGATGGCCAGAGATTTAGGTCAGGATAAAACACTTGCCTGAATAATGGCCCAGTTCTATTGGCCAGGGATTTATGGGAATGTCTGTCGGTGTGTTCTGGTCGGGAGAGAGACCCTCTCGTCACTCTCTCCCTCCTTTTCTATCTTCTGTTGTCGCTGCAGAACACACACACAACATTAATTGACAAAAGGTGTACTGACTTTGCCACTCACCTTCCCTGGCCCTGCCCTCCATTCACAAACCAACACTTGGCTACACCCCTACTGCCACAGATATGTTGTCTTTGTAGTATTTTCAGGGAAATATAGGATTCCAAGATTTGCAAATCTTCAGATTCTGTTTTTATTTATGTTTTACACAGTGTCTCAAGACTTTTGGAGTTGGGGTTGTATTTCCTAAGATCAATCAATAAAGCATTTACAATCCGGAAATGTTCAACTTCTGAAAAGTGTGTTCATTTATGCACTCAATACTTGGTTGGGGCTCCTTTACCATGAATTACTGCATCAGTGGGGTGTGGCATGGAGGCAATCAGCCTGTGGCATTGTTGAGGGGTTATTTAAGCCCAGGTTGTTTTGATCGTGGCTTTCAGCTCATCTGAATTTTTGAGTCAGGTGTTTCTCATCTTCCTCTTGACAATAGCCCATAGATTCTCTCTGGAGTTCAGCTCAGGCAAGCTGGCTGATCACGCACAGTAATATCAGGGTCAATAAACCATTTTGTAGTATTGGCACTGTAGGCAGGTGCTAAGTCCTGCTGAAAAAGGAAATTGGCATCTCCATAAAGCTTGTCAACAGAAGGAAGCATGAAATGCTCCAAAATCTGGTAGACGGCTGCATTAACTTTGGAGTTGATAAAACACAGTGGACCAACACCAGCAGATGACATGGCACCCCAAATCATCACAAACTGCAGAAACTTCACACTGGACTTCAAATGCCTTGGATTGTGTGCCTTTTCACTCTTCCTCCAGACTCTCAGACCTTGATTTCCACATGAAATGCAAAATTGACTTTAATCTGAAAAGAGGACTTTGGACCACTGAGCAACAGTCCAGTTCTTTCTCTCCTTAGCCTGGGTAAGATGCTTCTGATGTTGCCTCTGGTTCACGAGAGGCAGACGTCAAGGCAGCGTTAGGAAGTTTTGAGCTGCTAAAGGAGAGTGGATGAAGGAAAACAAAGCAGCAGCACACAAGGAGGCAACGGTGCGCCCGGAGGCAGAAGAGGGGAAAGAGAGCCAGCCTGCTAGCTAGGCTAAGGGCTAACAACAGACCCGCTCTTCCAACTATGTTCCTGACTAATGTCCACTCTCTGGACAACAAGATCGACCTGTTTAGGCTGAGACTGAACTTCCAAAAGGAGATGAGGAATTGCTGTGCTTTCCTGCTCACTGAGACCTGGCTGAATGACAGCACGCTGGACTCTGTGTACCACCTGGATGGACTACTTTTCTTCCACGCCAACCGTGATCAGCTGTCAGGGAAAAGCCGTGGTGGAGGACTCTGTGCTTATATCAACAAGAACTGGTGCACAAACTGCGTCCTGCATCCAGAGCCAGCATTGCTCTGAATCTGTGGAGTTTATGTCGCTAAAGCATCACCTACATTACCTGCCTTGGGAGTTTATGGTAGTGCTGCTGGTGATTGTTTACATTCCTCCAAGCGTGCATGCCGGCATGGCACTGACGGAGCTGCACACGCATGTCAGCAAGCTGCAGGATCAACACCCAGAGGCATTTTTTGTGATTTCTGGGGACTTTAATCACATCCGCCTGACAGACTGCCTGCCCTGGTTTTACAAGAACACAGACATTGCAACAAGGTGAGGCAATATTCTGGACCAGGTCTACACCAGCAAGCAGGGTGCATATGCTGCGGTGCCACGGCCCCACCTGGGCTTCTCTGATCACATCTCCATCCTGCTGGTTCCTGCCCATCAACCTGTGCTGAAAAACAACCGGCCAACAGGGGCGACCATCACTGTGTAGCCGAGCACAGCAGTCCCTGCACTGCAGGACTGCTTTGAGCGGACAGACTGGTGGGTCTTCAGGGAAGCTGCTACCACTGGTGAAGGTGTAGATCTGGAGGAGTACACCTCAGCCGTCTCCGGTTTCATCCAGAAATGCATCAATGACGTCACCACCAGCAAGAACGTCACCATACGTCCCAACCAGAAGCCGTGGATGAATGGTGAGGTTCAGTGTCTCCTGAGAGCATGTGACACAGCTTTCATGTATGGAGATGCACTGGCACTGACAGCGGCGAGGAGGGACCTCCAAGTGGGTGTGACACTGGCAAAAAGAGCACATGCTGACAAAATCCAGGGCCACTTTGCATCCAACGACCCTCGGAACATGTGGCAGGACATAAAGGCAATCACAGGCTACAACAGGAAGAATGCCAAGTGTCCTTGGGACCCATCCCTGCCAGATGCCCTCAATGCCTTCTATGCCTGTTTTGAACCTACCGACCCCCCTACCCGCACCAGGCTCACTATCCCAGAGGGTGAGCTACCATCATTCAGCTTGTCAGCAGATGACGTGAGGAGGACTCTGCAGCACAACAACCCCCGCAAGGCAGCAGGACCAGACAACATCCTGGGGAGGGTCCTGAAGGCCTGTGGACATGAGCTCACTGAGGTGTGGACAGACATCTTTTAACACCTCCCTCTCCCAGGCTGTGGTGCCAGTGTGTCTGAAGACATCTTCCATTGTTCCCATGCCCAATTGTGCAGCAGTGAGGAGCATGAACGACTATCGACTGGTGGCTCTCACCCCGATAGTCATGAAATGCTTCGAACGCCTGGTCATAGACCACATTAAGGAGAAGGTGGACATAAATGTGGACCCAGACCAGTACGTGTACAGGAGGAACAGGTCTGTAGAGGATGTCATCTCATCTGTCGTTCACTCTGCTTTCACCCACCTGGAGAGCAGCGACATCTACGGGAGGCTACTCTTCCTGGACTTTAGCTCGGCGTTCAACACGATCAACCCACAGACTTTAGTCAACAAACTGCTGCCGCTTGGATTACCACCACTCTGCAACTGGGTACTGGATTTCCTGACACACAGACCACAGACAGTGAGGATCCACGGCTTCTCTTCTTCTACTATCATCCTCAACACCGGCTCCCCCCAGGGTTGTGTCTTTAGCCCCCTGCTCTACACTCTGCTCACACATGACTGCTCTGCTAAACATCTGGGCAGTCGTACTGTGAAGTTTGCAGACAACATGGTGGTGGGACAGATATCCCACAGCCATGAGTCAGCGTACAGACAGGAGGTGGAGGACCTGGAGGACTGGTGCAGGGACAACAATCTCTGTCTCAATGTGGGGAAAACAAAGGAGATGGTTGTGGACTTCAGGAGAGGTGACCACACCCCTCCCCTCTACATTGGAGGAGAAGCTGTAGAGATGGTCCACAGTAAGTACCTGGGGGTTTACATCTCTAGTGACTTGAAGTGGACCAGGAACACAGCCAGCATGGTCAAGAAGGCCCACCAACGCCTCTACTTTTTGAGGAGGCTAAGGCAGGCCAGACTGAGCCCTGCAGTCCTGGGAGCCTCCTACAGGTTTGTAGTGGAGAGGACACTGACCACCTCTATCACCTCCTGGTATGGAAACTGCTCAGCTGTGGACAGGAAGGCTCTGCAGAGGGTGGTGCACACAGCACAGAAGATCACCTGTTGCAGCCTGCCATCCATAGAAGACATCAACAACAGCCGGTGCAGGAGCAGAGCGGCCCGCATTGTGGGTGACTCCACCCACCCAGCACACAGACTATTCAGTCTCCTCCCCTCAGGAAAAAGACTCTGCAGCATCAGGGCCGAAACATCAAGGCTCCAGCGCAGCTTCTTCCCAGAAGCTGTGAAACTAATGAACACTAAGCCTAAGCTCTGATGCTGGG
>JAODJS010000019.1:39738893-39763476 GCA_027576325.1 Sciades assimilis | reverse complement strand
TCCAGGGTGTACCCCGCCTTTCGCCCGTAGTCAGCTGGGATAGGCTCCAGCTTGCCTGCGACCCTGTAGAAGGATAATGCAGCTAGAGATAATGAGATGAGATGAACATGTTGGTCCTCTTTCCCCTGAGACCCTTTAATCTTTAATGCACACAATAACTTCACAAACAGAAGAACAATGTTATTTCAGGCCTCTCTGATGTATGGTTCCAGAGTTACGGAGAATGTTCTAAGGAGCCAGATATTAACTCAGTCTGTACTGTATGTCTCTGCACTGACTGTTTTTCTACATGCAAATCTTTTTCTGTTCTCCTCTGCATTATTGAGAGTGTGGGTGAGAACAAACATTAATTCCTTTTATTACTATTTATTTTGTGTAAAATATTTGTACATGTGTGGGTGTGTGACCTGTGGTTATTTTGTACTGTGTGGGTTGTAGAAGGGTCAGCCCCAGCGTATAGAACGCTGAGGTCTTCAATGGTATCAGTTCAAACTGTTCCAGAGAGATTGGAGTATCCAGCAGTTGCCAGTTCTCATCATCAGGAAAATGAGAGTTTATAAATTCTCTCGGCTCAGTCAGGAAGTAAAAATCATCAAATCTAAGAAACATAACACAGAGGGGTTTTTTTTTTTTACATTGTCTTCTCTAATACTTAAGCAATGAATAGCAATGTTAGTAAATATTTAGCACTTATCTTTGTACATATATTTGCTCGTGTATTCTGTATACAGGTGTGATTATTGCACATACTGACAGAATTCTAACCTCTTAACAAAAGATTTGGTGTCCATGTTAACAGTGCCTGCCCCCCAACAGGCATCCAGAAGCCCCCACTGCCCCTTCACCCACACAGCATTCCACATGTGGTCAGAAGGCTTATCAGCTAGCCTGTGCCCAGGCCAGTGCCCAATGCCCTTACTGTACCCACTCACCTCCTCACACTGAATACCAACTTCCCTAAGGAACACAAAGAGAAAACAAGTTCAGCTCAGTCTATACTTCAGGTGAACTCAAAATATTTATGATCACATGGTACACTGCTCTAATGCTAATGCACACAAAATTGAGAGAAAGTGAGAGAATAAAGCCTCCCATGAATAGGCAAGAGTGGCCACTGAATGATTTTATTAGCATTAAAATATTATACTGTATGTTATTACTCCATTGTATGCATTGTTGCTGAAAAAGGTATGGAATATTTATGAGAGAATGTGGTCACTGAGACGGCTTGTCCATCACTATCACAATCCCAACATTCTTCAAAAGCCCTGGCTGATGGGAGAGGAGTGGTATCAGGTGTGGGAGTGCCGCTTCAGGAAATGGCCTTCAGCAAGGCAGGACTGAATTCCTGTCCTGGAGTCGGCGTGGAAGTCCACAATCTAAAGCATGGATGGACTGGACCGGACTGTGATAGTACCCCCCCCCTTCAATGGGCACCTCCAGGTGCCTTAGAAAGTGCCTCAAGGTGTTGTTGGTGGAAGTCCATGATGAGGGTGGGATCCATGATGAACCTGGCAGGAACCCAGCTCCTCTTCTCAGGACCATACCCCTCCCAATCAACCAGGTGCTGGAGTCCTCTGCCTCAGCATCATACCTTCAGCAACCTCCTGACAGTGAAGACCTCACCACCATCTATGTGAACCTGGGAGGAGGAGGGGGTTTGGAGGGTGGTGACAGGGAACTAGAAACAAGGGCTTTGACTTGGGAGACATGGAAAGGTGGGTGAATACAGCGCATGGTTATGAGCAGAGACAGTCTTACAGAGCAGGGATTAATTACCTTGGAGATGGGGAAAGGTCCTATGAACCTGGGAGCCAATTTGCGGGAGACTGTCTTGAGGGGCAAGTGGCGAGTGGAGAGCATTACCCGCTGCCCCACCCAATAGATGGGAGCTGCCAAGCAGTGTTTGTTGTCTTGATCTTTAAACATCTTGACAGAACATAGGAGGTTTTTCCTGCTCAATGCCCACATTCTCCTGCAGCAGCGCACAAACATCTGGGCAGAGGGCATGGCGACTTCTCCTTGGATGGGGAAGAGTGGTGGTAACCCAGAGAGCACTGGAAGGGGGAAAGACCTGTAGCAGAGATGGGTAAGGAGTTGTGAGCATACTCTATCCAAGGAAGGGTCTTGCTCCAGGAGGCAGCATCGTTGGACACCATGCACCTGAGAGCCACTTCCAACTCCTGGTTGGCCCGTTCCATTTGTCCACTGGTCTGAGCATGAAAACCTGAAGACAGACTGCGAGAAGCACCAATGAAGTTTACAGAAAGCCTTCCAGAATTGGGCAGAGAACTGGGATCCACGGTCTGATACGATGTCTAAGGGGAGTCCGTGTAGATGGAAAACATGGAGTATCAGCAATTCGGCAGTCTCCTTGGTGGTGGGAAGCTTGGACAGAGGGATAAAATGAACAGCTTTAGAAAAATGGTCGACAACAGTGAGGATGCAAGTATTGCCACCTGAATTAGGGAGTCCTGTGATGAAATCCAGGGCTATGTGTGACCAGGGCCAGTAGGGAACAGGAAGGGGTCTCAGCAGGCCAGCAGGGAGTCTGTTGCTAGTCTTGTTCCTGGTGCAGATGTCACAAGCTGCCATAAACCTCTGGACATCCTCCTTGATGGATGGCCACCAAAAACATTGTCGGATGAGTACCAGAGTCTGAGCTGCTCCTGGGTGGCATGCCATTCTGGAACCATGACTCCACTGCAACACCTGTGCCTGCACAGAAACAGGAACCAAAATATGGCTAGGAGGTGCATTACAGTACAGGGCCCTGGGTCCTGCTCATGGACCTTCTGGACCAGGGTTTCCACCTCTAACAGAGCGGCCCCCACCAGGCACTGTGGAGGAAGGATAGTCTCAGGGGAGGTCAATTCCTCCTGGAGGGGAGAAAACATTTTGGACAAGGTATTGGGCTTACCATTCTTAGAGCCTGGGTGGAAGGAAAGTGTGAACTTGAAGCAAAAAAAGAAAAGCCCATTGGGCCTGACAAGAATTGAGGTGCTTGGCAGTCCTGAAGTATTTGAGGTTCTTGTGATCTGTCCATATTATTAAGGGAAGGTCTGACCCCTCCAACTAATGTCTCCATTCTTCCAAGGCCAGTTTAACAGTCAACAGTTCCCGACTGCCAACATCATAGTTTATCTCAGAGGGGGAAAGCCAATGAGAAGAAGGAGCAAAGATGAAGCTTGTTGTCACTAGCTGATCTTTGGGACAATATGGCCCCCAAACCTGACTCCAAAGCATCGACCTCAACCACAAACTGCCAGGACAGATCTGGAATGGTGAGTACAGATGCTGACGTGAAGCTTCATTTGAGCTCGGAGAATGCCTTCTCGGCCCCTTCCTCCCAACTGAAAGGGACCTTGGTGGAAGTTAGGGCCGTGAGGGGCCCAGCCACCATACTTTAGTTCCTGTAGAAATTTGCAAACTCAAGAAACCGCTGGAGTTCTTGCCGAGAGGATGGGATGGGCCAGTCAGCAAGTGCCTTGAGTTTCATGGGTTCCATCTGAATCTGTGCAAGGGAGATAATGAAACCCAGAAAGGAGACAGAACTTCTGTGGAACTTACATTTCTCTGCCTTAACAAAGAGTTTATTTTCCAGGAGTTGCTGAAGGACCTGCCTGATGTGGATGTGATGTTCATCAAGGGAGTGGGGGGGATCAATATATCGTCCAGATAAACAAAAACAAAAATTTTAAGATAGTCCCTCAGGACAACATTAACGAGGGCCTGGAAAACTGCAGGAGTATTAGTCAGGCTGAATGGAACCACGAGATATTCGTAGTGGCCCATGGGGGTGTCAGACGCCATCTTCTATTCATCCCCTTTCCTGATCCGCATGAGGTGGTAAGCATTACGCAGGTCTAGCTTGGTGAAAATATGGGCTCATTAGAGTAACAAACACCGTAGACATGAGAAGGTAGGGGGTAACAGTTCTTGATGGTGCTGTCATTCAGTCCACGGTAATAAATGCAAGGGCTCAAGGATTTATCCTTCTCCACAAAAAAGAATCCTGCCCCTGCAGGAGAAGTGGAGGGACGAATAATTCCAGCTGTGAAGGACTTGGTGATGTATTAATCCATGGCTTGCCTTTCAGAAGGAGAGAGAGAGTAAAGTCACCCCTTAGGTGGTGCAGTCCCAGGGAGAAGGTCAATTCCACAGTCATAAGGCCTATGGGGAGGAAGGGAAACAGCTTGAGACTTGCTGAATGCAGGTTTTAAGTCATTATACTTGGGAGACATGTTGGAGAGGTCAGGATAGTCATTAATGGTGGCCTGGAGCAGCTCGGTGTGAGGGAGGGCAGACCTCAGGTATGATGATAAACAGAATTGACTCCATCCTAAAATGGTTTTGTTAGTACAGTTGACATGGGGGATATGTAGAGTTAGCCAGGGCAGACCAAGAACTATGGGCACATGGGGGTTGCTCATGATGAAAAACTGGATGGATTCAGAGTGGTTGCTCCAAATTCTTAAGGTGACCGGGGCTGTTTTATGGGTGATAGTGGTCAGACCAGTACTGTTAAGGGTCAGGACAGTGAAGGACAGGTTCAGAGCCAGTAGTAGAATCCCCAGGCACTTGGCGGTGGTCAAGCAGATCAGGTTTCTGTCAGCCCTTGAATCAATGAGTGCCTGGAGGTCATGGGGCTGATTGCCATGAACAATGACCACTGGGAGTAGTGGTCAATCAGTAGGGGGCTAATTCTGGACATTGCCCACCAGGGCCCCTAAACTCACTTGTGGGGTCTTCCTTTTAAAGGGCAAGATTGGCAGTAATGCCCCAGCTGTCCACAATAAAAACATGCCCTCATATCCTGACGGTGCTGTCGTTCCTCAAGTGAGATGTGGACTCGGTCTACCTGCATTGGCTCAGTGGAGGAAATGGGAGGCTGAGAGGGAGCAAGACTAGTCAGAGTTCTTTCTTTCACCCGCTGTCTGATCCGGGAGTCAATACAACTGGCGAGGTCCATGAGACCGGGGAGATCAGGTGGCAGTTCTCATGAGACCAGTTCATCCTTGATGGAGTCTGACAGCCTGTTCAAAAATGTGTCAAACAAGGCATTCTTATTCCAGCCACAAGATGCTGCCAAAGTGCGAAACTCAATAGCATAGTCAAAAGCAGACTGGGTGCCCTGCCACAGCCCCATGATTTCTTTTGCTGCCTCTCTGCCAGAAAGAGAGCGGTCAAAGGTTCACCTCATCTCCTCTGTGAAATTCTTGAAGCTGACGCAGCATGGTGCATTGGCATTCCACATAGCTGTTCCCCACTCCCTAGCTTTGCCAGTGAGGAGAGTGATAGTGTAGGCTAATTGGGAACGCTCTGTGAGGAAGGCCAGTGGTTGAAGCTCAAGGGTTAGTGAGCATTGAGATCAGAATGATTGGCATGTACCTGGTTCTCCGTTGTATGGCTGTGGGGTGGGAAGTATCAGCTCCCTGAAGAGGGCTGGAGCAGGAGCTGGAGGGGTGGTAGGCAGAGGGGGTTGTGTAGGAGCAGACATTACTTGAAGCTGTTGTAGCTGAGTGGCAAGAAGATTGAGAGTGTTAGAGATAGTGACAAGGTTTTGGTTCACCTGTTGGATGTCCTGTTGGTGGGTCCCAAGGAGAGCTCCCTGCTTTTGCACCACTGCTCTTAGCTGGGTGAAATCTGCTGGGTCCATCCTGGCTAGACTGTGCTGTCAAAAATGGCGAGCTGAGGTGAAGTGAGGACCCAAGAGCAGACTCAAGACAGGCAGTGTACAAAAGGAAACTTATTTAATGAAGTACAGGACAGAGGTACAATAGGGCTCAGGCAAAAATCAGTGGTCAAAGAATAGGCCAAAAGGTCAAAACACAGAAGAGCAGGCAGGCACAGTCAGGGACAAAAACAGGACAGTAAAATCTTCACAAGAAAACAGGGACAAGGGAAACCCAGGCAGGGGAAGCAAAAACACAACCCAAAGGGACAGGCAGGTAAAACAGGGGCAAAAACCAGACAGAAAACTAAACAAATAAACACAGACCAATACAGGTGGGGGGAATTGAGAAGTCACAATACCAAAGGGCTGTAGCGAGGCAAGGAAAGCCTGCAAGAGACAGTCTGGCAACTGGAGTAGCTCCAAACAGCTCTTAAGAAGAGCCTGGCTGATGGGAGAGGAGTCGTACCAGGTGTGGGAGTGCCACTTCAGGGAAGATGGCCTCCAGCAGGGCAGGACTGAATTCCTGTCCCGGATACGGCCTGGAGCTGGCATGGAAGTCTCACAAACTCAGGCATGGATGGACTGGACCGGACTGTGACAGTAAAAGGCTAATTAAATAATCAGGTGAACTGAGACAATCACATTCTGAAGCAAATTAAATAATCTTATACCCGTAATTTAAACACACAATACAAGTTACATGTATTAATCTAAATGCAGGTAAACAACGAGTGTTGTTGTTTTTATTGTTTTGTATCCAAATGAGAGTCACAACTTACCTGTCTGTACTCTTGATTCTTGAAAGCCGACCTTGTGGCTAATTGTTTTGAAACAATCTGACTTTCAGTTGTTCGTTCAGTTCTCTGTTCATTCACTTCTTCCATGTAAGGGCGAGCTATTGCTGCTGAGGTAAGCATATCCAGCGGAGAAATCAGACGGCTTGTACACTCATTCTCCATTTTCTCCATACTGAGTACTCTGCTATTACTGCTCAGCTCGGGCTATTACTAAAACCCGAGACGGGACAGGATGTCACCGGTTTTAGCAACAACCCCAGGGAGGTCACTGCCTGAGCGATAATATGTCCTGTTCTATCCCAAGTTTTAGCAACAACCCTCGGCTCACACTCTGGGAAAACTGGTGCAACTGAACTTACTTTCTCTTTTCTTATAGTTTTATTTTCTTTTTATTGTTGTGACTGTGCCCTCTTTCAATACAGGCTTTTAGCCAACGTTCCTCAACAGATCAGAGGTCTCGTACGAGTCTTCAGTAAAATGTGCATAGCAGAGGAGAGACCACTTCGTAGGCACCCAGTGTGCCTGTGAATTTCTTGCAAAACGTGTCCAAATCTTTGCAGTTTGAACATTCTTGGACCATGAATGCAACGTAAATCCACCTTCTGTCATGTTGCTGCACCTGCCAAAAACACATCTGCATGGCATGGCGATTAAATTAGCTCAAAATGGAGGATCAGAGTTGCAGTCAGCTGTTTTTAGTATAGCAGAAACGGCGATGAGACCGATAGACTTCCTGCTGTGACGTTACGGACATCAAGGTCATTCGCTCAGACTGCTCCTTATATGTCACTTTAGTTGTAAAAATTACTATATTAGATTTATTGTTAATGCTTAAAACTCTTCCTGTGTTATTCTTGAGGTGTCAAGGCATTTATAAGCAAAAGTAAGGCCATGGCTCTGTATATATCCTTTAAATGGTAAAATCGGTCAACCCAATTGAGCTGCTTTTCACCTGCTGAAGGGGATGGAGAAAGACCTGCGAACAAGCAGCAACTGAAGGCAGCTGCAATAAAGACCTGGCAAAGCATCTTGGGGGAGGAAACTCAGCATTTGGTGATGTCATTGGATTCCAAACTTGATGTGGTCATTGACTGTAAAGGATTTACATCAAAGTATGAAAAATAACCTATGTTGAAAATTTTGTTTGTCCAATTGTTTGAGCCTGTGAAAATGGAGGGAATTTTGAAAAAAAAATGGCTGTTCACATGAAACGGTTCATGTGATATTTTTGTGAAGTTGAAAGGCTCTGCTTGAGTCACATCTTGATTTAATTTCAAGTAGATTATGGTGTACAGAGGCAAAATTCAGAACTTTCACTGTACAAATACTTATGGATCCAACTGCATAAACCCGTGTTCAGAAAAGTTGGGATGCTGTGTCAAATGTAAATAGTGCTATGATTTGCAAATTGTGCAATTGCTATGTTTCATTGAAAACAGTCCAGACGATGATGTATGTTGAAACTGAGATTTGTTTTTGGAAAATGTGCTCGTTTTGAATTTTCTGTCAGCAGCATGTCACAAAAAAAAGTAGGACAAGGGTAACAAAAGACTGAGATTGTGTAATGTTTTTAAAAACAAATAAACTAATTAGGTTCATGACTGAGTATAAAAAGAGCATCCCAGAGAGGCGGAGTCTCTCAGAAGTAGAGATGGGAAGGGGTTCACGGCTCTGTG
The DNA here is from genome assembly GCA_027576325.1 of Sciades assimilis. NCBI lineage: Eukaryota > Metazoa > Chordata > Actinopteri > Siluriformes > Ariidae > Sciades > Sciades assimilis. Next base: position 39,755,326 of record JAODJS010000019.1, on the reverse strand, counting down.
AAAGACTGCATGGGCAAACAGTGCAGCAATTTAAAAATAAAGTTCCTTGATGTAAAATTGCAAAGAATGTGGATATTGCATCATCTACAGTATTCAAAGATTCAGAGAATCTGGAGAAATCTCTGTCTGCAAGGAACAAGGACAAAAACCAGCATTGGATGCCTGTGATCTTCAGGAGATACTGCATGGGTTAAATGCAGAGAGGAAATTTCACAAGTGTGTGATCAATAAAGTTGTGAAAGAAAATGAAAGATTAAAAGTGTGTGTTGGAAATCACTGTTAGGGTTCAGGAACACTTCAGAAAACCATCGTCTGTGAAAAGTTTGTTACTGCATCTACAAATGCAAGTTAAAACCAGATGTAAACAATATCCTGAAACACCACCACCTTCTCCGGGCCCAATCTCTTTTACAGTGGACTGAGGTGAAGCAGAAGACTGTTCCGAGGTCTGACAAATTGAAATTTGAAGTTCTTTTTTGGAAATTGATGCTGCATCCTCCAGGCTAAAGAGGAGAGGGACCATACGGCTTATCGGGGCACAGTCCAAAAGCCAGCATCTCTGATGGTATGAGGGGGCATTATTTCACATCTGGGAAGGCTCCATTACTGCCGAATGAGGTTTTGGAGCAACATCCTGTCATCCACATGACATATTTTTCAGGGAAGTCCTTGCTTATTTCAGCAAGACAATACCAAACCATGCCTCTGTAAGAAGAGACTCTGGGTGCTAAACTGGCTTGCCTGCAGTCCAGTCCTGACTCCCATTGAAAACATGGTGCATTTTGAAGCACAAAATTTGACAAAGGAGACCCCTAATTGTTGAGTAGCTGAAATCCTATAAGAGGCAAGAATAGGATAACATTTCACTTTCAAAACTACAGCAATTGTTCTCATTTCCCAAACATTTATAGTGTGTTAAAAGAGGAGGGGGTGCAATACGTTGGAAAACATACCCCTCTCTCAGCTTTTTTTTTTTAAATGTGTTGCTGGCATCAAATTTAAAATGAGCATATAGTTTAAAAAAAAAAAAACAATTCCATTCTGATTTTTACACAGTGCCCCAACTTGAATATAAAATTGCAGTTAAAGGTACCTTTTTGTTTTTTTTAATTAATTTTTTTTAAGGATGTGATTGATTTTCTACACCAATTCAAGTACCTTTCTCATTATAAATTAAGATGAAGTAAATAATCTGATATTTGTGGTGTAAAGTACCTTTAGACACTAGTACATGAGTTCCAAACAAACAAGTTCAGACTGCACACATGACCTGTCTAATGAAGATGAGATTTGTAAGCAGTCTCTCAGTAAGCTTGTTAGTGTACTTACCATCATTATTATTGGTTGTTAAATGTTGGTTTTGTTGGTTTATTGAGAGTTGCAGTTACTTACAAAAGAAAAGATTTTCATTAAAGCTGTTTCTTTTGAGAATCTTCCTATGCAGAAACTTATGCAGCTAAGGCATAACTTCTCATACAATCTGCGTATCGTGAAAGAAAACATTTTTAAATGTTTATTTTAGTTTCATAAATTATATATACATAACGTTTCAAGCTGAATGTGGTTTATACTAACATCCGAATCACTTCGACTGTACATCCCTGCCTTCAGACTTTAGTCCATACCACTTAGTTGGCTCTTTAGAGTTAGAAAATGCATCCTGTCTGAGCGTCTCCAACCAACAAGATGCCACTGTGGAAGTATTTTCACGCACTATGTTAATCCAGAGGTGGTACTATTCTGTTACGTGTTAGCTACGTTAGGTTAACGGATTTGGTGTGAAATATAAAAAGGCAAATTTCAGATGCTGAACATCTCCGCTGATCATCCAATACGGCTAGGGTGTCCGTGCACTTGGTCTCAACTTTATGACTGAAGAAACATATTTGTCATTATTGTATACTATCAAGTAAAGTAGTTAGTTCAGACTGAAGGATTATTTTTCATGAGTTTCTTCTGAGTGATGACTTGCATGATCAGGTCAGGTCTTTGTGCAATTGTGCAGGATATGCACGCACAAAACATGCTCTGTGTGTGTTGAAATTGATTTGGGTAGTTATGAACATGATTTGGCTCTTAGTTGAAGTTTGACCCAGTCATCACTGAGGATGTTTTGCAGGAATTTTATAAATTGTTAGGAATTTTGAATCTTTTCTTTCCTTTTCCATCTCTTTCTGTCCCTCTCACAGCAGTTCGGACAGTCGGGATCGAGCATATGAGCACAATCCGTATGGACACCATGAACGCAGTGGCACTTTCGATAGGCCGCGGCACTACAACACGGACTATTACCGCGACCGTGCCATTTTTGCTTCTGGAGTTGGGGCCAGCCCTACAGTTAGTGCAATTAGTGCGGGTTTTGAGACCCCAGAATCTCACTTTGAATCTCGAATTCGTGATCCCTTCACTTTGTCTGGTTCCACACGCCGGGATCCTTACCGCGATGACCGGGGACGGCGTGTCGATCGGACTTACCATCATCGCCGAAGTCGATCTTCTCATTCCTCGCAATCGCGGCACCCTTCTCCCCAAAGAACCACGGGACAGACCCCCAAAGCCTCCCATTCCCCAAAACGAGCTCCTGTTTCTCCAGGCAGAGGGCCACGTTCCCGTTCCCGAAGCCGATCGTCCAGCTCAGATTCAGTCAGCAGCACCAGCAGTACTGGAAGTGGCAGGTAGGTAGATTTTGATGAACTGCTTCCATTATTGTAATTGGATCCAAGACTGGGTGTTGCTCATCTTGAGTGTTGCAATCTCTCCGTTTGGGTTAAGGAATCAATTTAACAGCGGTGTTTTGAATATCTGATACTTTTGAAACGGTCCCTCCCTATTCACACGTTGGTCATGGAATACTAAATTTTCTTCGTATTCAACAAAAGGCAGTAATTTGAGATGTTTGTTTCAAAATGGTGTACTCCTTTTTAAAAAAAAAAAATTATTGTAGAGGTTTGCATTTCGGGTTAGTGTTGTAATGTTGTAGAAAATGGTATTTTTGAGAATAAAGGCACCCTATAAAACGTTGAGTCCATGGTCGGACATTCAGATCACTGTTTATCCTCGGCGATGGTAAAAGAAGTTTTGGTGAGAATTTCAGTTCGTTGCTGTGCAGAAGAACTATTGCTTGTTTCCTTGGAGATTTTGGACTATGCTGGATAAGTATACTTGGTCAGAGGCTGTTCTGGGATGATCTGTTTGTAGGCTAGCGACTTGCTTTTGTTCGTTAATGTGAATTTGGTTTTGATGTACCTTTTTGTTCCAAGGAGGTGTTTTTTGTTTTATGTCTAATGGCAGCAGTGACTCCAACAGCAGTTCCAGTGAGGGCTCCCGAGCACGCTCGGTTCAGTCTGCAGCCACTCACCCGCCTCCAGCTCCTCCTCCACTATCTCTGGACTGTGATGAACCACGTAGGAGTTTTGGTATCAGGGTTCAGAACCTCCCTGTACGATCCACAGGTTAGTATTGAAACTGTGTATGTTAGGGTGGCTTCTTTTGCAGTAGTACAAAGTCAGTCACGTGACGTTTTCTTCTCCAGACACAAGTCTAAAGGATGGACTTTTCCATGAGTTTAAGAAGTATGGGAAGGTGACCTCGGTGCAGATCCACGGCGCCTCGGAGGAGCGATACGGCTTGGTGTTCTTCAGACAGCAAGAAGACCAGGAGAAAGCGCTCAGCGTGTCCAAAGGAAAGCTCTTCTTTGGGATGCTGATAGAAGTGACTGCTTGGAATGGCCCTGGTGAGTGTTGCAGTTGTGGGATTTTGAGTTTTTCAGCTTGATATTCTTTCCTTACCGGTTTGCCGACTCCAACAGAGACAGAAAGCGAGAATGAGTTTCGGCCATTGGACGGACGGATTGACGAGTTTCACCCGAAGGCGACCAGAACCTTGTTTATTGGAAATTTGGAGAAAACGACGAATTACCAGCAGTTGCTTGATGTTTTTCAGCGCTTTGGAGAGATTGTGGTAAGTGGTTGACTCAGATATTTACTGATGCCCTGTGAAAACCTGCCCTCCCCCGATCTCTCATTAGTAATGGTAGGAGGCCAGTGCTCTTGCTTCACTCCCCTGTTTTTGCTTTGGTCTTTTTAGGATATCGATATTAAGAGGGTTAACGGTGTTCCTCAGTATGCCTTTGTGCAATACTCTGACATCGCCAGCGTGTGTAAAGCGATTAAGAAAATGGATGGAGAATACCTGGGCGCCAACCGACTCAAAGTATTTGTCCAGCTTCTGTAGTAAACTGAAGTCTTCAATCACATGTATTCACTTTCACGCAACTTTGCTATCCATCTTCCTTTTGCAGCTTGGTTTTGGGAAGAGTATGCCTACGACCTGCGTATGGTTAGACGGTCTGTCCTCTAACATCACAGAGCAGTACCTTACACGGCACTTCTGTCGCTATGGACATGTGGTGAAGGTATTTTACATGACCAATGCATCTCGTTCTGATTGTGTTTTTCATTTTGTGTTGAATCCTGCTTAATTATTTGCTTTTGGTAGGTCGTGTTTGACAGATTGAAAGGGATGGCCCTGATTCTATACAACAACACAGATTTTGCACAAGCTGCTGTAAGAGAGACCAAAGGATGGAAGATTGGTGGCAACAAAATAAAGGTAGCGACCTGTGCTCATTTCCTTGTTGCCCTGAATGAGTTTCAAGCATGAAAATGTATTTCTAGTTGTACCTCTCGCTTCAGGTATATGCTTGCTCTCTATAGGTTGATTTCGCCAGTCAGGAGAGCCAAGTTGCATTCTATCGCTCTATGCAGGCATCAGGGCAGGATATGCGTGACTTCTATGAAATTCCCTCCGACAGAAGGTAACCGTTTACAAAAGATGCCTCTCGTAAGAATAAGACGGAGCTCTTTTTTTTTTTTTACCGACATGTCAGATGTAGTCGTTTATAACCTTAACCCATTTCTCATTGTCAGGGACGACCGAAGACCTTCCTATCATGAATTCTCAGCAGAGAGGGCATACTACGAGAATGTTCGGGCACCGGGAATTTATGCCGACGATCCACGGCGAGACTACCCCGCTCGCAGCCGTGAGCGTTATCCAGAACTAGACCATTACCAAGGTGACCACTATGATCCACGCTATCATGAAGATCCACGTGAATACAGGGATTACAGAGACCCCTTTGAGCAGGATATCCGAAAGTATAGCTACATCCAGCGGGAACGCGAACGAGAACGGGAACGTTTTGAGGCCGACCGCAGCAGATGGAGCCCGTCCCATCCACGGCGTCCCGTAACCCCTTCTGCCTCTCCTTCACCCACTGACCGCGTCTCGAGGGAAGCAGAGAGACGTGTGTACAGGCACTCATCTGAGAGAAGTGGAAGCTGTAGCTCTTTATCACCGACTCCTCAGTTTGAAAAGTCTGAAAAGTCTCCAGTGGATTATAAAACCGAGAGTCTGAACAGAGAAATGGAGCAGGCCGAGGCTGACCGCGTAAGTGTGACTGAAAAGAGCAAGCGCGGCAGGCGCAAGGAAAAAGCAGACAGAGAGAAGGGCGAGAAAACAAAATCGAGAAGGGGGAAAGTGCAGTCTCCTAGCGTACCTTATTCTGAAGCGGACAGAGAGCCTAGCCTGGATTCGAATTCTGGAAAAATGAAAGGTTCAGATGTGGAAAGCTCAGAGAGGCAGAGGCACAAAGTTGAGAGTGAACCCTCTCCTTCTGATCTGATGTCTCGTCTGGAGTCGCAGAAAGAAAGGCTTGACGGTGCAAAAATTGATTCAGTCGATCGGGATAGCAAAGGAAGAACAAAGAAACACCTCAAATCAGAACTTGGAAATGAAGGGAAAGATTCCCTTTTGGATTCCGACAGGCTCGCGGCACGAAAAAGGCGTTTTGGCGATCCCACTGGCAAAGCCATAAAACAGAAGAGAGGTCGCCTTGAAGACGAACAGAGCACAGGGGCAAATCAACCTGCAGATTTTGGGCCATCTTATCCGAAGGAAGGAGAAAGTGATGTGAAAACATTCGAAAAAGAGGCACAGAAGAGAGAGCATTCCAAGTCCAAATCAGAACGGATGTCTCATTTGAAAGACGAATCAGATCATCGAGCCGATTCCCAAAACTCATCTGGGCGACAAGCGGAACATTCTGAGACTAACGTAGAGTCTTTAGACTCAAAATCTCAGTCTGGGCCAAGTGTGTCAAGGCGTTTCTCCAATGACGGAACCCCAGAAAAGGACAATAAAGGCAGAGAAGAGTATGTGGATATAGATCTTTCTCAGAGTTATCGAAAGCAAATGGAGCAGAACCGAAGACTTCGCCAGCAGCTCCAAGAGCCTGACAAACCAGGAAAACCAGATACTCCTCAGTGTGTCGACACCGAAGATTTTGAACACCGTAGCTTAGTGCATGAGGTAGGCAAGCCACCGCAGGACGTCACCGATAATTCTCCATCGAGTAAAAGCAAGAAACAAGATCACTTGGACATGGAGGTTGGTACCAAAAGAGAACGGGTATACCGAATTTTCCGGCCAAAGAGCGAAGAGGCAGAGTGGAGCACAAACTCACCTGGGTTTAATGCCTCTCAACATGGAGAGGAAGAATATACGGATGTTCCCCAACTAATTACCGTGAAAGAACAACCAAAACAGGAAGACAGTTCTCACCAGGACATGGAGCTAACAGTTAAACGTGTCCATACCTCACAAGCGTCAAAGCTAAGTACGTCCCTGCATGATGAGCAGAGACGTTGGGAAAGTCGCCTGAAGCAGGACTTGCTGCCCGACTTTTCAAGGAGCTTGGATAAAAGGCGCGTCAATCGATCATATTTGGAATATAGAATTTGGCCCGATTTAGAGCCTGGTGAGGTGCGCTCTGACTCTGAAGAAGATAGAGAACACAAACCAAACTCTCCCATGCCCTCAACCTCAATGTCCTTCCCTGAACGGCATCGTGGGGACAGATTATCGGAATCCAAACTGACCAGCTCACTGGAAAGGAACAAGTTTTGTTCGTTTGCACTTGACCAGACAATTACACCAGACACTAAAGCTTTGCTAGAGCGTGCAAAGTCCTTATCCTCTTCGAGGGAAGACAACTGGTCTTTTCTGGACAGCGATTCTCATTTTGCCAGTTTCAGAAGTAGAAAAGATACGGAAAAGGTCGAATCGGCACCACGACCAACTCCTTCATGGTACATGAAGAAAAAGAAAATACGAAGTGAGTCCGAGGATAAACTAGATGACCGAAAGGAAGATCCGAAACCAGAAGAACAAGAGCGACGAGAGCTCTTTGCCTCTCGCTTTCTTCACAGTTCTATTTTTGAGCAAGACTCAAGACGTCTCCAGCATCTCGAAAGAAAGCATGAAGACCCTGAACATGGCATGGGCTTTCCAGCGAATCAGCAAGGCCAAACTGAAGGTCAACCTGATTCTGAACCGGTGGTACTCTTCCACGATCGCTTTTTAGAGTTGACGAGACTGCAGCAACAGAAGGGAAAAGAGCAATCTCAGCAAGAATGCAAGAAAGAGGAAGGCATTGATGGCCAAGTCAGTGATAAAACGCAGGAGGAAGAGCAACGTGGTGCTGTTGAACTGGCTGAAACGAAGCCGGCCGAGAACAAACCGGTCAGCCCTGTACGAACGCCTCAGTCGAGCCCTGTGCAAATCATGCAACCCCTTCCTGTTCCAGAAACTCAGAAATTGCCTGTCGTAACAACTAAGGAAACATCGCCACAGCGGGACGTTTGTCATGGTGAAGCATCTTCCCTGAAACAACTCGGTTTTTCAGTAAAGGAAGAAAAACAGCCCGAACAGCTGTTAGTCTCCTCCTCGACAAATTCACTGCCCCAAGAACCCCCTGATTCAATTAGATCTGATTCCCAGGACTCAAAACCTTTAGTGAGCGAAATTAAAACGAGTCCTGTTAAAGAGTCAGAACTGACCGACGACCGGGATGTCGAGCGATGCCCCGATAGCGAGACCCAGACCGCTGACACTCAGGTGAGCTATGAACCAAAATCTGAGCCTCAAACTGAGCTTGAATTACAGAATTCTGCCTCTCCTATGATGGTTGATGAAGTTGAAGGAAGATTGGAGAAACCCGAGCCTGTAGCAATGGAAGTTGAACCTCCTGCCAAAGAAACGGAGTCCAAAGGTGCAGACAGTCCTCCAGTGGAGGAACCGATCTCTCCTCCTCCAAGGTCCAGAAACAAGAAAGGCAAGACCTCACCGACAACACCGGTAGCCCCTTTGACCCCAACAAACGCACCAGATAAACAGAGTACTCGCAAAAGTGAACGCATTGATAGAGAAAAGCTTAAACGGTCCTCTTCTCCAAGAGCGGACTCCTCGAAAGCAATTTCGGATGCCAGATCAACTGGCAAGTCACCCATCCATAGCTCTGAGACTGAACAAAGCGTAGAACAAAACACTCCCCCTGTGAGAGCAAGGCGGAGAAATGTACGTTCTGTTTATGCCACCCCGGTAGAAGATGAATCTACACCTCAAATTGGCAAGGATGTGGAGTCCTCACGTGGCGCACGCAAGCGTGGTGTAGACAGAGATGCAGGGCAACAGCAACCAGAAGCAGACAGCCTTCCTGTACAGCCACCTGCGCGGCGGGGGCGTCCGCCGAAGAATCGGCGTCAAGGAGAGGATTTTTCAGCGGGGAAGAGCGAGCGGTCAAAATTAACTGAGACGAAGGAGTCTGAGATAAATGAAAGTGGAAACAATGAAACGGTCACCAAAGGAGGCAAAGGCAAACATTCTCCCTGCTTGAACAAAGTTGCAAATCAAGGTGCTGGGTCTGGTTTGGCAAAAAAGGGAGAAAAAGCTGATAAAATGCCTGAGGTTATGACTCCTGCTGAGATGGATGTGGGTTCTCGGGACGGCAACGTCCAGCACGATGGTGGTCCTTCAGTGACAAATGAGCCGAAAGAGGAGCCAAAGGATGAGCACAAACCGAAAAGCGATTCAGAACCAAAACAAGAGACAGACAGAATTCCTCAAACGGAAAGCATTACTGGAAGCCAAGATAAACTCTGCGAGTCTGTTCAGGAGCAGTCACCTTTGGACAAAAGCGTGAGGACAAAAACTACTCGAATAACTTGTAATTCAAAGCTAATGACAGAGGATAAATCTCTTGTTCTCAAAAACCTCAGAATCAGGCTTGATGTGACTGAGGTGAAGGCGATGCTGCAAACTGGCGAGGATGAATCGAGCCATGACGACGGTCCTAAAAAGGTGGTGCCAGGTACATCGCCAAAAGAGCAAATATTGGATCCTCGATTTGAGAAAGGGGTCATGGAGGAGGATGGTAATAAAGAGTCTGTAACAGCACTCCCAAAGGTCAAAGATCCTCATGAGGCATTGTTATCCCACCAGATGGAGCTCGAACAAGCTGTGGAGAACATTGCCAAGCTCACAGAAGACCCTGCTGCTCTTCAATTCAAGAACTCGACTGAGCCCCAAGCCCCTTTATCTGAACTTGTAGAGGGGCATGAGGAAGACAAGCCTGCTAATCCTGCTAGTGAAACAGAACTTGCTGCCGCTATTGATTCCATCACCTCTGAAGACGTATCTTGCAGCTTGCCGCAAGACCAGGTCATCGGCACTACTGTAGATCCAGACCCAAATGTTCAACCTCTGGTCCCAGACGCCAAAGTTGTTGAAGGTAGCAACTCTATCCCTGTCCAAGAGGAAGCTTCAAACACAGGAACACCGAGAAAAGGGGCAAAAGGAAGACCAAAAACCCAGAGGAAAGCCAAAGGCCAAAAGGCTGCTGCGAACAAAAAAGAAGCCGTCAAAGAGGTGGTAGTGGAACCTGAGAATATTTCTGTCAAGTCCTCGCAGTCCGTATCCCCAGTGGCACCAGCAGTTGCAGAGATTCCACCCGTGGCTGCTGCTGTAATTGCCCCCTTATCGAAGCAAGATTGCGATATAACCCCTAATATTGTCCCTGAAGTTCCTAAAGTGATCGAGAGTGCTCTTAAAGAGCAGCCCGACTTGCCAAAATCATCTAGTCCGGCAGCAAGCAAAAGCCCGACGTCGCTCAGGCCTCAGCTTAATCCTTATGAATGTACATCTCCTTCTCTGTCTCCCACAAGTATTTGTCTCAAACCTTCACATCAAAGACTTTCCGTTTCCCCCACAGACCGATTGAATCAGTCTAAAGAGATGGCGGTTGTCTCGCCTTCAGCCACTCCCGCAACTCCGTTAGAGAACCCAACATCGCTGTCTGATTCCTTTGCTCATGATACTAACACCAGTGATCTGCGTCAAATTCTTGCAAAACCGAGAGGTATTCCGATCTGTGCTACTTCTGGAAGCATGCATACAAGGGAGAGTGAGGTCAAGAGTGCGCTGCATGAAAACAGGCAAACTTCTGTTCCAGCTCAACCGGTAGTTCGCCAGCCGTCATCGTTACCATCCACGGAGACGAAGCAAGTCTTTAACGAGAAATCTGTGATTTCTGTCATTGCCTCTACTGCCACCTCAGTCATCAGTCGAGTTTGCAACCCCCCTGAATCCGAGGAGAAACCTGGTCTTCCGATGGCGAACCCATTCATGGAAAAGCAGCCACCAAAACAGATGTACCAGACAAGCGTGGAGGAAGGTAGCACTTATCACGGTCCTCCCGTTGGAGAGGAGGGTGGGAATCCAGGTCGCTATATCGTGGAGAGCACATCCTTGAGTACAGGCCCCACTGCTGGGCTCCGGGTAAACACTTCTGAGGGGGTTGTGGTGCTGAGTCACTCAGGACAGAAGAATGAGGGACGACAAAGGATTAGTGCCAAAATCAGTCAAATTCCACCACCGAGCCCAATGGATATTGAATCTACGCAGCTGGTAACGATGCCTCAAATCAAACAGGAACTTTACAGTGGATCCCAAAGAGATGCGTCCAAGGGCTCAGTACCTCCAGCGGACCATGGTCATACCCTGAAGTTACAAATGAATGTTTCTACTAAGCATGAACCTGGACTGGACAAATTGGACCCGTACTCTTCGGTGCAAAGCGGGGTTGTAAAAAGATTACAGCAGACACCAGGCCCCTCACAAGTAATGGGTTACCATCACTCAGAATACACAATGCTGATGAAGCATCCAAAGAAAGGGGAAGGAAGTGAACCTCTTAATGTGGAAAATGTGAAATCTCCCTGGGTGTCAACCATAAGTCCTGCCATAAGCCCTCATCTTCCCTCGACGGGTAGCAATCACGTTGGGTTCATATCGGGCACGCCAACGGATCGAGCCTCTTCACATGTTCAGACCAAGCAGGAACCCCGCTCGCCACGGAAATCCAGTCACGCCCATTCTCCCTTTGCCAAAGTGTCTTCTCCTATTGGCTCTTCGTCTCCTAAAGGCGTGTCTATGGTCTTAGCGACCGGTTTGTCCGCCATGTCTCAATATGTTCCCAACATGCACCACACCGAGCAGTCAGTTATCATGCCTCCTCATAGTACTCATGGAAACCTTGGCAGAATGTCACCTCACCGCGTGGGCCAGGCTATTTCCATGGGTCACCTTTCTCAGGGAGATGTAAGGGTTAACACACCACCACTATCAGTGATGAACTATGGAATTCACTCTGAAGGCCTCTCTTCATCTTGGGCGCCTGGTCAGCAGCGCCCCACATCTCCTCATGCTGTGGGGAACAGAGAAATGGTTCTCAAAGTCAACCCGGCCAGTGCAAGGGGTCATGAAACGAGTGAGGAGGAGGCAGCAAGACGGTTTCATCAAGTACTTGGAAGGCAAACGGCGACTCAACTCAAACCAGAGTCGTTACCAGCTGAATACCGCAGTGCACTTCACAGTGGCCTGCCAATGGACCGGTTTAACATGCAAACGAGAGACATGCGGATGATCATATACCACCCACAGGGGGAGCGTCCGGCTGCCGAGCTGCACCAGGGACATATAGCAGAGGCTGGCCCTCCCAGCTCAACCCCAACCAGCATTACAGCCTCGCTCTCTCCACGGCCTCACCTCTTGCAGAAAGGTGTGTCTGACAAGGATGCCCTAAAGCAGTCTGAAGTAAAGAGGGCCACACCACCCCCTGGGAAAGATGGAATGCTAGGAATACGTGGTGCACTGCCTGCCATGGCCTCTCCTAAGCGAGTACAGATGATCTCCTCGGGGACTGTGCCATCCTTTTCTGAGTATTCAACTATGTACACCAATCTGCGCACTGTGCACTTGCAGTTTCCTGAAAGTTCGCCACTGGGGATCAGCCAACCTCCTCGCAATATCACTCCATCACAGGCAAGTTGAAGCAGTCAAGTTAAATCTGTGTTATTTCTGCACTGCACTTGATGCCCAAATGACTTGTATGACATCTGTTTCATTGTCCAAAAAGGGTGCTCAAGAATCTGACCACAACCAGGCTCAGAATGAAAGTCAAGTTGAACCTGTTGGACACCAGCAAATCAATATGGTACAGCTGCTCACGGTAAGCCACAGGGATATAATTTTAGGATTGGGGAAAAAATGATTTAAACTCCTCCTTAAATTGAGATTATTAAAGATCTTCTGTGTGTGTCCCCCCCCCCCAAAAAAAATAAATAAAACCTCTCTTGAACAGAGGTATCCTATAGTGTGGCAAGGCTTGCTGGCATTGAAAAATGAAACTGCTGCTGTCCAGTTGCATTTTGTGTGTGGAAACAAGTCTCTTGGTCTGCGCTCGCTTCCTGTGCCAGAGACTGGACCTCCTCTGCGTATTGTCCAGAGGATGAGATTAGAAACACAACAGCTGGAAGGAGTAGCTCGCAGAATGACTGTAAGTGTCTGAACTACATAATTTGTTTATAAAGTGAAAACTTTCTTTTAAAAAAATTTTTCTTTGCTGTATTCAGAGACGCAAATTATCTCAAGATTCCAAGATGGTTATTTTTTTATTACCCCGTCATTTTGTATACCGTACCACTTTCTCCATTTTTTTCTGCAGGGTGAGAGCGAATTCTGCCTTCTGCTCGCTATGCCTTGTGGTCTAAATCAGGAAGATGTCGTGACACAGACCCAAGTGCTGAAATCAGCCTTCATTAACTACTTGAAGGCCAAACTGGCTGCAGGCATCATCAACGTCCCCAATCCTGGCTCCAATCAGGTGCGTGCACATCAGGTTTTTATCTCTAGAACATGTAATGATTTGGTAAGTGTGGGGCCCTCATGTTTTTCCCGTTGTCTTCTTTAGCCTGCCTACGTGTTGCAGATCTTCCCTCCGTGCGAGTTTTCAGAGTCTCATCTTTCACGGCTTGCTCCCGACCTCATCAACCAGATCTCCAGCATTTCGCCTCACCTCATGATCGTCATCACCTCGGTGTGATCCTGTGCGTCTTTAAAAACCTGGACTCGTTTCAGCCTTGATGTCATGGATGCGTCTGTGTTCTCAGTCTTGATGGAGCTCAGGAGAACCTGGCGACATTTGGAATTCTCTTACATATCAGTGTGTGCAGCACCACTCCACATTATCTCCCATTTCACATTTCTCTGCTGTATTTGTATTTATTTATTTTTTAATTTTTTTTTTTTTTTTTAACTCATGGAAATTCTTTTGGAAATCAGGATGCGAGGTTTTTTTTTTTTGAGTGATGCAAAGTGAATGTGTCTGGGGGTGTTTTTTTTTTTTTTTCTCTTCCTCCTTCTTCCAGATGGAGAATATAACGCCGTTGTAACAGACTAAATTTTTTTTTTTTTAATAATCCTGCACAGCGTTTATTGGTCAGGAGAAATATTGTTGGGACTGTGCATTTCGGAGGATCAACTCATCAGCCTTGCTTTGTCACTCACTTTTGCTAATCCACGTTAGCGTAGGCTCAAATGCCGGCTCTTGGAGTTTTGTGGTTTGAGGGACTGTAAATATTTTAAATATTTGAGGGGGGAAAAAAAACTCTGTGAAAATGGCTTAAACCCCAGGAGAGTTGCCCCTTTTTATTTTCAACCTTGAACCTAACTCCGAAAATCTTCATGGGGATGAGACAAGTAGAAAACATCAACGTAAATGTTTGTTTGTGATGTAAATATTGAAGACTTTGAGCTGGCAGCTCTGGAGGGTTTGTTTTGCGGGCACTTCAAATTTCTTAAATAAAAAAAAAAAATCCAGAAAACTTGAATACAAGTCATTTTCTCTCTCACACACACTAGTGTTCATTGATCTTGAGAATCATTTTTGTGTAAAAATGTCTCTAACAATTGAAACCTTGACAGGAATATTTTTGAAAAATTTTGATGGCATTGTGCATCCATCAGTAGTGTTAACTCAAAACCTTACTTTGACTTAGTCATTTAGTATTTTAGTGTTCATTCTGGTGGCATAAATTTCAAAGGTGTTCCAAAAATACTGGCACCCCTCGTTGTGCCAAAAGGAGACAAACTGCTATGTGCAGTGTGTTAAAATCACTGTCCTGACGTGTGGAACTCCCTGGAACAGTCAGTGATTTCAGAACTCTGTGATTTTATAATTCAAAAACCGTGACCATGTTTTGAGGGAAAACAGTCTGGTGTTCTAACGGAGAACCAAACAGAAAACGATTTCCTGACAACTGTCGAGCAATGAAGTTTGTCAGTATGTTCTGCTGTCTTCACATTCTGTCTGAAAATATCGTAATGAGACGAGTGTAGACGATCGTAACCGCAGCATTATTGCTAACTCTAAACTCAAAGGCTGTTTTTAAATCCAAAGCCACGTGAACACCGGCAAGCTAAAATCTCTTTAAATGGCTGAAATAGAAGAGACAAAATGGACATGAGGAGACACTTGGACTCCAAATGCACAAACCTCTGATTTTCAGTTTGCTGCAGTAACGCGAAATAAACCTGATAATTTTAGTGACTAAAGAAAATACAAGTGGAAGATAAAGTTTTTGCTTGCAGTGTGCATTTTGTTTTCCATCATACTGATGTGAAAGCTTATTGTCTTGGATCTGTGAAATATTAACTTCCAAGAAAGACTTGAAGGCAGCATGAGCACAGAGAAATTAACTCCTCCTCAAAGATGTGTGCTGTAGTTTAACTACTGACGGAGGAATGTCGATGTTCCACAACATTAAATGTAACCGTACAGTCGACAAAAAGTATTGCTAAAAATATTTAAAAAGGTATCAAATATAAATTGTACTCTTTGGCAAATTGCTGTGGTACAAGAGGAATAAAACATGCTGTGAGGAAAATAATCAACTTTGGGGTGGGAACAGTAACATCACCTCGTCACTGTTTTACTGGAACAGCCCCCCCCACACACACACACACAGGTTGATTAGTTATTGTGCCATAAATTAAGAATTATCCTCAAGTAAACTGAGAACCCAGTTGCATCTTTGTTTCCATCTGAGAAATTATCACTTTATTCTAGGCTTTGATGAAATATTTATAGTGTGGTGTTCCTCTAACGAGGTGTTCACAGCTAAAAAGTGACATGCTGAATTTGCCAGAAAAAATAGAATTGGTTCTGCAATTTAAAAAAAAAATCCTCCTCTTCTAACCCTTGTCTGTCTGGTTCAGTGGTTTGAGTTGAGGGCACTGATTTGGTTCTTTTGAGAACTTTAAGATGAAAGTGAAAAATGAAAGCTCCTCAGAGCAGGCAAGTCTCTGTGTCTTGGTAGGTTGACTCTTGTCAGTTCAAAAGGTCCTTGAGTTCAAACCCAGGCACATCTCCATAGAATATCAGTGCTGAGGATTGTGGTGGAACCACAAAAGGTTCTGGGGAGCAAACGCTGATTCCAGACAGTGTACACAGGATGCGTTTTACTCTTCATCTTCATTTCCATCCTTCAAACACAGCTGGTGAAGCCCAAATATCTCAACCAGTGTCCACCAAATCCTAAATAATCTCCACACCAAAATAAACAACATTAAGGATGGAGCGATCTGGAACAATAAAATACTGACGAGCCAAATGTAACTGTGAACAAAGAAGAACTTTTGAGAAACATTCCAGAAGCTCATCACCCTCGCTCGAGGTTTGGAGTTGTTCTCGTGTGTTGGTCTGGTAATGTTCACCTGCAGCTCAGAACTGACCCACCCACCCAAAAGAGCAAGGGCGTAACTTTGGGTCTACCATTGGGGGGGTTAAACTCTGCATATTTATTTATTTAATTTTGTAAAAGGAGTCACCTGTTACCTGGTCATCTGTGCCTCCTGCGCTGCCTGCCTCTCTCCCTCTCTTTGGTCACCTGACCCTCCGTCACCTCCTCCTCCTTCTTGCTGACCTGCTACACCTCCTCTGTTGCCTCCTTCTCTCTCTTCTTCTTCAGTTGCAGCACCTTCTCTGTCACCACCTTCATGTTCTCTCTCTTCAGATGCTGCACTTCCTCTGTGTTCTCCTTCTCTCTCTCTCTGGTCACCTGTCTCTCTCTCAACACCTCCTTGGCTATTGCCCTCTCTTTGGTCACCTATTCTACGATTACATTCTTGAACCTGATAAAAAAAAAAAAGCTCAGTTAATGTTCAAACAGTTTGAGAGAGGTGGTATGTCCAGA
>JAODJS010000019.1:37813674-37823860 GCA_027576325.1 Sciades assimilis | reverse complement strand
TCAGCTGGGATAGGCTCCAGCTTGCCTGCGACCCTGTAGAACAGGATGAAGCGGCTCGAGATAATGAGATGAGATGATCTGCTTCAAATCACAGCAACTTCATAAATGGATTCTGTTTGTGTGTGTCTTTGTAGAGATCTGCAGCAGTTAGAGGACAGCACCCAGATCCCCTTGCTGTCCCACTACTCTGTAACTATAGAGGGTCTGACCACCATCAGAGCCTTTAGGTACACTACACACACTTACAGGTTAAAAAGAAGAATTACAAAATGTTATCAAGGTTCTTTTCATTGCTCATGAGTTTATTTGGGCATTTACTTGATTCCTGTTTGGTTACAGACATGAACAAAGATTTAAGAAGAAACTTTTGGAATACACAGATGCCAATAACATCGCCTCGCTCTTTCTCACAGCAGCCAATCGCTGGCTCGAAGTCCGCATGGTAAAGTCATTCCATCTGTTAATACGTCAACACACACAGACACGTACTATTAAAATAGTGCATATCACACTATAGCCATTCAGGAGTGACGTACAGTATAAAATGACTTGTTATGGTTGGTCATGAGTTGCTCTTGGTCAGTACTGCTTCGATGAAAATCTCAGTTTTCGTCCATCTTGGTCAGTTCTCCCTAGCTACATCGCCGATCAGCCATAACATTAAAATCAACTGCCTAATATCATGTAGGTCCCACTTCTGCCAACAAAACAACTCTGACCCATCGAGGCACGGACTCCACAAGACCTCTGAAGGAGTGCTGTGGTATCTGGCACCACATGACACACGACAACCCGGAGGTGTTTATGGACCTGTTCAAGTGATCCTCGGAGGCATGGGGGTGGCTGGACGAGCAGTGAATGGCCCACCAGTTACTGCTCCTGATCAGCGAAGCGCAGCTTGTAGCGCAGCAACTACCTGTGGAGAACTGGCTGGCATATGCCAAATTGAAGCATGCAATCCTCCAGCAAGTTGGCCACTCCCCAGAGCAACATCAGCAGAGATTCCGTGACCTGATACTGGAGATCAACAGACCCTTCAAGTACAGCCCACAGCTGTGGGATGCCTGCCAGCGGTGGCTGAGAACGAAGGACTAGGACATCGAGGGAATCATCGACATGGTGGTGCTGGAACAAATCACCACAAGGCTGTCAAGGGGACAGCAGAATGGGTCCAGTGCCACCACCCAGCATTGCTGGATCGGGCCATTGAGCTGACCGAGGACTATCTGGCAGTGGTTATTAACAGCAGATATTTTTAAGTCCTGTCATTTGTGAGGTAGGGCCTCCATGGATTGGACTTGTTTGTCTAGTACATCCCACAGATGCTCGATCAGTTTGAGATTTGGGGAATTTGGAGGCCAAGTCAACACCTTGAACTCTCTGTCATGTTCCTCAAACCCTTCCTGAGCCATTTTTGCATTGTGCCAAAGTGCATTATCCTGCTGAAAGAGGCCACTGCCATGAGAGGATACCATTGCCATGAAGGGTTGTGCTTGGTCTGCAACAATATTTAGGTAGGTGGTATGTGTTAAAGTAACATGCATATGGGCCCAAGATTTCCCAGCAGAACATTACTCAGAGCATCACG
This sequence comes from Sciades assimilis, assembly GCA_027576325.1. Lineage (NCBI taxonomy): Eukaryota > Metazoa > Chordata > Actinopteri > Siluriformes > Ariidae > Sciades > Sciades assimilis. The sequence continues at coordinate 37,822,272 of JAODJS010000019.1, read as the reverse complement.
CAGTCTTCACCAGCTTACCGCCTTCCCTGGCCATTCACATGATGTCAAAGAAAACATGATTCATCAGACCAGGCCACCTTCTTCCATTTCTCTGTGGTTCATTTCTGATGCTCGCACGCCCATTGTAGGTGTTTTTGGCATAAGACAGGAGTCTGCATGGGCACTTTCAGATGTCTTTCGGATGAGAGGTGAAACGTCTTCAAGAATTTTCAAGCAAGTCCAGTTGCTCTCTTTTACCACCTACAAGTTTACGATGACCTGGATGACTGAGAATCTTCATAGACATTATCAACATAATCGCCCAGCCAGAAACGTTATTTACACTTACCAGAAAGCTCAGATATTATTCTTAGCAATATATAAAACGCAAAATAAAGTTCTGAGTCAAAGTGAATCCAGCAATGAAGTCTGCATATTGTTTACTGGAATATAATTACTTAGGATTTTGTAACAGAATTCATTTGAATATTAATTCCACTAATATATGCATATAACATTCGCAATAGCGATCAATTATGTTAGTGTTTCTTCCTTGAGCAAAGAAAATAAGGAAATCAAATCAATGGATATAATAAATTCTTCACAAATTAAAAAAAAAGTTGCCATTTTTATTTAATTTTCCAGCCATTTAATTTTAATTTCAAACGATGTAAAAGCTTGACAGCACCAAGTCATCTTATGTCATAATGGAATATCATGTTAAACCTCCAACACGCAGTTAACCCAAATCCCACACTGTTTTGTTTTCACTATACACACGCACGCACACTACGTAGGGGATAAAATAATGGCTTTGTTGAACTGTGATAACAATAGCGTCCCATGTGGATCCATCTGGGATTCAGAAACGGGAAAGGAACGACTCCAGAAAGTGCATGCTGGTCATCATTATCGACATGTTGTGCCATGTTGAAATTTTTGAGGAAATCTGATAATTTTTAATTCTAAAAAAGTGAACACAGTGTGCCAAAATGCATTTAGTCATCACCGAACCCTCGGGACATTCAACCAAAACGTTTATGAAAAACAAGAAGAGTATAAAAGTGAAGTGTGAAATGGGTTCGGACATGCCTGGGATATACTCCGAGTAGAGCAGAAGAGGAAATACAGTACCTGTATGACTGGGTTTCCTCCCTCGAGCAGAGCGATGGCCAACAGGATGCTCTCCTGAAAGATACGGTCGCTGGTGGCGTTCATGATGAGGTCGATGACCAGGTCAGATGCTCCCTCTCTGTCCAGATGACACTGGACCTCGGCCAGACTCAGCTCCCCTCGGGCTCCCACCACACATCCAGAGGATGCTAAGTGGGCAAAAAAAAAAAAGATTCCAGGGGGATAGGATTACATACCAGAGGCACACCCATACGTGCTTGTTGAACATCCCTTTCCATATTTAGTCCCCATATTCCATTAGAATAACTTCCCCTCTTCTGGGAAAGGTCGAGGGTTCGAGTTCTTCTTTTCCGACCATGGCAAACAATGCCTTCACAGAGTGTGCTTTGTGTGCAGGGGCCTTGTCCTGTTTTGTGTCAGTTCTGTGGCAACACTTTAAGGGCCTACATTTTCCTGTGATGGTCAGGTGGCCACAAACTTTTGGCCATATAGTGTATGCAAGCACCCAAGTCCAATTGAGGACCGAGAAGACAGATAGGGGAAGGACAGAGATGTGATCTATGCTGCCTCGGTCTTGGGACCTAAACGTGTAGAATTATGGGAATTTAGGCGAGTAACACACTGGATAACAAAATGTGCAAACCAAACAGCACAGCATACTGATGTGATTTGTGTTGTTTAGTTTTTCCTGTCAGACACAGATACACTTCCTGTAGCAGGTGCGTCTGCAGGCTATTCCCACAGGAAGTGTGGGCATCCTGATTCCGTTGCCTGGTAACAGCAGAGACGGCTCTGACTATGTAGGACATGCAGGGGGGAAAAAAAAAAGCGAGGGTGACAAGGGCAAGGAAGAAAAGAGGGAGAGAGAGAAATGAAAAGCTAAACAGAGAAACAGGACTGAAGCCAGGAACAGACAGACTTCTGATGAGGGGAACAAAAAGGATGAAGATGGAGGAATAATGAAAGACACACACAACTGAAGATGATAATAAACGGACATCGAGTCGCCTATAAAACCTCTGTATGGCAGAAGCAGTATACTTTGGCTTTTAGCTAACACGTACACGCAATGACCCAACTTGTGTGCACTGTGTGCGTGCACACACGTACTATGAAGATCTTCCACTGACATAATTATTACTGCATCTAATTCATCCCACACACACACACACACACCTAACCAAATTCATTCTTAGAAATAGCAGTTCGCCATGTGGGGACTGGCCAAATGTCTCCACAAGGTAGATATTGTCAGATATTCCTATGCTTGTGGGGACATTCAATACCAAACTTTTTTTTTTTATAAAGAATGCACCCCCCCCCACACACCCCTTTTGTTGCCGTTCCATTGACGTAATTATTACTGCGCTTATTTAAGGTTTTGCCTGCATCTCAGCAACCAAAAGTAAACAAGTGTTTGTTTTTAAATATAACACACACACACACACAGCTCTATATACAGTCCCAGTCAAAAGTTTGTACACCCATACTCAACTCATAGGTTTTTCTGTATTTTGTCTCTTTTCTACATTGTAGAACGATACTGAAGACATCAAAACCATGAAATAACACCTGGAACAAATACGGAATTATGTTGTAAACCAAAAAAATATATATTGTTCAAAATGTGTTTCATAATTTATAATCTTCAGAGTATCCAGCATTTACCTTGATGACACTTTGCACACTATTGGCATCACCTTAACCAGCTTCAAGAGGCCATCACCAGGAGTGCTTTTCAATTAACAGGTGTGCCTCGTCAAAAGGTAATTAGTGGATGAGTTTCTTGCCTTCTTAATGCATTTGAGATCAAACAGTAAATAGCACTACTCCATCCACAACTGTAGTAATCCATATTATGTCAAGAACCACTCAACTAAGTAAAAAGAAATGACATCCATGACTTAAGACATGAAGTGACATTTAATAAAAAAAACAAAAAACATTTAATTAGAAGGTGTGTCCAAACCTTTTACTGGTACTGTACACACATTGGGATGACTGTGAATGGAGTTGGTCTACAAATACAGACCTGTTGGAGCTTTACTCTGTACTCCAGGACTCAGGGGTCCGTTACTGAAGGTGGTCAGGCTGTCCCGTCGTCCTCCTGGTTTGAAGTTGCCATAGTAACGGTTTACAAGGATTTGCCTCAAAGCTTCTCCCTGGCAACGCAAGAGGAAGCAAAGTCAAACAAGGCCCAGTTTAACTTACATCAGCTATGATCCTCAACATGTGAGTTTCGGGCTCTTGATTCGGAAAGAATATAAAAATAAATTTAAAAAACGCACAAAAAAAACCTGTCAATACCCTGGCTTATATCGGTTAAGATTTAGTGCTGATAAATCTGAATATCTACACAATAACAATAAGAAGAAATGTTTTATGTTAAAGCTCGTATTAATATTTCAGTAAAGGAGATCAGAGATGAACTCTGATCACACATCTAAAACTTAAACGGGGTAAGTTTTCATGTTGAAAGCGCTGTCCGCAAAACCTTTGACCTTTTCAGTGAGTTCTGAGGACAGGATTATGAAGGAGATTAGAAACCCACTGATCTCCAAACATCTTAGACATCTCAAATATATGAAGATAAAACAAGCTGTTCCTTGTCGAGTTATGAAGTAGCCATGAGGACAGGACACCATCTTACATCTCCAAGTCTCAGAACTCACAAATCTGCATCACGAATTTTGCGTTGCTTCAAACATGGTCATTCCATCACTGGAAATCTGCACCGCGAGCCATCAATCATTAGTGATCATACACTTGAGTGAGTTAGAACAACTAGTTAATCGTAGCACAAGAGAATGTGCCAAATTATTGGTGGGGAATCAAATATCTTCCCAAAAGTAGTTGCAGTTCCTCAAAACATACTTCCACATTCAAGACGTGTGGTCAGGCGGGGCATTCAGGGGTTTTCTTCAACTCGCACCTGTCACTCTACTCTAGAGGTCACTGAAGATGGACTGATAATTTTTTTTCTTTGTCCTTTTAAAATGATCTTGGTGATGTCTTATGACTAGATTTCAAAACTGTGGTTTTAAATAAAATAAATAAGCGTGAATCCTGGGCAAGTTTGACTACTTCTCAGAACCATATGAAGATCATATTTTTACCTTTGCTCTTCATAACCTGTCAGACAACACATAAAACTTGCCAAGACTCACCTACAACCCCCCCCCAACAATACATGACTGAAACACGCAACTATATTGGAAATGGCACCAAACCAGGTGTGCGTTTCCTCTTGAGGAAGCATTAGACAAGTTAGTAAAGATAGCAGCCTGTGAGACAGTGCGAATGGACACATGCTGCTTGAGCTGGGGGCTGTCTCGGGTTCGAGCCATGCTACGACCTACCCGTTTCTGATCCTCCATTTGCTTCTGGGGCTGGTTGGGATCAAAATCCTGAGAGCAAGGCGAGTGAGCAGCAAGCCAAAAGGAGAAACAAGGAGGAAGATGGACAGGGAGGGGAAGGGGCATCCAGGAGAACAAAAAGAAAGGAGGGATTAATTCTATTGGCATTAGTCATCATTTTAATGGCATGCTGGGGGAACAAAGTGGGCCAGATTTTATCATGCAATGAAGGAAATAAAAGATGTCTGCACCCATATCTGTGTGTAAGTTGGCTATGTAAGACATGACAAGCACTGGATTAACTAACAAACCAGAAACACACATTTTTACCAGAGCCTCCATACTTAGTAAAAAATAAAGAGAAAAACAAAACCATTCAGTGGACATTTGGTCTGGTGACTAGATTTCATTTCTATATCAATAAAAAGCTAATCATGAAAGAAAAATCAAAAGCTAACATGGTGTCTGGTCTGGAGGTGTGCATGTTTGGGTCTGTGTGCGTTATTGAATTGGATTAGATTCGCTTTCTACAATTAATGTGTTAATTATATCAAAGCAGGAAAGGCAGCCAGGGCGAGAAACACTTGGCAAAGGTGATTAAATGGATTAAAAATGGAAGGGGAAAAAGGTGAACCCTGATGACATCATAAATTGTGTGAGTTAAATGGCATGAAATGGCACAGAAACGAACCTCGAAAAAGAAAAAGCCAGAAATGTGAGCATCACTCGGAAAGTATGAGGATGAATAGATGTGCGAGAGGAGTTTCACTCCGGGGGGGATAAAACAGACCAGTCATGTGCGTCTACGCGTTCAATCCGTTGATGAGGCTCCACCAGAGCTGTGTGTTTGCGTTTCACGGGTCTGTGTGTCTAAATGTGCGCGTCGCATCTGTGTCAACATGAAGAGCTCTGATAAGGCCGTCTCTGTGCGAGTGTGTGTCGGGGCTGTCGTGGAAATGAAATGCATCTGGAGAGATGCTGTGGGACAGAACGAGTACTATCTGCAACGACCCATATTCCTTCCAAAATATGGGTGTTGAACACACCTCGGCAAGGTTCTCTGGCTCAGGAGGGGGAACCAGCTAATGGAGACAAAACACATCCACAAGTTAGTTAATACACAGAACACAAAAAACAAAAAAATAATGTGACCATCTCAAACCTGGCATGCAAACGGTGCACTTATGTGCCTCAAGGTGGTGGTGGTGGTTGGTTTTTTTTTTTTCTAAATTCATATCATTAACCCAATCAGACCATGGCTACTTGAACAGATCAGAGATAAAACGCACATGACTACAGGCTCGCCCGAGAGGAATCTCAAGGAAGCACAAAACAAGACACAGCAGCAAAATTAACACACTGCATTAATACTGCATTCCCTCACCCTGCAAGGTGCTATATTTGGAAGCGGCGCGTCACGTGGCTTATATAACGAAGCCTCATCATGTAGGTCATCTGGGAAACCAGACTCGAGGCGCATGGCGTACATAAACACTGCCAACTTACAGGAAACTCACCGACTCTTCTGCATTCTTAAACTGCTTATCCCATCTGAGACTAATCGGAAGGTCAGGGTGTGAACAGCCTTGGATCTGTGTGTCCTGTTCTTCAGATACCAAAACTATTAACATGTATTCTTAACATATAAAATTATTTCAGACAATCAGTGAGCAAGGGCCGAGCATAACTGCTGATGAGGGGAAGTACAGTAGGCCAACCTCAGCTACACCTAACTCGCTTTACATGCCTCTGGAGGGTTGTTATTTTAAATGAAGAAACCGCATGTACGAAAAACCACTGCGCAAAGAATTAAGGGATCTGAATAATTCACGCTCCTGCCAGTTCTCGACAACGCCCCTCTGACAACAGAATAATTGCTTGTCCTAGGTAATCCTGAATTTCAAGGGCACCATGTTAATTAATAACCAATTTCTCATAGTTTGCGTCTGAGTCAGTGTCGACATTTATGAAAGATTAACAAAAGGATGATATCATTGTAAAAGTCTGTCAATAAAATCATTATCTCTCCATGACAAATCAATTGAGCATGTGCTTTCCAAGGTAGTTAGGTGTGTGTCATACTTAAGTAGGGTTAAATAATATTCCTTCCTTGATATTTTAAATGTATGTATGTATATGGATGTGTAGACATTAAAAAAGGTTTTAAAAAAAATACATAATTTCCAGTTCATAGAAATCATGTGAGGTGAGTACAGGACAGCGAGGCAGCAAAGTGAGAGCAAGCACTACAGTTTCATGGTCCAAACTTTCAACACGGCACAAATGACTGCGGACAAGACACAGTGAAAACGTGGTACAGACACATTGAGTTACAGCCTGAGATCATGGCACACACTTTGGCCACTTGAGGAAGAGGGACAGATGGCTAGTGCACTGCTTATAGCACTGATCGGATCTCTCTCTCTCTCACTCACACACACACACCCCTGGATACGGCGGGAGGGGGAATAAAAATGTTGAAAAAAAAAAAGTGTCCCTCTTAATGCCAGCAGCAGCTTGCAGACACCCCGAGTGGAAAGGGGTGGGGGGGTGTAATAACAACCTGTGACGCACGACGCCACGCAGTTGAGTAATAACACAACCAACCAGGAATCTCCCTTTGTGCAAGTTCGCAAGAAGGGCTGAAAAGCAGAACCTTGTGATGTTAGCAAGGTGCGACTGACTTGAAATGTCCCTTTGCATCCAGCAAAGTACTTATCATGCTGAGCATCAGTTCAGAAGAAACAACATGCGTGGCATCAGACTATTTCTTCATTTCCTCTGCCGTTCAATCAAAATCTGCAGGCAGCAGAAGGTGGGGGATCAAAATGCATGCCACAGAACAACTGGTCCGCAGTCACTGGGGTGATGTTTGTTTGCATTACAAAGAAATCCAGCACAAAGTTGCACCGCATGACCCATCATGAAGCGTGAAATTATTTTACTTTTCTTTTGTAAATATATTTTAAAAAATAAAATAAAAAAACTGTACACGTAGGGTCCTGCACTCCACAGTTTACTCAATGATATACTTGTACTACATTTTAAATGCCACCAACAACCGGGTGTTTTTTTTTTTTTGTGAACCTTATCAGCTCAACCCCTTCTCGCTCTAGGTTTACTGTTGCACTTGAAATTTCTTGTAATTTCATTAAAATGTAGAAAGGTGTCAAATTAAATTGATTTGAAATGGCTATCGATGAAGCGCAATAGTTAGATGATTAGACAATGATAAACAGGGTTCTTTGACAGCCAGTGCACAGGATATTGTGTTCCATGAAGCAAAACCTCATGAGGGGAAATTTTTTTTTTTTTTTAAACACAGTCAGACTCCAACACAGATTGTTGCCAATTTTGCCTTATTAGGACAGCATTATTGCTGTGAGTCACTCTAAATGATTCCGTAGAATTCATGGAAGGGAAATGGACCATACTTGTCTGCTGTGTGCGTGTGTGTCTTAAATAGGTCACAACGCCCAGTGATATGGAAAGCTGTATCCTCGTCTGTGCCACCCAATAAAAATGAACCTTTCCCGAATAAAAGATCGAGACTGAGAGCATTTTTACACCTTTACTCACTGCACTATTGTCTGCCTCTAAAGCCAGAATTACACCAAGCAGCTTCTTGATGCTGATGCAATTCATAATAATAATAAATTTGATCTAAATGGCAGAGATGGTCCAACCGGTAGAACCCAGTGGATATGGTTTACGTGATTCTATGTGGTGTTTTTTCCATCCTGGAAATCCACTCCAGCACAAAAACGGGACACAATGACCAGGTCAGCCTCTTTATAACAACAACACCAGTTACACCAAAGAAGCTCCAGTAAAACTGTGGCCCCGTCCACACGACTACGTTTTTGTCGAATCCGCATAAATACTTTATCGTTTCAGCCTCACGTCCAGACGGCTTTTTCGAGGTGTGAAACCGGTATTTTTTGAAAACGGATCCTAGAGTGAGAAAATCCTAAAACGCCAGATAGCCTGAAGTCGTCTGGACGGCGAAGCGGATTTTTTTTCAGAAACGATGTATAAGCCCCGCGTCTCTAACCTTTAAAGATCAACATTAGCGTAAAAAAAACAATTGGCCGTTGATAAATAATAGTTTCAACATCCTAATTTGACT
>JAODJS010000019.1:35086847-35096989 GCA_027576325.1 Sciades assimilis | reverse complement strand
GACAGTAGTGAGACCAGCTGTGATGTATGGATTGGAGACCGTACCCTTAACGAAGAGACAGGAGGTAAAGTTGGAGGTGGTGGAGTTGAGGTTTGCGATGGGAGGTTGGACAGGAGAGGGTGAGCACATCAGAGGGACAGCACATGCGGAGAGCTTGGGATGAAGCTAAGAGAAATGAGACTGAGATGGTCTGGGCACATCCTGAGAAGAGATGTTGGAAGGAGAATGTTGAGGATGGAACTGCCAGGCACACAAAAGCAAGGAAGGCCAAAGAGGAGATACATGGATGTGGTGAGAGAGGGCATGGAAGTGGCAGGTGTGGTAGAGAAGGATGCGGAAGATGGGGAGCAATGGAGACGAAAGATCTGCTGTGGCAACCCTTAATCGAGAGCAGCCAAAAGAAGATAATGTAATAGTTGTGAATATATGCCCATGTTTAGCACATTCATTCATTTCCTTTGAGTGGTGAGGTCCATGGGTCCATCTTGCCTTGGACAAGTCCCTAATCTATCACAGTTCTAACACAGAGAGGCAGTCAGCTATTCACACTTCCCACCAGTTGATCTAATCCACATGTCTTTGGATTGTTCAAGGAAACCCATACAGGCATCGGAAGAACATATGGACTCTACACAGAAAGCCCCAAGTCAGTTGTGAGGTCAGAACCTGCTTGGTGACGGTGCTAATCACTGTACCACCGTCTTTTATATTTTTTTGAATTCTCAAACCTAATTGGTCAGAAGGCGCTGATCAGCTTTCTATTAGCTGTAGTTCAACTTGCAGGTTTGTTAATGTGCTCATTCAAATATGTTCTCGTTTCTACTAGTAACATCTCGTTCGTTCAGACTTGTAGTGTGGACGCTATAACATCTCATTAGAGTTTCAAAGATGTGTAGTGACTTTATCCAAGAAAAGCGTACACTGTAATTCCATGTTCTCCACTTCTCAAAAATAAAAGGTGGTGGCAGGGGTTTAGGGGCCGCCTAGGCCCCCGACAGGGTCCGAGACGGAGCCCTGGTCGGGGGGGGGAGTGGTGAAGTTATCTTGAAGCTGCCAGACTTTGGGCTTTTTTTTTTTTTACCATGAAACTGGCCAATAAATGGATAGGAAATGTGAAATTTTTGTAAAATTAACACATTCTTACTGTACATACCATCGTTATTGTCAATGTGAGACTCCTTTGACATTTCAGTTGAGACTGATGCACATCCCTGAATTTATTTATTTGAGCTAAGGGGAGGGTCCCTTCCCACACCATGTGGCGCCAATCTGTTTCCATAGCCCTCTGCCTCTCGCCTATTATATAGCTTGGGTTAAAGTCAGGGGCTAGTCCTCTGGTAACCACGAGAGTTTGACTCCCCACCTGCATCTGTATTGCAGCGTGCCTTGCCAGACAGCAGTAGGTACCATTTTTATGATGGTCTTTGGTACTACCCGACCATGATTAGAACTCGCGCTCTCCTGATTGAGAGGCAAACATCCTGACCAACTAATGGCCAAGGGAAGGTTGGTGGGCCAGAATTATAATGTAGTGGTATGCCACTTTAAAAGTGCCTGTGGGGAACACGAATTGTTTCCATAGTGAAGCTTTCTGTAGTGTCAGGATGGCTGTGGTGCCAGACTCGAGGTTTAGGAAGTCTAATGGTTTGAGAAGGTGATCAAAAGGTTGCTGGTTTGATTCCCTGGACCAACAGGAATGGCTGAAGTGCCCTTGAGCAAGGCACCTCACCCCCAACTTCTCCCCAGGCTGCTCTCGGTATATTGTATGTCACTCTGGATAAGAACATCTGCTAAATACCTGTAATGCAAGTTTGGTGTATGGAAGGAGTCTACAATGTTGGCGCTTTAATAGTCAACAGGATTGTGTTTTGAGAAATGAGGACTTCCTGAGGAATGCTGGGTATGTTGTAAGAGCTAACTTTGTTAAATGCACTTATAAATGGATAAAAAGCAAGCAGGAAATGATGTAAAAAATGTGACACATTGCTGTGGTATAAGAGAAATAAACCACTTCAGAATGTGGCATTAAGGGAAAATAATCAGCTTTGGGGTGGAGGCAGAAACTGTTTTATTGTCCTATAGCAGTGTAGTCTGTGTTTACTTACTGTTTTAATGATTATTAGTGAGTTCTGGTCAAAATGATTGCGTCAGAAGTTCCTGATAGACCTCCTTGATGGCTGTAGACGTGTTAAAATCCTGTCCTAACTTATTGATTGTCTTCTTGAAAGTTTAAATAATCTGCCTCCTGAGTGCTTTCCTTAAACTGCACAAACACTACCTGGTTATCATCCAAAAAAAAGGCAGGGTAATAAAGGTGTGTACGTGCTTGCGAGTAACACAACAATTTAACCTTATCAGTGTTAGTGTGTTACTATCCTGTATAGACAGTCATATCCGTGTCCTACTTTATTCTTCCAGATTTGTTTTTTAACCCCGTGAACATGGAGCCGAGTAAACTGACTCAAAGTCTGGCCGCAGCTGGCCAGTCTCATTTGCTGCACTTCTGGGACCAGCTGAGTCCTGAGGAACAAGCCGAACTGACTCGTGAGCTGGAGGCCATGAACTTCCAGGAGATCAACTCTTTCTTTAAGAATGCCATGGAGACCTCTGATCAGACCAAGCAAGAAAAGGTGGACGGCAGGATGGAGCCAGTTCCACGCGAAGTCTTGGGTAGCGTGACCCGTGACCGCGAGTGTCTCAAAGAGTGGGAGAAAGAAGGTGAGATTGTGAAGAGTTTGCCAGATCAAGTTTTATTTTTGCGAAATCTAACTGGATGATCATGTTCCTGGTGAGTCTTGGAAAAACCTTGACTTCCCAGGATTACTGTTGATCAATTCTTCAGTTTGGGCAAAACCTCTGGGGTGAGAAACATCTGGTTGTAGTTAGAACTGATGCAAATGGTGTCCTCCTGCTATTTTATGAGGTCATTCAGCACTGTCAGGACTTAATCACCACATAGTGTGGTATTATTATTATTATTATTATTATTATTATTTTTCTTTTTCCAACTAAAGTAAAGTGACTCATCAGCATGAGTTTCTGCTTCCCACCCATGTGTGTTGAGGATAAGGAAGAATCAACTTGGAGCTAGAATGTATGCTAGAGGTTGAATAAGGTTAGATAATAAACCTGACTGCAGTTTATATAAGATAAAGGCGTGTCTTCCTACAACTCGGGACACTGAGTTTTTATAGCAGTAATAAAGTGGTTTATAAATCCAGTGAATTTGAGGTCCTTGTTTGCACGTACTTTTTTGATACCGTTAATCAAATTTTATGATCGCTTTAATGAAAATTAGCCTTAAAGATAAAACTATGGCTCCAGAGGTAATAGCTACAACTTTTTTTTTTTTTTTAATGACCCTTTAGAGCAGAAGTAGTGAAAAGTATCTTGAGTTGTCACTTATGTCCACAGGTTTGCGATGCATATCTCAGAGTAAAGTGGCGGTTCTGCTCCTGGCTGGAGGTCAGGGAACCAGGCTGGGGGTCACATACCCGAAAGGCATGTATGACGTCGGCCTGCCCTCGCACAAAACCCTGTTTCAGATCCAGGCTGAGCGCATCGTCCGACTGGAGCAGCTCGCGAAGCAGCAGTACGGCACAGAGTGCTGCATCCCATGGTGAGGATGTACAATATTTAAATTATTCCACAAAATCGAGTCGACCGTAAGCAGATAGCAGAGTCGGCTATAATCCGTGTACAACGAGATCGACTGACTGGAATAACTGTTTTATTCTGCCCATGCTCACTGGATTTTGAGAAACAGTTTTTTTTTTTTTGCAAATTCGTTAAATAAACCTTTTATACAAAATGTCTGACAAAATAATTTCCGCTTAGAATATGGGTCTGTCTTGAAACTGGGGACTGTGGGGGTACTCCACTAAATGTACTCAGTCAATAAACTATACAGTTTTGAATGGTGAAATTTTTAATTTTAAATAAAATGATAAAACTAAATCTTTGTGAATATTCAGAATTTGGCAAATTCTGCAAATTTGTGGAAAAATGGCAGCTTGATCTGGGATATGATAAATGGTGTGAATATTAAATGAAGCTCATGTGTATCTGTATGATTTGATGCATTATGCTGCTGTCAAGGGATTGGCTGATTTAGAGAACTGCATAAAACAGAACAATGGGTGGGTGTTCCTAATAAAGTGGCCAGTGAGTATCTATTTTGGGGATGTTTTGTTATGGAAGGAGTCTCCAATGTTGGTGTTTTTGTACCTGTACACTTTCCACCACAGCAAAGCCTTCAGATGAGTTTGAAATTTAGATATCAGGGCTTGAAATTCACAGTGGTCCGGTCGCCCGAGGAAACTTAATTTGCCATTTAGCGGGTAATTCCTGTCACTAGGCAGCCCGGCTGGCTAGTTGAAAATAAAAAATGTAAATGAAGCAAAGATTCAGACTAGGGCTGTGCGATGTATCAAATATACTCGATGTATCTCCAGAAATTGTGAGGTATCGTAGCTACTCGAGTATTTTATGGTCATCTGCCAACTTGTGTTTTTGTTTAATCTTTCGGTGGTTTTCTCCCTGTCCCTCAGGCAGTAACGTGAGCGACTGCCTAAGGGTAAAAAAAAAAGTCACACACTCGCCAACCAATCCTGGGTGACATCTCTGTGCTGAAAGGAACTTGCAGGAAGATTTTCTTGTTCTGGTTTACAGTGCTGACTCAGTTTGTGCAATCACTGGTGCTGCATAGACTACCGTGTAAGCTCTGAATTTCAGTGCCAAATTAAAAATGGAAGCAGATGAATTAGTTCCTAAAAGAACTAGTAAGGGGTCCATCATCCGGCATTTTTTTTGGATATCGCGAGGAGGATGTGAAACAGCAAATGCCAGTTTGTAAAGTGTGCAAAAAAAAAGGTATCAAAATACTCGGGTCTTGAAATAAATGCACATTAGTCATGAACAATGGTAACTACTCTCTTTTGTGACAGAAGTAAAATTCATCTCTGAACACATTTTGGCGAGTTACTTTGGAAGGGAACTAGTCCGGCTGGCTGGTGAAAAAATATGAATTTCGAGCCATGCATGCGGATTAATTCTCTGAGAACTTGTCCACAACGAGTTTGAGCATATTAATCTTCCAAAAAACAAAAGGGAGAGGACAACAGATGCTACAAATACACCAATAACGATATACTCTTCCGCCGCCGCTCATCAATCTGTACTTTCTACCTTGCTTAACACCTGAAGTATATTGCTCATGTTATAAGACGAAAACAAATACTGTTCCGTTCTCACAAGAAGCCGTAACATTTGGACAGTCTATGAAAAATTAACCGGACTGGCCCCAGTGCAGCTACAGAAGGAGATACAGAACAGACAGAGGTTCCTGCCCTTATCCAATGAGATCCTGGGCACTGAACAGATGGTGGTGATGAGAAGAACATGCTAAGCTTAATGAACTACCTTTGATGTTGGAACACACCTGTCTGTCAATATGGCAGCCAGGAGCATATGTCCGAGCTTATTGTGATATTTTTCCTCTCTCTCTCTTTCACTCCAGGCCTGACAGTAAGAACTGGCAGTATCAGGAAACCATAAAGAAAGGCGATCTCTTGCTGAACAGAGTGCAGAAGCTTTCTCGGGTCATCAACATGTAGCATGTTTACGCATTTACATCTTTCGCTATTTGATGGTTGTTCTGATCCAATTCGGTTCTCGTGACTTGACTTTTTTGTTTTATGTACAGTATCTAATAAAACCTTTTCAGACAAAACTGCCTTCATCACTGAGTGCCATGCATGTTGAAATTAAAGAACAGACTCGTACATTTCCTTTCTTATAAATAACAGTATAAATTACTTTTTTATTTACAGAAAACCTGTTACAAAACAAATAGACTATACAATCTTTTTCTTTAAATATTACGTAACTCTAACCTACTATGTTTGTTCATGAATTACATTGCAGCCAACACACAAAAGTCCAGCTGTTCAAATGATTGGATTATGTAGGTAGATTTAAAAAAAAAAAAAACCCTCTCCAATTTACACACGAATTATTTTGTCTGCTCGGTGTCGATGCTTCTGAGCTGCGATTCACATTCCACATCTGTGCTTATCAAATCTCTTGTATGAAAAAAAAAAAACATTGCCAGTGGAGCAGGAATTAAAAAAAAAAAAAATGACAAGAGAATTTAATCTTAACCTGGATTAAGGGAAAAAAAAAAAAAGTCAAGAAATTGCTCCAATACTGGATTAAACACGCCCTCGAGGACCTGAAAAAAGAAATAAATTCCTACTCGGGTTTATTCGAAGGTCTGAGTCGACATGGGAATAGATTTGAGTCCAGGAAAAAAAACAAAACACTAATCCGCTTTATCTAGCTTGTGAAATAGTTAGCAGATTAATTAGCAAGATTCAAATCAGATTTTTATCCTGCAAGCAGCCACTCGTGCAATTTTGCTGCCTTTACGGACGCACGCTATTCAAGGGGACGATAACGAGGGCGTGTTTTAAAGATGGGATGTGATTTATTTCAGGATGCGGTGAAACGACCGGTCACGTACATGATGGACAGGTTTTCGAAGCTTCTATAAAAGCATTTATATAAACACTTGTGGAACGTGGAACAGAAATGATTACTGAAACAGGTCGGAAACAAATTCAGGCACTTTTCTGCTTTGTTATTTAAAAAGCTGCAAAAGAACGACTGCAGACTGCAATGTTTGCTTCGGAATAGAAATACGTTTGGCAAAGGTGGTGCATCAAGTGTTCATTCTCGCTCTCTCCTTTATTAAACTGCTTCCTGCATGCCGTGAAACATGAAAACGGTGGCGTAAGCTGCGGTTCGGGGGCCGTTTTAATGACGTTCTATTAAATAATTTATTTTACTTTGCGGAAAGAAGGAAATACCTATTTAAAAAATAATTATTAATAACAACAGAGATGACTCTACTCTTTCCACTCGGGTGGCAACACTCCTTCATAAGGATTTCAGTCCACAACTATAAAGAAGCTCTGTGTTGTGAGTACGAGGCATATTGCATTATTGTCTTGGCAGTGAACCACTTCAAATCTTAAAACGGATCCGTTCACTCAATAAATAATAACGATCTTAACTGTACCAAAAAACGTGTAAGAAAATGCCTGTGCAAAAATACATCTCCGTATGTACAATTTTTTTTTTCCTTTAACAAAATATGTATTCTGAAATAGGGTTTAACTTCAATATTCAGCGATAGAAAAAAGCCAAAGACAGGAAGAAGGAACAGGGGTGGTGCGGGAAAACAAAAAACAACCTCTTCTTTTCCTCAGCTACAATCGCTGACTGACATCAGTTCGAAAATGGTTTTTCTTTCTTTCAGCGCACCTCTACGATTTTATTTTTAACACTCTCAAAGCTGACGAGATCCAGTGCCAGTTCTTTAAGATCTGGATTTGTAAAGAATCCAATTTATTTCAATCCATCAAAAACACTGTTAGGACGGGGAGTGGCAATCGGCGAAAAGAAAGGATAGTGGTTATTCGATGCACAAAAGCAGGAATTGCTTTTGAATTCACTCGTGTGCGTGGGGCGCTACAGGGCTAAGCATGACCTTCGGAGCTTCTCACAGTACTTTGTCTTGTATTGTGTAGTTCTGTGTATTGCCGCTGACCTCCGCTTCACTACACCTGCTCTGGGAAAAGGACGATTTTCGGCTGCTTTCACACTCGGCATGTTTTTTTTTTTTTCCCCCCGCCCTCCCCTCTCAACCGACGGTGTACGGTGTCCCCATGAAGAGAAGAGCGAAGGGAGAAATAAAAATTAATTTAAAAAAAAAAAATCGGTCAAGGCGCTTTCACACCTATTGGCCCGTTTCCCCAAGTCTCAACCAGAGTGAAAGTGATTCTTTTGGTTTGTTTGCTATTTGGTTTGGTTTCATGTTTCACTTGGGTGAGGGGAAGTAAACGTATAATGTATCCGTACGTGTCTTTTGTTTACTCGTCACACAAACCACCTCATGGGGGACCCACAAGCATGAAGAACAGGGAGCGGGCTCTTCGTCAGCAATACACTATATGAATAACCAGTTTATTTATTTATTTAAAAACTTGGCGCCAATTTAGCACTGCTAATCTTACATTGGGCCATCTGAAATGTTTTTTTTTCTCTCCATACATCTCTTTTCTTGTTTTCTGCTTGTAGCTCCAAATATGTTCAACACACGGCATTTGGACAGAGCGACAGCTTTGTGCGTTGGCTCACGTGCCTTGACTCACTTCATCCAGAGTCGAATTACTAAAACGCTCAGATGATCGCAGATTGGCGCAAACATCACTGCCGTGTTCTTATTCCCCAGCCGCACAGGATTCCCACGAAACCAGACGAAACGGTGTGCACTCGAAAGCACAAAGCATCTGCTTGTAAGGAGATTTCTGAAACTGAAACCATTTCAGAATGTGTGAGCATCACAAAAAGATGCTCTCGCACATTTTGAGGGGGAGAGAAGAAAGAAAAAAACAAAACACTAAGTGTGAAAGCACTCGTGCTGATTCCTCCAAAAACGGCTGAGCAGTAGTACAATTAATGAAACGATCAAGGTATTCGTTAAACTGCTGTCGCTGTTGAGTCACGACCAACATCATCCATGTGTTCAATGTTATAGTGTAGATATGCATCGCTGTTGCAAAAACAAAACACGGTTTGATAATAAATTGCATGATCTCTATTATTTTTAGTGTTGAGACGAGCACTCGTCCCTTCCAGCCTGAAAAGTCTCCGCGTCGCCGTAGTGATAAAGGGAGATTTGATGTAGTTTGACAGGTACTCAAGGTGATCGACAATCTGTCCGAGTGAATACAAACTCTGTTCCGGGACAAGCAGTTCTCACGGATAACGAGAACACTAAAGTTGTAATTGATGATTTGCAATTTGCGTCATTGGGACTGATTAAAAGGGAAACTCCAGCGATCTCTATCCACCACCATCTGTCGTGCGGTTTTGTTTAACTAAAAAAAAAAAAAAATTATTCAATAAATCTCAATAAACGTCTGTCTCGACACTGGCAGACCTGCAGGAAGCCACAACGGCCGTCCAGCTCACGGACTTGCTGCAGAATAAAAAGCGTAACCGCACACGCTCGAGCGAATAAACGTGTGCCGTCCAGTGACCTCTTCCTGACCAAGGTCAGACTAAAATAGGCAAATATTATACCGCAAATTTAAAATTAAACCATTTGTAACGCTCATAATAAAAGGTCTTCGAATTGCACGGACGTCCCAAGGTCTTACTCTTAAAAAGGAAACTCATTTCATCAAAAGTTTAAAGTCAGGTTTTTGACTCTTAATAAAACACCTGGTTTTTAGGTTCTTTTTTTTTTTCCCCCTTTTGCTCGTTTTTCCTGACACGGATATTTTGGGAAAGTCGGAATTCTCGTCCGTGGTGAAAACACACACGTAATGGATAGAGATGAAAAGCTGAAGTTTTCCCTTTAAGATAAATTTGGAAACTATCGTTTCAGCCTGATTCGTTAGCAGTGCTGAATTTTGTTCCCTAAGTGTAAATCCGTGATTTTAAACCGATCCGGACGAGTTCATTAACTTCAGTTTTAACTAAAGGTTCAGGAAGTTTCTTCTGATTTAAATGGAGCTGCAAAAAAAAAAAAGAGAAAACATCACATTTTGTTCCAAGTTGCAAATAGTTGGTGTATGTAAACAAAATGCTTTCTAAAAGAAACGTTAAGACTTCAAACGCTCATCATTTTTGCCTTTCGGTTGTTCATTTGGATACTGGGATGACTTTTCCTTATTTTCCTCCAAAATGTGCCGAATTGCGTTATTGTATAACCAACTTTTTTTTCCTTTTCTTTGAGACTCCCATTATTCCGTCCTGTTCCTGTGCACCACCCTCACTCACAATTCACAGGGAATTTCATTTCCAGTATTCCGGTATCACCCACGTGGACACACTTGCACACGCACACACACAAAAGTCAACAGAAATGCTCCTTTCGCTAATGAAGCCTGTGAAGTCCGTCTGACGTTATGTCGTAGTGTAGGCGTGGTCCTGTACCAGCCCTTAACTGTGTGTACCTCTGCATCACATGCTGTCCGTCACTGGGCCAACTGCCATCTCTCTCTCACACACACACACACACACACACACACACACACACACACACACACACACACACACACACACACACA
>JAODJS010000019.1:32509067-32519339 GCA_027576325.1 Sciades assimilis | reverse complement strand
AAGCAACTGCGGCACTTTAGTTCATTTTAGTTCACCCACCTGCACCAATTTCCTTTTATGCATTTTATTTATTTTATACAGCACCGTTTTTATCTTCTGTTTTTATCTCCTATTGTTATTTTATTGTACATCACACTTTTTATTCCCTATTTATTTTAATGTGGTATGTCTAGTGTCTATTGTCTATATGTTTATAGTATGTCTTGAGGAGATGTGTAATGTTGATCACTTGAGTTTCCCCCTGGGGGATAATAAAGTTTACCTTGACCTTAACTCGATGGCGTTGTCCGAGGTAGACCGGGAGCCCTGCCGCAGCTCCAAGAGTTCCCTAGCCGCCTCCTGACCGGACAGAAAGTAATCGCAAGTTCGCTCCATCTCCTCGGAGAAATCTTTGAAACTGGAGCAACAGGGAGCATCGGCATCCCAGACCGCTGTTCCCCACTCCCTGTCCTTGCCAGTGAGGAGCGTGATATATGCCACTTGGGAATGTTCTGTGGGGAAGGTCAGAGACTGCAGTTCCATGATCAATGAGCATTGACATAGGAACGATCTGCAAATACCTGACTCGCCATCATAGGGCCAAGGCGCTGGGAGTCTCAGCTCACAGAGAAAAGCAGTGGCAGGAGCTGAAGTAGGAAATGGCTAGGCAGGGGTAGGCATGGCTTGATAGCACTGCATCTGTGTGGTGAGGAGGTTGAGTGATTTGGACAGGGTGGCAAGGTTCTGGATGATCTGCTGGAGGTCTTATTGATGGGTCCCGAGGAGAGTCCCTTGTTGCTGGATGGCCGTTCTCAGACAGGTGGGTTCCGCTGGATCCATGTTGGCCAGAACATACTGTTAGGGGTGGTGGTGTGGTGAGATAAGGATCCAAAAGCAGAACATGGACAGTAATCCAATAAATAAGGTGATTTAATCCAGGGAAAAAAGGGCATGTCAAAAAGGTAAACAAACAGGACAAAAACACAAATGGCAAAAACAGTCCAGGTAAAAAGAGACAAAAAACTTGACAAAAACACAACAGGTAAGGACAAAAATGCTAGTGCAAAAAACCATGAACAAGAAAAACAAGCTAGAGAGAAAAACCATGAACCGCAATGAGGCACAGAAATGGCTAGAGTAGCAAAACAAGACATTCTGGTGAAGTCAGGGTCTGAGAACGACGTATTTATCGGCAGCAGTGAAAACCAGGAAGTGAATGCAGGTGAGATGGAATTCCCGTCCCGGATCCACACTGGTGTGAGAGATCCGTAATCTCCGGAGTGGATGTCCAGAGTGGAGCATGACAGGGAGGCTAGTTTGGATGTGATAAAGAACTAGTTTCTCAAAGCACTTCATAACCACCGGAGTATGATCGCACTGTAATCATTCAGGTCAACAGAGACTGGCTTTTTGGTAACAGGGATTATGGTGGATGACCTTATGCAGGATGGTACGGTGGCTAATGACTCAGAGGTGTGGTAGAAAAGCATAAGACTTGAAGCTGTTAGGAAAAAAGCAGACAGAAATAGTTTATTAATACACTTGCAAAAGGGCTTCTCTGAAATGAAAACCCACAACAGCATTTCACCCAGAGTAGCACCCTCTGAATTCATATACCCTGTTTTACACAGCTTAACATGAACTTGCATATCAGATGTTCCCCTGTTTATCTCCTCTCACAGCCAGGGACATCTCCTTTGCTATCTTTATCTCTGCTATGTATGCAAGCTTAAGATAACCTTGTAGGATAGATAACCCTATAGGACAGAACAGTGTAACACAAAACAACATACTTCATCTTATATAAATTTGAGACACAGTGTCTGACCTTCTTTCCTTCTAAAGATCACTACTCTCTAGAAATCTAAAAATTATATTTTCCTCTACACATTCCCCCTTTTGTCAATTCTTTGATACCTAAAAGCAAAAAAAACTTTCCCTAATACATCTTTTCTGCTTCCTGTCCCTCCTCTACAGGTTTTCAACAGATACTTCATTAACAGGAAAATGGAAATTATTATACTGCTGTTTTTGTGAGACACAGGCATCTCTACACAAATGGCAAACAGATAGGAAAATATGCAGATTCACATTATATAAATCAAACATAACTATTGTGTTATTTCTTCAGCCAACAATAAACATCAGCAAAAATATCTACAGTTCATAATCATCCATATTTGGGGGGGGGTCCTCTCATATGGCCTCTGAGACCAGTCCTCTGGATCTATCTTCACCATTTGGTAATCATCTTCATCTGGTAATATTGGCATGCATCATTTTCATCATCATATTTCTCAAACATCGTCAGATGGAGAAACGATAGGTGACACCACTATTCTTGGCATACTGTATTTTGGTACTTCAAGTGCAGGCATGCCCTTTCACACTCTTCCCACCTCACCGGAACTCTATGACACCTCACTAGCTTCACCTACTCACTGTTCTCTTTCATCTCTGATGGTTCCTCTTTGTCCTCCTCTGTTCTTCCTAGCAGTGTAATCAAGTGCCAGGCTTCAAATCATGAAGAGGTCCGGACATGCGTCCTTCCCCTGCTTGTGAGTGATAGCAAGAGCAGCGAAGAGAGCCATACAATAACAACATTTCATTTTCATACAACACAGTTAGGGCTTGTGGTTTAGGTCCTCTGCCCACGACAGTGTTGGGTGGCCTTTTCAAACAGAATTTCAAAGGGGCTGAGGTTTTTTTTTTTTGCTCATGCATGTTCTCATATGAAACAGCACAATATGGAGGGTCTTTACTCAATTCAGGCCCATATCTTCAAAGGATTTGGCCAATTTGTTCTTCAATGTGCCATTCTCGCTTTCTACTGCACCATGGATAAGCACAGTGGTGTCTTATTTTTCTCCACCAAATTTTTGGGAGAAAATTAAAAACCCCTTTGTGAATCAATACTTAGCCATATAGCTCATCATTCCCCCTTTTGATATATGGTCCTGCCTATGTATCAGCTTAGCAAACATAGAGAAATAACAACTAGGGAGGCAGGGCATTCCCACATGACCTGGCATAGTGTGAGGACCATACCACACCCCATTATGTTTGACACAACCTGCTTTTTTTCCCCCAGTGTGCTATCTCCTGTGATGTAGCTGGTGACTGAATCTGTTCCAGTGTAGCAAACCTGGAAAGAGGATTCCAAGACACAGTTAAGGTTAACGCAAGTGCAAAATGGGGAACCCTTGGAAGCAACTGTGTTACCTGCAGAGACAAGATCCATTGGGTTAGTTAGTGTAACAAGTCCCTGATGTGGGTGGAGTACAGAAGCACGGCAGGCGGGAGTTGATGTTCACACGCACTCTCTTTTATTTTACTTATTTTTAGCTTTTCAGCTTCACTCACTCACGCAGTCACACATACAACACACACGTGTTGTGGTCAGGAGAGCTCCCGTCTTTCTGCTCTCTCCCTCTTTTTCTATCCTCTGTCACTGCAACACAGACACACAACATTAAATAAGCACAGGTGCATTGACTTTGCCACTCACCTTCCCTGGCCCTACCCTCCATTCACAAACTGACGCTAGGCCATGCCCCCGTTGCCTTAGTTAGTTAGTTAGTGTTTTGTGAAACTTTTAGTGTTTCACTTTTATTCCTTTGTTTGTATTTCACCAACCAGAAAATTATCTGTTAGTTCCGCAGTTAAGTGAGTTCGGGCGGCAGAGAGAAGATGAACCACACTACACAACCTGGTGCTAGAATAATGGGTCTTTATTCCCCACACTGATAAGGCATACAGCAATAACATCATCAAGAGACTGTCTCAACCCAATTAAACCCTACCTGACACATTGGACTGGAGACCTGAGCAGTCCAAGTCAGAGTCCACAAGGCCGCAGTCAAAGGCTGGGCGAAGTGCACGCGTTCCCACAGCAGGCTCTGATCAGGACAGCTGGGATCCGTCCTTTTATTCTCTACCAACCAGACAATGTGTGTGTGTGTGAGAAGGGTCAGTCTGCCATTTTGGACCCTCCCACCCACACGTGTGTCCTTCTCAGATAATAAGCTCTTTTCCTGTTTTTCCATCAGGAATTCGAAAACATGTCATGAAACTATTTCCTCTTGGCTGTATGCCTGGAACTAGTGATAAGATACAAAGGTAGAGCAAACATTTTAGGCTATAAATTTTGCACACTTCATAAGGATACATTTCTGCTCAGGAGCATTTAAAAACATCTTATACCACAGTTAGTTAGTTAGTTAGTTAGTTAGTTAGTTGGTAGGGCATCCTATTTACAAATGGCAACTTGGTTAGGGAGTAACAATTCTTTAATGAGTGTGTGATGTACTATAGGTTTATTTGTAGACATTAGAAACCCACAATGTTTTCATAACATACCCCAAATCATGTTCTACTCTAAAAGCATACCTGCTGTCTGTGTATATCGTCA
This sequence comes from Sciades assimilis, assembly GCA_027576325.1. Classification (NCBI taxonomy): domain Eukaryota; kingdom Metazoa; phylum Chordata; class Actinopteri; order Siluriformes; family Ariidae; genus Sciades; species Sciades assimilis. The sequence continues at coordinate 32,514,949 of JAODJS010000019.1, read as the reverse complement.
CTGCCTTACCTTCTGCAAATTTGCAAGCCTCGGTGAATGCCACTAGTTCAGCAGTCTGTGCCAAAAAGTTGACTTGGAAGCGACCCCGAAACAAGGGTTTTGTGGGCAGAGACTATGGTGAAACCAACAAGGTTACCTGAATGTTTTGAAGTGGAACCATCCACAAAAATACTAAGTCTAGGTTTTGCAAAGGACCCTTGCTGAGATCAGAGTGAGGTGAACAAACCTGGGACATTGTAGATATGCAACAGTGAAGTTCACCATCATTCTCAGTGGGCAACAGCATCATGGGGTTCAAGATAGAACAAAGTTTCACTAGGATATTAGGCATTCCAAGTAACACAGCATTGTATCTGAGTCAGCAAGCTGCTGACAAATGAGATGTTTTTGTTCTAGGAGAAGAGCAGAAACAGCAAGTGGAATCAACAATGTTAACTCTGAATAGCCCACTATGTCTCGTGAGGTTACTATGGCTTTTTCAGCTATGGCAATGGCTCTGAGACATCGTGGTAATCCGACTGTGACAGGACAATAATATGCAACTGGTTGTAACTTACCTCCATGCTGTTGTAATAATACTGACATCATACATGCTGCTTTCTCATTGACTGTCTGGATGAAAGGACAAGCGGGTTCTGGGACCCCCAGTGTGGGAGTAGGTCCTTGCTGTGGATCAGTAAACTGAGGGGAGACTCAAGGATAGCTTAATTAGGAACAAATGCATGACAATATGAGCACATCCCAGAAATAACCTCATTTGCTTCTCATATATTTTGTATGGCTGCGATTCTGTGATTCACCATGAATCATGGTGAAAAAAAAAAGAATTAACCTTCTGGGGTTTAGAGCTTCACTGGCAAAGCCCGACAGGTTTAGAATGTCATGCATTTAGATAAATATCTTCATGAGTTTTTCATCATAAAATCATGATAAACATATTGACAAACTTTATACTTTACACTTTCCTATGTGCCCACTGCCAAATAATATTATAGTTTTTAAATTACCTCAATTAGATGAAACATAAAACTTGCCACCTTACTCGGTCACACCGGAGCACTCACTTCCACATTCATAAAAGGCTATTCACATGCCCTGTGTCTGAAATCGCTCCCTACTCACTATATAGGGCACTATATAGTAATTCCCTATACAGGGAGTAGTGGACGAGTGAGTGATTTCGGATACAGGGATGGTAACGGCATGATCACCACTGTCATTCTTTCGGTTTCTATTGGTTTCTCTTTCGCGGTGGGAACGCCCACCGTAAACAGGATAAAATCTGTCTGACATCCCATTGGGGAATATAGGGATATATTTGAGCTATAGTTTGGGCTATTTGGAGGTAAAACTTGTTGCAAGATGGCACGTGGATTTTATGCACTTCGGATGATTCGTCTTATAATTCAGGACAGCGATTCGGTTCAATCTTGAGAATTGCAACACTGATGATGAATGGTGTCTTTTTTATTTATTTGTTTGCTTTATTTGTTTTTTTTTTTTTTACTTCGACTCAATCCAGCCAAAGATCAGCTCAAGTCAGTGTAAATATTCGATTTTTTATGAGCATATTGGTTGAAAATGTACTCTCTTAGACTGGTGTTTACAACACTTTGTCAGTGACCAGTCCACTGCAGCCCAGACAGTCGGACAAACCAACGACTGTGCGTCACTACTGGTGCTGGAACAGCCCATGAAGAGGCAGAAGTTCAGTGACCATGACTGACTGGTGGAGCTGTGACCTTAAAACTCGCGTGTACTTGATGAGCTTATGACGAACGTTACATGACGGAACCACTGGTATCATGCGTGATCTTTTGAAATAGCTAGTAATTAAAATTCACTATAGGTACACTTTAAATAATGACCAGCTGAATCTGCTCCCTGTTAGGAGCCCAGTTTGTACAGTATGGTGATTTGTCAATTATTTACAATCTACAGCTATTATATTTTTGGAGACAATCATCTCAAGCCTTTATTTCTTGCTTGCAGGAGGGATTTCTGCAAACTGACTAAATGGCATGTAGCATGAGTTAAACATCTACATATATACAATTGCAGTCAAAAGTTTACATAGACATGAATAGGCTTTACTGGGAAATACTGGGCTTTCGGTGATTTTTAACTGTTTTTCTGTGGCAGAATGAGTGTCCAACATGCATCTTTAATAGAAAAAAGCAAGAATTTGGTGCACACGTTTTTAGTTTATTTTGGGTTTTCTGAAATAACGCAGCATCAGAATTGTACAGACGAGATAAAAAATATACATACACCCACTTCGATGATTAATTCAGTCGTGCTGAAAGTTCCAAAATGTCTTTTAACTTGCCAAGGTCTCTTAATTTCTTGTCAAGGCCCTTCTGTAGCTTCTCTGTGCCAACATATAAAGGGCTTCTTTGACCAACACACAGTACAGTGAGAAAGTCCAAGAAGTTCAGTGCAGATCTGAGAACAAGGATCATAGTTTAACACAACTCAAGAATGTATTTTGGATTCATTTCTGAAGAACTGCAGATTCCAAGCTCATCGGTTCAAACAATTGTATGCAAGTATAAGTTATTGGGAGGTGTAGCCACTTTGCTAATCCCCTTTTCTGGAAGAAGACCCAAATTGTCACCCTCAGCTGAGAGGAAATGTGTTATGATGGTCAGGAACAATCCAGGAGCCACCGAGGCACAGGCTTGCCATGAACTGGAAGCTTCTGGAACACCAGTGTCACTTTCTGCATTCAGATGAGTTTTATATCACCGTACACCGAGAGGCTGCCATCCAAGAAAGAAGCCCCTGCTTCATAATCAACACTGTCAAGCTTGACTAAAGTTTGCAGCTGACCACATGGAGAAAGAAAAGGCCTTCTGGAGGAAAGTTTTATGGTCAGATGAGCCAAAGATTGAGTTGCTTGGCCAGAGGAACACTGTACAAACTGTTAAGCATGGTGGTAAGCAGGCATCATGCTCTGGGGCTGTTTTGCTACCAGTGGAACTGGTGTATTGCATAAAGTGGATGAAATAACGGAGGAGGAGGACTACCTGAGAATTCTTCTGTGTGAGCTCAAACTGTCAGAAACTTGGACACAATTGGATGTTCCAACAGAACAAACATTAAACTAACAATTCCTGGCCTCAGCCTTATCGAAAATATGTGGATTGTGCTTTAAGGTCTGGTATGTACCAGGAAACACACATTTAATTGAACTCTACCAATTCTGCCAAGAAGAGTGGTCAAATATTCAACCAGAATTCTGCTAGAAGCTTGTTGATGGCTATCAAAAGCATCTGGTCAAGGTGAAACTTAATAATGGGCATTTAATCAAATGTTCAGTGTGCTGTTTGTATATTTTTGATCCTGTATGTATAATTTTGAGCTCAATATTACTATGACATTAGTGTCCCTGTACGTCAGCTTCTGACTACAACTGTATGTAACTAGGATGTCCACAAGGTAGGAGGCAAAAACAGCGATTTGCTGATACAAATGGAAATAAAATCACAGGCTGGCACCTGTAAAGGATTGAATTACCCCAACTAGTCATGTACAACTAATGCCATCCAAATAGGGCTTATGTCTCTTACAGTGCAGTGAACTGAGAAGCCATTTGGGTGTGTGTTTTTGTTTTTTTCCCCATTTCTGTCATTTAATTTAAATATGAGCATGCTCTCCGAGTGATTGATTTTGTTTCTCCTTTGGAGAGGCTCTGGATAACAGCATCATGCTGTTTTTAAGATGCTGGTTAGGATTGCGGTGAATCCGGAGTTTATTTCCAGAACACCAAACATTACCTCGGGGCATTTTATAGTCACCAAACCACCTGCAGTACCTGTGAGCAGAAACCAGAGAACCCAAGCTCAGGATCGACGTGTTGCTGTTGTTGAAGGACCGTCATTTTGAATCCAGTAGACTGCTGTGGTGTTGTGTGAGCGGTGATCCGAGTCAGGACAGAGAACTTTGATTGGGGTGTGTGTGTGTGTGTGTGTGTTGCTCCGAGGTTTAATCCTCAGCCAGAAGCCCTTCAGAAAACAGAGGCGAGCTTAATTAAGGCCGTCATAAGCATTGCTAATTAGCCGCATCCCGTCAAGGCTCGAGCACTAATCTACCAGTGAGCGTTCGGTTTTCTTGCGTGTTCATCCTTGAAGCGGAAGGAGGCCGAGCGAAAAAGAGACTGAGAGAGAAGGAAGGAAAAAAAAAAAAACAAGGACAATAAGCCGAGGCTGTTTTTACTCGGGGACACAAATTAAGCTGATGATTTTTCTCTGTGAGGATTGTGAGAGGATCTGCATGCTTTTAACAAGGCTTTTGCTTCCCTGGAGAGAAAAGGTTTGTTTTTGTTGTTTTTATTTTTTGGGGTGTTTTTGTTTTTTCCTTTTTTCATTTCAAGGCGTGTGAAAGTTCATACTGAAATCGACCTTAAGCTGGAAAACATCAGAAGGCAGAGGACTGAGCACAACTCTCTCTGTGGACTATCGATTCAAGAAGCTAGTTTTAGTGACTACTCTGTGTGTCTTGTTTTTTCACTTCTCATTCTCTCTCTCTCTCTCTGACCTTTTTTTTTTTTTGCTTCGTCAATCTCTCGGACACACACCCAGACACGCACTCGCACATCCAGCTAATGCATTTAGCCTCCGTGCTAAGCAGGTAGAGTGTGACGTTTGCCCTGTGCTCATCCTCCTAAATTGCTTTCATGCTTAACTGAGTGTGTGTGTGTGTGTGTGTGTGTGTGTGTGTGTGTGTGTGTGTGTGTGTGTTTGGACTCCCACTCGTTCCTCTGACTATCGTCTCTGCCACGGTCATCAGCACCAAAGCGACTGGCAGAAAATTAATGAACGGCCTACTGCTTATGGGAGCACTGCACTGAGCGGGCAGTTTCTCTCTCATTTTGTGTGTGTGTGTGTGTGTGTGTGTGTGTGTGTGTGTCAGCAGCCCTGGAGCCCAGGCTAATGAAAGTGTCCGCTCCTCTCTTCCCCATGTCTGGCTGACTAAATGAACTGTTCTGTGCAGGAACGCAGAGAAAAGGAGTTCATTTAGCAGGCAATGACAGTTAGAGGCCCGGGTCAGACTTAAAGCAGAAGAACACGCACACTTCCATCTCCTCTGTCTCCACCTCTCACTAACTCGCACATCATCCTTCTCTCTTTATCATTTATCTCATTCTGCACCTCCCTCTTTCTATCATGTCTTTCCTCCCCCAGTTCCTACTACAACAGTGAGAATAAATTGCACTCTCCAGATACTCCAAATGCTATGAATATTTACACGTTTAAAATAAAGAATCCTCATGTTTAAGATTCGATTTTAATCTTTTTTTCTGGCTTGATGTAAGAAAAAAGCAAAAGGGCTTTGCGTTTAAATTGATGGTATCCGTTATTCTTGCAATTCCTGTCGAGTTTCCTGACTAACTATTAATGACACCATACATGGATTTCAAACAAGTTCTTGTTCGAGTGGCCTGTTTTTTCTACGTCTGAATTTCAAATTGGCCGTTAAGTTTGCTGCAGTGGTTCTGTGGCCGGCGTTATGTTGTACGCTGTGTAATGAATATAGTGTATAAGAATCCATTTTCTGATTTGGCTTTACTAATATGAGTTGCATAAATGAATGAAAAACAAACAACTGAAAGCAAACATAAAGATCAGATGATGAATACATTTGAGATGTATCATAATGCTCAATTACTTATTTTTTTTAATCAGTTATTCTGTGGTGATTATTATGCTGTTGTAGTCATATAAAATTAAAGACTGATTTAATATAATAATTATAATAGTGGGCAGCATGGTGGTGTAGTGGTTAGCGCTGTTGCCTCACAGGAAGAAGGTCCTGGGTTCAAGCCCCGTGGCCGGCAAGGGCCTTTCTGTGTGGAGTTTGCATGTTCTCCCCGTGTCCGC
>JAODJS010000019.1:31695478-31705493 GCA_027576325.1 Sciades assimilis | reverse complement strand
GCATGGGACCACTGGCCAAAGAAAGCGAGAAAAAGGGTGACGGGGGTATATTTTAAAATAGGAACGCACTTTCCATTGGTAATAAGCATAAACTTGTCTGAAAGCAATTTCTTTAGTCTAGTCCATTTATTTCGAATGATTAACCAAATGGTATACACTCGCCGGCTATTTTAATAGGAACACCTGTGTGCGCACATGCAGTGCACTCTTACAACACGAGGTCTTCAGTCTCTATGACGCAGGAGCCACAAAAATCAAAGCGTGAATCGATCCAAATCCTGAATTGGGTGAATCATTACTTGGCCTAGCTCAAGGTGACGCTAACCGTTATATCTCAGCAACGGAGTTCAGCAAAGAATTGGACTGAAATCACAAAATCGAGCTTACGAATAGGAAAAAATTTGTGACTCAGCCCAACAAACAAAAGCTTCAAATAAATTCAAAAGAGCAATCGGCGTAAAAAAAATCCCAAAACAACTGGAGTTACAGAGAAACTGCGTTCTAAGACAGACAATCTCTGACCGTTAACCAGATTCCCAGATCTAATTTCCAGTACACAAGCTGGCTTAACAAATTTGCAGCCGTGAGACCATGTTGAAAACCGCCTTCCGAAATTTAATTTCCGGTTTCATTAAACGTTGCCATTCAAGCCCGAGTCAAGCTCCTAAGCTCACGCAAACCCTTCTTGCCTTTTTCTTTTAATACTCTGCCTGGCTCTCACCCCCCGCCGCAGTACCCCTCTTTAAAACTCCCACTGCCACAGGCTACAGCGTTAAGAGAGATGGATTTTTAGTCAATCAGCTTAAGACAGCCGAATTCATTTTGGGTAAGAGCTGTTTTCATGCAACTCCTTCATATCTGAGAGCCTCCCCTACTGTTTGACATTCTGCTACTCGAGGCAAGATTGCGAGCTCGCGACGCCGGCGGAGGAGGTTAATCCGACTACCTTCTCGAGTTCATCATGGCAGACGCACTCCGCATGGCTTTGAGGGAGTCGAAGATCAATATTTGGATCTGTTTTTAAATTGACAGAGAACACCCAGAGCGTGAGGAGTAACGATGGCGGAAACGGTTAAGAACTATGATTAGAAAAATGAACTCTTTGGGTATTTTACGTATGCTTCAGATGGAAGAACAGTAACTGACATTTATCGGGGGGAGAAATGAAATTTAAAAAAAAGATTTTTTTTAAAAATATCACAGCAATGGTCACGTCTCGAATCTGACTAGTCGGAAGGCACGGATTAATTTTCTCTAATGAGCACCACGGTCATTCCAAATAAATAAGAGAACAGAAAGGTCATTCATGAAGAGATGTCCTGAATGTTCTCCTGTGTTAAGAATAATCATGCGTACCCTTTCGTTCCTTTAACACCCCCCACCACGACTTTATCCCTGGGCTTATTAAATATCCGCACAGGGATCCCACAAGGGTCTGTGATTCATCAAGTTGGATTGAAAGAAAACTAGAACTTTCCCAGTTTGCTGCCCGAATCTGTGCTCAGCCTTGCTGGTATTTGAGTGTAACAGATGCTGCGTTGTGTTTTCATCGACTGTTTTTATTCTGAAGAAGAGACATTAACACATTGTTGAGGACGGGCTGCAAAACGTCCAGGGCACCGACCCTTACACTTCCAAAACGCACTGAAAAAAAAAAGCACCGCGCTTCGTTCCCATAAGTACTTGCGCTCTTCAAGGGCCAGCGCAGCATTTCCCACCAATACACACAGTGGCAAGTGGAAGAAAATAAACCTGTTACACTCTCCCCCTCTGAATTCCACTTGCCCAAAGAAAAGAAAATGAGGCTTGCAAAACCTTGCAATCATATGTTACCAAATATTCCTGTTTTAGAAATCATTACACCATAACGAAGGAGTCTATACATCCCCAGGTAAACATGCCCATTACATGTTAAGTACACTTGATAACAAAGTAGGAAAACGCCTCAATGAGAAAACAAATGAGCAAAATTCCCAAAACGCAGCACTGAGAACAAGAATAAGAGAAAAATAAAATAAAGAATTGTCAAAACAGGACTAACCTATCTTTGTGCGTTAACCAGGCAATTCTAAACCCACACAGCTATCCTGTCAAAACCACCACCCCACACTCTCTGCGTTTGCATCGTTTCAATTAGTCTTTTAACAGGCTTAATGTACCGCCCAGCCCTAGATATCATGCGAGATCCTACCGTCTGACAGTCAGAAACAGGGGCCTGGGCAGCAGTCAGGTCTGAATTATGGCTAGAGACAGCGTGTGGGGGGTGCGTATGGTCATAATCAAGGGTCATACTGTCAGCAGCACTTGGCATAGAGGGGGCAAAGTTTGTATGCTTGGTAGGAGTACTTAGGCCACTTGGGCCAACATCCCCCTCGAACAGTTCAGGTGCATGGACCAGGTCCTCCCCTCCACTTGGTATGCTGCCTTCCCATGCTGACTCTGGACTCTCATCCTCAGACACTTCGCTAGGTAGCCCCGACACCCAGGCACTAGTTCTCTCTTCGACAGTCATATCAACCGTAGGCGAATCACTTGATGCCGAGCAACTGAACCTCCCATCCATCTCATCTTGTATTTCACACAACGGCAGGAAGTTGACGGGCATAATAAGATTGCGATGCACAGTTTTCTCCTGTCCATTGGCAGGGTTGCGAAGCTTGTACACATGAATGTCAGGGTTCTTGTCAGTGACAACGTAGAGGGAATTTTCCCACCTGTCAGCCAGTTTCCTTTTTCCACGTTCCCCCTTATTGGCAAGCAGTACGTGATCGCCAACTTCAACAGGGGCCCCTCTGACTTTTCTGTTATACAGGTCTGCATGCCTTTTTAGCTGTTTACTGGCAGAGGACTGAGCAGCTTTAATGGCTTCCCGCAGGTCCCGTCTGAGGCACTGGACGTACTTGTCATAGTCCACCACAGTTGAGTCCTGCAAGACTTCATCAAACAGCACGTCCACTGGTAAGCGAGGTGTTCTCCCGAACATGAGATGGAAAGGGGCATGTCCTGTGGTCTCATGAACAGTGCAGTTATAGGCAAAGGTCAGGGATTTAAGCATCTGAGGCCACCTGTGTTTTGCCCTAGCCGGCAATGCTCGAATCATGTTGCCTAATGTTCTATTAAACCTTTCAACCCCACCATTGCCCATGGGGTGGTAAGGTGTAGTATGGGACTTCTCCACCCCAGCCACGGTCAGAAGCTCTGCAATAAGATTACTCTCAAAGTTGGCACCTTGATCTGAATGAATACGGCGTGGGAAGCCATACACACAGAAGATGTTGTCCCACAGTTGCCGGGCGACAGCTTTTGCAGATTGGTTTGGGCAAAGAAAGGCATGGGCTAGCTTCGTAAAATGGTCCGTGACAACAAGGACATCGAGTGACTTGTTAGAAGCATCCTCAGCACACCAGAAATCCACACAGACCAAATCTAATGGCTCTGTACTGACAATACTACCCAGAGGGGCTCTGGCCTCTGGTTCTGGGGACTTGCTGAAGACACATCTACGACAACATTTCACATACTCTTTGACATCAGTCTCTAAGTCTTGCCAGAAGAACCTCTGCCTGGTCAACCACAGCGTTCTCTGTTGCCCTTGATGCCCGGCCTCGTCATGGACACCTTTGAGGACAGTGCGTTTCAGTGAGGTAGGTACGATAAGACGGTAAGATTTCCTTTTTGACACTGGTTCCTTTGACACACGATACAGCACCCCCATTCGCAGCGTCAGCTTCTCCCATGACTTAAGCAACTTCACGGCCTCCCGTGGTTCATGGCAACGCTCTCTCCTTGATGGTCTTCGCCCCCGTTCCACATAAAACACCACTCTAGCAAGCACACTATCCTCACGCTGCTTCGTCATGATGTCATCCCTGGACAGTGCTCCAACAGTGGTGACTTTAGCTGGCACTAAAGTTTGCGGAAACTGTGGCAAAAGGAGCGCTTGGCAATGCAACCACGGGTCTTCCCTGGTGTGAGAGGCCAATACAGCAGACACCTCATCACAGGAGAGAGGTAGGGCAGAAGGAGGAACAGTGGACTGACCATTCGCAGCTAGACCAGTCACACCAGTCTGCAATCTGTTCAGAGTTGGCGAGTGGCTCTCCCCATCATCCTCCTCACGTGGGTGGTTGGACCATCGGAAGACATCCTGCACTCTCTGAGCTCGAACTCCAGCTGCCTCATCCAATAACTCTTTATAAGGCACTCGAGTGAGTCTGTGTAGAGCACTGGGCTTTGCAAAGGGCTGCCTACTCAATGCGTCAGCCACAGTATTCTTTGGCCCTGGGATGTATCTGATGTCAAATTCATATGGTGCCAACTTAGCAACCCACCTTTGCTCGCATGCATCCAGCTTAGGTTTGGACAAAATGTAAGTGAGTGGATTATTATCGGTCCAAACTGTAAATGGCCGCCCTTTTAGCCAATGGCTAAATTTATCACAGACCGCCCAACGTAAAGCAAAAAACTCAAGTCTGTGGGCAGGATACTTGGACTGTGCATAGGTGAGAGATTTGCTTGCAAATGCCACAGGCCTGGCTTTGTCTGCATTCTCAGCGACCTGTGAGAGAACGGCGCCCAAGCCATTACTAGATGCATCCACAGACAACAGGAATGGCCTGTTGAAGTCAGGGTGGGCTAGGAGAACCTGATCAAGAAGGGCTTGTTTCAGTCGCATGAAGGCCTGTCTGCATTCATCAGTCCAGTCAGCTGCTGTTAGCTTTCTCACAGCTTTCTTTTTGGTTCTCCCTTTTCCTTGGCGTGCCATTCTAGGCCCAGTAGTCAACTCAAACAAGGGCTTTGCAATAGCTGAACACCCTTCTATAAACTGTTGGTAATATATGACCATGCCAAGAAATGACCTGATTTTGGACTGTGAAGGAATATTCGAATTGTCTTCCATGAGATCTTTTTCTGTCATCCTAGTGATGACCTCAATCTTGTCTGGGTCTGTGGCAATGCCAGCTTCACTAACAACATGACCTAAAAATCTGACAGAGGTTTCCATGAAATGACATTTCTTCTGTGCCAGCTTAAGATTGTGTTGCTGTAGGCGGCTAAAAACCATCTCTAACCGTTGCAGTCCCACCTCTTCAGTGGGTGCAAAGACAAGAAGATCGTCAAGGTAGCAAAGCAGACTTGAAAAGTTTTGGTCTCCAAAAATATTGAGCATCATTCGCATAAATGTGGCTGGGCTATTACACAGGCCCTGCGGTAGCCTATTGTACTCATAGAGTCCAAATGGCGAGGTAAAAGCTGTAAACCTCCGATCATCCTCATGGACCTCCACATTGTAATATCCAGAAGTCAGATCCATAGTGGAGAAGTAGGCATTACCGCCTAAAACGGCAAGAGCGTCTGCTTGATGCGGTAAGGGATGGGCATCCTTGATTGTGCGGGCGTTGAGCCACCTGAAATCGGTGCACAACCGTAAATCACCTGACTTTTTCCAGACAAGAACGAGTGGGGAGGCATATTCACTGCTGCTCTTACGAATAAGTTCACACTCCTCCATCTCGTCTAGAGCTTGCTTAAGCTTGTCATACTGGTTAGGTGACAACCGCCGGTATGGCAGTCGAAAGGGCTTGTCGTCACTCAGTCTGATTCTGTGCACAAATCCTGTAGCCTTTCCACAATCAAGTTTGTGCCTTGAGAAGATGGACTCGTAGCGAGCTATAAGCTGCACCAGCTTCGCACGACCCTCAGGTGTCAATTGGGGGGAGTCAATGTCAATGTCTGCCAGGCCCAGCTCGCGCAAAACATCACTGCCTGTCCCATTGTGCTCTGGCTCACTGTTTACGGTCAGGCTGTCAGCACTGTTCATGTCATTTTCCAAAACGCCATCCACTTTCGACGCCTGAAGCTGTAGCATCGGGTTCGCTGCCACGGGCCGCACTTGTTCTGCACAATCAAAATCCTCTAATGCCGCACATGGGAAGACATCTGCTAGCTTAGCATTGCGCCTCAGCGTTGTTGCTCGAGTTAACGGATTGACAATTTTCACTGGCAGCCACCCATCCTTTCTCAAGATTGCCACAGTTCGCCCTATGAGAATGTTTCTTGGTCTTGGGCGGGCTCGGGTGGGCTCAATGACAACAGCACTGCCAGCTGAAATGTTCTGACAATCCTTGAGACGTGCCCAAACTAAATGCTCTTGTAAAGGCTCCAAAGTTACCGCTTGCTTCAGTCTCAGTGTTCCAACCTCGTCTGGCACGTTTTCCCCCCGCCATCTCTCCACGTTGGCCAAGAGAGATAAAAGCCGTTGCTCTTCATCAGTACACACTGTTGGGTTTGTTTCAAATACATCATTCTTTTTGACACGTATGAGGTGTTTAATGAAGTTGCTCCCAATGATCAGATCATCAATTTGGCCATCCACAATCAGAACAGGAACAGAGGCTCTATGGCCGAACACTGTTAAAAACAAGTCACATGCCCCTGCTGCCCTGGTCTTCGTTCCACCACATCCAACGAGCACTACATTGACTGAGTGGATTGAGTCACTTGACAAAGCACCAGCTTCACACAAACGTGGCACAGCTTCAGAAGTCAGTGTACAAGCCATCGAGCCACTGTCGATCATTGCCCGTAACTCCATCACATCATTCACGCCAACAGAAGTATAGAATAGGTCATCATTTGGAGCTACCTTGTGTATATTCTGATAGATCACTTTCACATCAGGCGCTTCTGAAGCACATGCACCAGAATACACAGACATTGCATCATCAAAGTTAGTCATGGGGACATCATCAGGCCCATCACTCGTCCCCTCCCCGCGTGGGCCGTCTATTTTCCCTGCATATTAGTCGGGCCTCGTGGAGGGAGCCCTACTGTAGGGGTAACCCGCTCTTGGGCTGGGGCCTGAGGGCACAGTGCTCGAGTATGCCCGGGTGCGTGACACAGGAAGCACAGCTGCTCATCCCGACAGTGCTGTACTGTGCTGTGGCCGGACTCCCCACACACTGAGCAAGGCGAAGACGGGTTCAGTCGCCGCCTAAACCGTTGTTGTGGGCGAGGGCCTGGGCTGTTCATCACCTGCTGTGGTCTCTGATCAAGGACACGCTCCAGTAATGCAATGACTTGTGCAAGAGGTTCAGACGTAGTGAGGGAAGCCGCTACCATTGGGGCAGGCGACTGTTCAGTGGCTGGCCCAGTTTGGGTCACTGGCACAGGATTGTTTCTCGGTGAGACTACAGGGAGCGCTATCTCCTGCTTCAGCGCAGAGACATTTGATGTTGGACATGCCAGATGTTTGGCTCTGCTTTCCCTCTGATGCTCTTCCAGTCTCTCATGCACTTCACCAGCAGTCCATTTATGCAGGGGTTTGCACTTGAAAATCAGGCAGAGGCCAGGATCAGGGCAGTGTCGAATGAACATAGCAGTCACTTCGTGTGCAGGGTCTTCTATCTTCTTGCCCTGTCTCTTGACACAGTCCTCTGCTACTTCAATCGCTCTGTTTAGCCTAATCCAATAATCAAACGGCTTCTCGCCAGTCAGGGGGAGTGTCGAGTAAAAGTCAGCTAATGGCATGTCTGAGTAAACTACGTCGCTAAAGTGTTGCTTCAGAATGTCAAAAATCGGGCCTGGGCCTTTGCTCAAGTCTACAGTAGAGTCACTACGTAACCCAACCCTGACAACATCCCTCGCCCGCCCCATGATCCTACTCATCACTTCATCCGACTGCTCCTGGGCACTAAATCCCTTCTTACGCAAGTAAACCATCATAAGTTCCTCCCACTCTTGCACAGTACATTTCTCTGAGCCATCTCCCCTGAAAAATGTTGGCGCCTTCACATCAGATTTCACCACAAAACTAATGTTTGAACCCTCTCCAGCCGTATTATTTTGTTTAGGGCCTGGCGTTTCATTTACTACTTTGGTTGCCCCTAAACAGGCCACAATACTCTCGCCAATAGACTGCCCCACCCGCTCAACAATATCCGCTAACATGTCAGCTGAAAGCCCCCTGTTACCCAAAGGTGAGGTCAGCTCGGAGTTAGCACGGTGGGGGGAATTTTCATCAGCACTGCGTAACTGTAAAGGGTCAGAGTTCAGGATTGGTGTAGAGCTAAAAGGCTGCATTGCTTCAGCATGATGAGTTGACTCAGAAAACCTAGGCATTAGACCCAACCCTCTGCCTCTACCCCCACTAATGTTACCAAAACCAGTAGGAGTATCCATTCTAATTCAGGGTACTGAGTGAAATTAATGAATACAATAAAAATATAATGCCAAAAAAAAAAATTAAGAGCAAATAGGCAATATTCACTTAAAATGCACCTTATATGAAACAAAAAGATTAAGCAAAAATGAATAGCAATATTCAGCCAAGTTAAAGAAAGAAAAAAAAGAAAAATAAAATAAATAAATAAAACCACACGTCTCACTTCAGTGTACAAAAAAAATATGGGCAGAAAAGTTCAAAATCCCTTATTCACAGTACAATACTTAATGTATTGTGGAATGTCCTTAAATGTGGAATGTCCTTAAACATAAACAACCGATCTCTACCAGTGATGGCAAAATTACCTCAGAATATGACTAGCCTAGCTATCTGTACCCCATGGAAGCATTTAACCCCGGTGATTCTTGCCAGCTGCAGCAGCGTCGGTATTCTCCAAGTTCCACCTCGACGAACAGCATGCACAAGAAGACCGTCACGGCACCAGTGTAACAGACGCTGCGTTGTGTTTTCATCAACTGGTTTTATTCTGAAGAAGAGACATTAACACATTGTTGAGGACGGGCTGCAAAACGTCCAGGGCACCGACCCCTACACTTCCAAAACGCACTGAAAAAAAAAAAGCCCCGCGCTTCGTTCCCATAAGTACTTGCGCTCTTAAAGGGCCAGCGCAGCATTTCCCACCAATACATACAGTGGCAAGTGGAAGAAAATAAACACCAGCACCAATAAAAAAAAAAAAACAGCAAGTAATAATGACAAAGTCTCTGTTTCTGTAGTTTCACATGGCAGGGAAGCTACCCCTGCGCATAATCCTCATCCAGGAGTGTCGGGGGTTTGGTTTACCTTTGAGTAACCTTTGCCTTCAATTCCCTCAACAACATCTAGAGGAACAGTGGGATTTCCCTCACCACTAAGACCAAAATTTATAAGTATGGAGTTATTACACAACTACTCTATGGATGCGCCACCTGGGCTTTAAAGCAACAGCAGTTACACCATTTAGATGCCTTCCATTATACCTGTCTCCATAGCATTCTGAAGGTTCGGTTTTTTATTGTTCACATATTAAACTGAGAGATCAGGGAAAGAGCTGGTTGCTGTAGCCTAGACATCATGATAAACTACACCTGCCTTCTCTACTTCGGACACGTAGTGAGGATGCCTGAGGGCAGACTTCCCAAGTTTCTCTTGAATTGGGTGCCTGCACATGGCTTCCAAGGGATCGGACATCCAAGACTGGGCCTAATCAAGACCTTCGAGAAAGATCTCAAGTCATTTACAGGCTGCAATTTCACAGGTGGTGTGAGCAGGCAGACTCGTCTATGGACGAATGAAGAGCTGATCAAGGTACAAGGTAAGGTACAATTACAAAGTACCTGCATCAAAAATATTTTTCATTGTGCAATTTGGGAAGGGTTTAATATCTGGGGGAGGGTCGCGATATGTGCACTATGAGACTAAATATGGCAAGTACTGTAGCAGCAGTCAAACTTTTTATTACAGCACGAGGCAACATCTGCATAGAAAATGTGTATCCACACAGGACTAAAATCATCAAATAACTCCTGAATTTGGCAAGAAACAGCAGGTTCGCCTGTGATTTTCTTAGAGGAGGATGGAGAAACACACCAACACAGCTAGTAACACCACAGAGTCACCACACAGTCGCTGTGACTGCCGAACCCGTTATCCGGGCTTGAGATGGATAAACCTGATATCCAGGATTGAGGTGGATGTTTGGTTGATTTGAATATAGAATTTTCTATATTCCTGCATAAATATGACCTAAAACATCATCAGATTTTCACACAAGTCCTAAAAGTAGATAAA
>JAODJS010000019.1:29977577-29987771 GCA_027576325.1 Sciades assimilis | reverse complement strand
CCCCCCCCCCCCCCCCCCAACAAAAAAAAGCATGAATCAATGTTGTCTCTTGGGTGGTTGGGTCATCTAATTGCTGGGTAGTGTGCTGCCATACTGACACATGTGGGCTTGGATTGCTGTTGTCTGCCCTGACAACCCTGCCTTAGGGTTTGGAAATGTGATCGAGCTTAAGAAGTTAATGTTCCTGTGTGTGCTGATCTGCAGTATTGCTGCACTGTTTCTTGTCTGTGTCACACTTTTATTGCTTTCCACCAACCAAATGATTGTGTGTACATGTGTGTTAAATTTCACATCCATAATCTTCCTTGATGTATTCTTTCTCTCTACATCTTATCGTTTGTGTGTATATACATTACAAACCTCACACTTGTGCCCCATTCTTGATTGAAAAATGGTGCCAAAGGATCTTTCGTCCTCGACTTGGCATTAAAAACCACAAATACTTACCTCAACCTGTTTTGCCATGGATAGTGTCTCACTTGCATTGCTATTGTAAGCCCCTTGACCTGGTTGCCTAAGATATAAACCAGCTCCAGCAGATAATGCGCCTGACTGGAACTCCTCCAGCCTCACTAATAAGCAGGATGCCCAGCCACGAGGTGAGCAAGAAGCACTGCTGTTTTATTAGGGCCATAACAGTGCTCATAATCCCATCAGTTCAGAGTGGTACTTTTTTTTTTTTTTTTATTTAAAGTAAACCTGGCATAAGGTAAGCAGAAATAGAGTGAGGAACATGTTCCTCCTTGCTGACAGAAAAGCTGTGAAAAATACACACTACAGACCAACAATATTACAAATCAATGTGTTGTCCTGTGTATCCTTCATACAAAACAAACTGATAATCAAAGGCACATGTACAGTGGCTTGTATGGGATTATGTGTCATTCAAGTACACAAAATAGCCAGTCATAATAATGCAAATATGGGGGGGTTGTATAATTCTTATAAAATTATTTACAAGAAAAATTGTACACTTATTCTTGCATCATGGAGACAAAGGAGCTATCAAAACAAGTTCTGGAAAAGTATCAGTTAGGGTTTGAATATATTACAAAAAAAAATCCTAAACCTCTTTCAGATCATCATTTAAAATATCAGAAGAATATGAGAACCTCTGTCAGAGGAGTCCGCTCACCAAAACTCTGTCTCGAGGTATACGGGGAATCGGTCGAAGAGCAACCATAAGGCCGAGAGTGACTCTGAACATGGTGCTACCACCACCATGCTTCAGTGTTGGGATGTTTTCAGAGTGATTCATCGTGTTTGGGTTTTTTTCTCACTAATCCATTCTTTATCCAATCACTGTTGGTGGACAGCGTAGCGTTCTCGTACCATGTCAAAATATTGGAAAATCCTAAAATAATTTGAGGCAGATATCCCAATAATCAAAAAACATGCAGCATGTCTTTGTGAGCAGTAGTGATTACATTACAGTAATTGCATTTAGCAGACACTGATCCAGAGCGACATACAGTATACGCGGAGCAGTTGGGGGATAGGTGCCTTGCTCAAAGGCACTTCAATCATTCCTGCTGGTCATTCAAGGGAATCAAACCAGTGACCTTTTGGTCCCAAAGCTGCTTCTCTAACCTTTAGGCTATGGCTTCCTACATGCTAAAGCTGACTATTTAGCATTTTGTAATGCTCGCTAGTCCCCAAGAGTTTAGCAATTTTGCACAGATTCTTAAACAAATGACTCCCCTGACAATACTATTGCTAGCAATGTATAAAAAGAAGTGACAGATATTTAGCATGGACTAGTGATTACCTAGATGCTTACCTTACCCAGTAATGCTACTTTGGCGAGGAAAGAACACCCCACCCCCCCAAAAAAAAGGATTAATGTCTGTTCAGCATGGTTATACTGTAATGCTTACTGGTGAGGTATTGCTTTTAAACATTTAACTGCACCATTATATCGGATATGATGCGTTTTTTTTTAGCGTGCTGTGCTGATCTTTTATCATTTTTTATTTTTTTTTAAAGAAGGATATTTATCTCGGTTCATCCTTTATCCTCTACTCACCCCAACCCCCTCTCTGCTGCCTTCTGCCTGCTTTTTGTCTGAGATGCAGCTCTGACCCAGTTCTTAGCAGACTTCCAGTGGAGTGTTCGCCAAAGCTTTGTGTTAACGCTGTGTAAAACACAAGTGCGCACTGTTTATGCTGCTTATATTCTTAGCATGACTGGTGTTCAGTGGAGAATCACTGATATTTATGTGTGCTGAGACGTAGTTTTGAAGCACTGTGGGTTCAAGTTGGCAAAAAAAAAAAAAATAAGGGCAAAATTATTTCCGGTTATAGTTTTTCCTTTAAATAAATTTCACATGAATTTTTATTTCCAGCAGAGACACTTGTCTGTGGTTTGAAGTTGTGCTAATTTCTGCTTCAAGCTAAAGCCAACATTCTTATCTTTTCTAGATCTAGAAGATCTGATGGTCTGAGACTACTCTTGTATCTTGTCTTTTTCAACAGGCCAGAAACTACATAAATTCTTTGCCACACATGCCAAAGAGGAACTTCGCGGATGTATTCATTGGTGCCAACCCGTTAGGTATTAGAACTTTTTATTTCCTGTTGATTTTGTTTTTTGAAATGTAATACAAACTCAACACAGCCTGCTAGACTGAAAAGAAACTGAAAGACAAATCACCGTGACGTTTCTGCTTTCTCTCAGCCGTGGACCTGCTGGAGAAGATGTTGGTTTTGGACACGGATACACGGATCACTGCCTCCGAGGCACTGGCCCACCCATACTTCGCGCAGTACCACGATCCAGATGATGAGCCTGAAGCCGAGCCGTACGACCAGAGCTTCGAGAGCCGAGAGCTGGACATCGAGGAGTGGAAAAGTAAGCAGATGATCAAATAAGGTGTAAGAATTATATCTGTAATTGATCAGCGATAGTAGATTTGTAATTTCTGACTGATGTTTAAGGCTAGTGGTGGTTTTGTAGTCTTGTCAGGACTAGGCGTTGGAGCAAAGAAAACTGTCCAACCTAATATCATGGTTCTTGCTCTTGAGTGTAAATCTGGAGGTAATTATAGAAAATTGCATGCGCTGATTGGTCGAATGATTCGGATTATTTCTTGCTGATCACCTCCAGCGACTCGCCAAAATGGCGGCCAGTCGTGTCGTCACCGTAAGTGAGGAAGAATTACAAATTATGAAAAAAAAAATGCTGTTTCTAAAAGCACTAAAGATGCTTTGAAGTTTGGTCTAAAACTATTCAAAGGTAAGGTAGAATTGTGATTTATTTTATCTATTTCAAAACAACGTATTTTGTGAGTTGGCATAGATGAGTGACACAAGTCTGTGTGCTTTATATCTGCATGCCACATTTGAAGATTGAAATAAATTATTTTTAAAAATAATCACCTGTTATTTATACTAAAACAGTTATCCGCTTCAGGCTCAGTGAATAATTGTTAAATATCACATTATTTGCTTACATCTTCAGATAATATAAAGTTCATTTTAAGTGTCGTATAATTCTTTTTGGTAGAAAATACTGGAATATGGATAAAAAGACTTAAATTTATTCACTGCAGAAGGATTGTTCCTAGCATTAAAGGTATTGAAGGAATACTCCAGCATATTGTAATCCGCTGCATCTCTAGAGTACGTCATTACTATGGACACAAGTTTTTGTCGGACCTTTTACACCACTACACCTCATCCAGTGTATACTGCAACCCACTGATAAGGGTACGTTCCTTACCCCCACACCAGATTGTGGACATTTGGGGATAGAGCCTTCAGTGTAGCTGCCCCGACTCTCTGGAGCTCTCTCCCTCTGATCCGCAGTGCTCCTTCCCTTGGTTCCTTAAAAAAAAAAAACCTAAAAACTCAGGTTTTCTGTTTTTCATTTGTTTTTAATTTTTGTTTCACTATGTAAAAGCATCCTTGGGTTCCTTGAAACGCACTATACAAGTATAAGTTTCAGGGCCCGAACACCGGTGGTGTGCAGCCTCTGGTGTCCACCAGAGGGTGCAAGACCTTTTTGTTTTCCTAAAGATTCTTCCTCTTCATCTTTTTTTCTTCAAGACTTGGCCATTTTTGAGGTGGTTTCCATGGGCGAAAACTCATGAAATTTGATACATCAGTCCTGGTCACCGCTACTCGGGGATAGAGGCTTGGCCCCAGGTGTGTCTGGGTTACTCCATAGCGCCCCCACATGGGATTGACACTTTTGCCCGGTATAGTTTCACCTATCCATGTAAAATTTGGTAGGTGTGTGGGATGCCCCAAGACGAACAAAATTGCAATGTACATTGTATTAGCTATACTCAACAGGAAGTGAGTTATTTTTAGTTTTGTGCATTTTGACATGTTACGTTTTGACGTTCTCCTCCTAGGCAGTTTGTTGGATTCGTGCTAGATTTGGTATACCGGAGGTACTCAGGCCCTTCATCGTCGCTTGCGGCTATATTTTTTATTATTATTATTAAAAAGAACAGAATATTGGTTTGCTGAAGACACACAATGGAAGTCTATGAGCAAATGACTGTGTGAATAAATGTTTAAAGTCTATGACTATATAATGCAACTTTAAAATTACAATTAACATTTTAACATGATGTTTGGATGAGACGGTCTTGTGACTGTGTCTTAGGAAAGCTGTTCTTATGTAGTTTTAACTTACTTTATACCCAATATCGGATCTATAAAGTAATATTGGCTGATGTTTCCTGAAGGATCTGTGTGTCTTGCATATTTATGCACTTAAACATCTGTTGACTGCGGCAAAAGAATGGAGTTTACAATACATTTGGTTGAATAATTCTGCGAAAAGAAGTGCACTTAGACTTCCCTTGTGTATAAGTTTTATGTGAACAGAGTTCTTTCTTTTGTCTGAACGAGGAAACTTTTTTTGATCATCTTGACTGTGGTAATCTGTCATGCACTATAGATGCAGTCGATGGGTTATAAAGTTGGACAGTTTTGGTGTATTGCTTTAATTAGTTATGCCCAGGTCAGACGGCAGAAAGACGCATACTGCGACCTGCAATCGGTCAGGTGGCAAGTGGACGCAGGCGTTTTGTCCCAAATCCTTTGTTGTGATCAGACGTTGTAACAGTCGAAATTGTGAAATGTGCCTTTAAGACATGCTGTGTTACCTAGAGAGGCGGCTTCATCAGCTCGCGCTTGTGTTTTCTGTTAGTTGAGCCGTGCACCTTGCTGGAAATGGGTATCTGTTAATGAGCTCCTTTTCTTTTCGCTCTTCAAACGTTTAGGGAATGTGTGACCTCTATTTTGTTCATGTATGATAAGATGGAACCGTTAAACCGGGCATGGTAAGGTTGAAGTGCACACAGCAAATTTTGTATAGTGTTACATCAACCCTGAGAGAGTCAATTTAACACTATGCTGGTGTTTATTTTGTCACAATCTCTGCAGTGTTAATTTAACACTTCCTAAAGTTAAATAAACTTTTTACAGTGTCATTTCAACTCTATATTTTAACACTTTTGCTTAACTCTGGGAAATTAACTGAGAATTTTGCTGCAGTAAGTTAAACTGAGTATTGTGGAAGTCCCAGAGTTCGTGCGAACATGCATTTTTGCCTTCCTCTCTTCTTCACACACTCCATACTGCTTCAACCCACGATTGGTCACTCAAGCGTTGCACAACTGCCTGCCTCTACATGCGTCAACCTGCTATTTGCACCGATTGGAAGCGAATCGCAGCTGAAATGCAAACAGATCATGATCCACTTGTGTCAACCTGCCTCTACTAAAGACCCTCTACAACACGCTGCCATTATCTGCATCGTCATTCGTTGACACAAGACCAGTCTTGCGTCTACTTGCGATTTTGTTATCGCAGATAGACGCAAGTAGTTGAAAACTAGTTGCAGCCTGCTGTCTGACCTGGGCATTGGTTAAAACAACATAGGATATTGATTATATTACATTTTATTCTGTCCACATTCACTGGATATGAGCAATCGCATGCTCTCATTGGTTGCTCTACTCCTAGGCTATCAGCTCATATACCATGAGTAGAGAAAAACAAAATGGCAGCGTGTGTTGCTGAACCAACCGAGGATGAATTTAAAACTCTACTCAAAAACAAAACCCCAAAAATAAAAAAAAAAGGCAACAAAATATGGAATAAAAGTTTTTGATGGTAAGAATGGTTGTTTTTTTTCTATTATTATTATTATTATTATTATAGCATTTTTCACTAATTTGCTCCTGTCATTTTGCCAGTTTGTTTTCATTCTAGGTGGAAATGATTTTGTTGGACATTTTGTATCAATTTGCAAAAAATAAAAATGCTCTATTTCTCAAAATCCAGTGAATGTGGGTAGAATAAAACACTTCATCCACTCAATCTCATCGTACTTGGCTTATAGCCAACTTGGCACTATGTGCCTCATCAGCTGTCCGCTCATGTACGACTTGATTTCATGGAATAACTGTTAAATAGACCTGAAATTAAATGCAGTACTGGGTTATAGGGACAGTGTACAAAGTGAATTTCCATTACAATTTTATAGGAGCAATGTTTCTCTATTCCCAGGGCTGACATACGAGGAAGTCCTGAGCTTTGAGCCCCCTGTGTTTGATGGAGATGAGATGGAGTCATGAGTCTGTCCTTCATCACCTACTGGAGTGACAGAAGCTGCCTCATAACCACCTTTAAACAGGAAAAAAAAAACACAAACAGCATGACATTTAAAGGAACAGTCTGACTAAATACTGTTAACGTCCATCATGAATGGAAGCTGTAGCCTTGAGTTAGCATCCTGCAGATAGAACTGTGCTAATTGGTGGCCACCGGGTTCCATTCATGGTTTACTGACATTTATTGTAGTTTTGGTTATATTGTTCCTTTAACGTGCCTGTGCCATCATTCATTACTGGTTTCATGATTACCAGAGACTATTTACACGTGGAGGAAAAAGAAACACACACACACCTCCACTATGGACACTGAGAATGTAGAGTATTACTGAGTAATATCTTTTCTCTATTGCTGTTATTGGTTCTGTTTCTTTCTATCTGTTTTTACTTCTGAAAATGTAATTTTAAAATGATAGTGGAATTTTCACAAGAATTATTATTATTATTATTATTATTTAAATTTGATCCTGGGCAGAGGGAGGGGGGGATTATCAATCTGTCTACTACTATCAAAGTTTTTGCCCTGTAGTTTATTCACAAAAGTACAGTCCCTGTTTTTTAGCTGGTATAATAACAATGGCCATGAAGCATTGTTAAACAAGACACGTTTAATGTTTTTTAGAGCTGTATATAAAACATTACACTTTGTGCAGGGATGTTAGTTTTAAGGAGTTCCATCTGCTGTTGTTTTATCCAGAGAAGGAATCATGAATTGAATCCATCAGTAAATGTAAAGCTGATCACGTGTTTTGCAGACTGAGCTCGTGTCTGTGTATCAGTGCCCTCTTTTTATCTCTTAACCTCAAAGTTTATCCTCGAAGACTCAAAGTGATCCATGTTTTGCTCCTAACCAGCCCCGGGCACATTGTTCCATGTGTTTGGTGCACTAGATTGCTTGATTTTGACACCTTTTGAGCTGGAAGGGAACAAAAATGTGGAGAGTCCTCTGGTTTTGAGAAACACCATGCAACTGCCATACTTGGTTCTTCCAAATTGTGGAAAATGTATCTTAAATAGTGCTTGATGAGCAAAAGAATGTCTGACTTCCTCCTTATACCTAGGCTATGGGTTGAGGGTTGATCATGGGATTTAGCGATTTTATAAATATGAAAATTCACCAGAAATTTCAGATGCATCATATATTTTTCTTGTTTCATCTTTCGATGAAATGTACAGCTGACCGCCTGTCCTTCAGCCTGACCATTTGGCCTTTTTTTTGTGCTCTATCTTATTATTTATATAATTTTTCAAAATGTTGAAATTAATGTTGAAGTTGCTCAGTCAGTCGAATGCATAAATTACACTGTCAAGCATTAAGGGAGTCATCACAGATTGCTCCAGTACAATCCTGTCTCTGGGTATCCTGTAAGGTCATAATCTTCCATCAGGATGCCTTTTTCTCACAGCCTGATGATTCTCATTTGCTGGTATTTTGAACAGGTCTCGGTGCTCCTTGTGACCGTGTCAGTCTGAGCCAAAATCTAGGGTGTGTGATCTCATTTTAGCACAGAAGGCCAACTCCAAGAATGTGGGTACATACCAAAAGTTATACTACTCTACTAAATAAGATAAGACATACAAACATGCAAGTGACATACTATTTTTTTTTTTTTTTGGATATTCCAGTTAATGGGGTTTGGGACACAGACTTTTTTCTTTTCTTAAACACAGTAAACCGTGCCAGCATCTAACTTATTATATTAGTAAAAATGTTTGTTAAAATTATTTTGAGTGTGTTTCCATGGTGTAGATTATTAATTTCATTCTGCAATATTATGTTATGAGCATGGTTAGCAAAGTGTGAAGGAATGCAAGGCTGTTTTTGTATGTTTACAATAATTCGTTCAAATTACAAATGTGGTCAGTCATACATCAGGTTATCCATTACTGTATTGTTTTCATGTGGTCTATTTGTAATACAAAAGGAAAGACACTTGTCCTTTTGTACCACTTGGCTAATTCATCAGTGCAAGCAGCTGACAACCTGTAAACCACTGGTAGTACAATAAAGGCAATTATTATTTTTCAACACTGTGAGCATCCTGTCCCTACTTCATTGTTTCAGCACAGTTGTCTAGACATGCTCGAATGAAATACATTTTTGTTGACTTATTGTTCATGAGGAACTCTCTGGCTTCCTCTTGCATTGCTCGTTTACTGCAGTAGGGTTGCTTATCAAAGAAACACTACCCCCTGGTGGTCATTTAATTTGTTATTATTGTTCTTGCTGTTTCTTGTTTATTATATATACCACAGAGCACTTGAATTCTCAATTCTGATTGGTCAGAAGGCATTTTATTTTTCTATAACAGCACCTCTGTTACTAGTTCTAGCTGCAAGACAAATTACATGTTTGTTTCAATAGTAACAGCTCCCCTTTGCCCAAGTCTAATCTAATTTTTAAAAATTAAATAAAAACAACTGTTGAGGATTTCTTGAGGGAGACAATTATGTATTTGTTTATTCATTATTATTCTTGTTTTTTATTATGGGCGGATTCTCTGATGTCAGTGCTTTGTAACAGACAACTTTACGCTTTGACACAAACTAGGTCAGTTTCTTTTAATATGCTGCAATATAAAAATACTTTGACTATCAGCAATCAACTATTGACGATTGGCTGTGATATCTATTGTATTTATTCACTTGGAGTATCTTGCCTTAAGGGGAGGGCAGTACTCAGCAGTTTAAGGCTCTGAGTTATTGATCAGAGGGCTGGGGATTTGAGCCCAGCACCACTAAGCTGCTACAATTGGACCCTTGGACTCTGTTGGCTGAACCTATCCACATTGACCCCACAGAGAAGTGAAAAATGAAGTATCATATTGCATTAAAATCATTGTCATGAAAAGATCACTCTTTGTAGTTTTATTAAAAGTTGACTTGCATTCAATTTTGTTTGACATTTCTACTTAAGTTATTGAGCTTTGGATTAAACCGATGTAAGCCAGGTTGTATGTGTAGCAGGTTTAAAACAATAACCAAAACACCAACACAAGAGCGCACACACATTGAAACAAAGCAAGGAAGAAGTAAAAGGAAATGCTCTCTACCAGAGAAGGCCATGAAGGTTACAAGGAAATGGCTTAACAAAGTGAAAAACGCTTCATGAACAAAACAAAACCAAACTTGAAAGTGTAAGACCTGACTGACATCAAGGAACTACAAGAGGGGTGTATGATCCTGGATGGAGAATGGTGCAAAGCTCCATGACAATAGGCTATAGAAGAAAAAAAGAAGGTTTTAACTTCTGCAAAGCTGCTACTATTTTAAGATGTGCTTTTTAGGACACACACTGGGGTGGAAAAGATGATCCACCAATTCAAATCAACCTGGTGGAATTGAACATTCAGGAAAGAAGTGGAGTATGGGACAAAAAGGTGCACCATTTGTCTGAGAAATAATGCAGAGGGAAAAACCAAGGCACCAGTGATGAAAACTAAAGCTCCTTCCTCCAGGCCCTTTCAGAAATCTTCAGATGGACTATATCTCATCTCATTATCTCTAGCCGCTTTATCCTGTTCTACAGGGTCACAGGCAAGCTGGAGCCTATCCCAGCTGAC
>JAODJS010000019.1:25269333-25280108 GCA_027576325.1 Sciades assimilis | reverse complement strand
GGCGATTTTCAACGTGACTGAAATCGCCCCAAAAGAGGCGGTACTCTAGAAGCAAGACCACCCTGATTGGACAATGATATCCAGAGACAGATTAAAACGGCCTCGAGCAGCACTGGTCAAAGTGTGTTTAAAAATTTTTTTTTTTTTCCCCATTTTGGCAGTGCGTCGCCCAGTCGCCCTTATGCACCACCCGCCCTTGCCTGGGACATAAAGCAGCCAGCCACTATACTGTCAACAAACCCAAGTGAGAGTGGGGGACTGACAGCATCTCTACATCCCAGTTTACCAAAACACACTATGTCTGAGGACCCTCCAGATCTACTCCTTTACCTAATAAAAGCTATAAACAAAAAGCTTGACCTAAACAGATGTTTTTCGCCTAGACTTAAATACTGAGACTGTCTGAGTCCCAAGCACTACTTGGAAGGCTATTCTATAACCATGGGGCTTTGTAAGAAAAGGCTCTGCCCCTTGATGTGACCTTCACTATATAAGGTACCAGCAAACAGTCTGCACCTTTTGATCTCGATAGGCGTGGTGGGTCATAAAGGACCAGAAGTTCACTCAGGTACTGTGGTGTATGACCATTTAACTAAATGGTTTAAATGCTTTTTAAGTGCTTTAAAGATCAATAGTAGTATTTTATAATCAATATGAAATTTGATTGGGAGCCAATGCAGTGTGGATAAGACGGGTGATGTGGTCATATCTTCTCGTTTTAGTAAGGACTCTTGCTGCTACATTTTGAACTAACTGGAGCTTGTTTATGCGCTTATTGGAACATCCAGACAGTAAGACATTACAATAATCCAACCTAGAAGTAACAAAAGCATGAACTAGTTTTTCTGCATCGTGTAGTGACATTACATTTCTTATCTTAGCAATATTTATGAGATGAAAGAAAGCTATCCGGGTAATGTTATCGATATGAGTTTCAAATGAAAGACTGGAGTCAATGATCACACCGAGGTCTTTTACTGCTGCACATGAAGAAACAGAAAGGCCATCCAGAGTTACTGTGTAATCAGAAAACCAACATCTACTGTATGTGGTCTTCACACAAGTACTTCTGTCTTGTCAGTGTTAAGCAGAAGGAAGTTAATAAGCATCCAGTATCAAATGTCCTTTACACATTCCTCAATTTTATTAAGCTGGTGTCTTTCATCTGGCTTTGCAGAAACATACAACTGTGTGTCATCAGCATAACCGTGGAAACTAATACCATATTTAGGAAGAATATCACCCAGAGGTAACATATACAGTATAAAGGAAAAAGCAGTGGGTTTAAGACAGAACCTTGTGGAACACCAAACGTTACCTCAGTATGTCTAGAAAAATCACCATTTATATCAACAAATTGATGGCGATCAGTTAAATAAAACCTGAGCCAGGAGAGGGCCGTTCCCATAACTTCCACAACGTTTTCTAGCCTATCCAGGAGAAAGGAATGATCAGTGGTGTCCAAGACTGCACTAAGGTCAAGCAATACAAGCAGGGAGACACAGCCCTGGCCAGATGCCAACAGTAGGTTGTATACTACTTTAATCAGTGCTGTCTCTGTGCTATGATGAGGTGTAAATCCTGATTGATACATTTCATGGATGTTATTCCTATGTAGATAAGAGCATAACTACTGTACCACAGCTTGTCTAGGATCTTGGAGATAAAGAGGAGGTTTGATATTGGCCTATGATTGGATAGCTGACAGAGGTTGAGGTCAGGATTTTTTAATCAGGGGTTTGATAATTGCTAGTTTAAAGGATTTGGATACATGGCCAGCGCTAAGGGAATAATTTATTTTTAGAAGAGATTCAATTGCTTCTGCTGTTATCTGCTTGAAGAGTCATGTAGGTAAGGGATCTAGTACATAAGTTTAAGATTTTGATGTGGAGTTGAATGAAATGAGTTCAGTTTCTTGAAGGAGTAAAACATTCTAATTACTGATCTGATATAGTTATATTGTTAGCTACAGGGTTGCTTAAATTGCCTGGCCTTAATATTTGTAGTTTTTCTTTTTTGATATTTTCAATTGTCATTGAAAAAATTCATGACGTTGTTGCTACTACAGATTGCAGGTGTGCATGTGTCTAGTGGTCTTTTTCCTCATTAATTTTGCTACAGTATTAAATAGGAATGTCAGATTATTTTTGTTATCCTCCATTAGGGTGGAGAGATGCATCGATCTAGCGGCACTAAGAGCTTTTCAAGACTTCAGGAAGCTTTCCTTCCATGCCAATTTGAACACTACCAATTTTGTTTGATGCCATTTATGTTCTAATTTTTGAGTGGTCTGTTTTAAAGTGTGAGTGTAATCATTATGCCAGGGTGCTAATTTTTTCTCTCTAATCATTTTTCTTTTAAGTGGAGCTACATTTATCTAAAGTATTTCGGAACACTGACTCTAAGCATTCAGTTGCCTGATCAAGTTCTGTGGGGGGTGACGGTGATCCAGTCAAAGTTGATAACTCTGGGAGACTATTTATAAAATTCTGTGCAGTAGTTAACGTGAACGTATGTTTAATACAGTACTGTGGTGAGATGCATATATTATTGCTCAGACATATTTTAAATAAGATGAGGTAATGGTCTGAGGTGACTTCAGACTGTGGAAGTGTGACTATATTTTCTATATTTAAACCAAATGTTAGTATTAGATTGAGAGTGTGACCACCATTATGGGTAGATCCTATGATGCTCTGATTAACCCTTACTGAATCTAAAATGGACACGAACACTCTTTTCAGAGAATCTTCTTGGTTATCGAAGTAAATATTAAAATCTCTGACAACTGAAGCTTTGTCTAAGGAAATAACAAGGTCCGAGATGAAAGCCACAAATTCAGAAAGAAACTTTGGAATATGGTGCCGGGGGCCTGTAGTAGGCATCCATCAATCCCAAGGGATTGTGGAGTTGTGCCTTGGGCATCTATCCGGGAACAGTGTCTGTTGTGACTGTGGAGTCCAATGTGGGAGTGACAGTCCCTGCCGTGGTGGGCGCAGATGAAGGTTGAGGCAGGTCTTTCTGCTGGTGGCAGGGCCTTTTCTCTGGAGTCATTTTTCCACAGCTTGCCACATCAGCTCAGTTTCAAACTGCATGAGTCCCTTTTGCACTTTGCACTTCCAGGCATCTTTGTCTGCAGTGACTGCCTCCCAGGTGTTGATGTTGATTCCAAGTGCCATGAAGTTGTTTGCAAGTGTCTTTGATGTGCAGCTGAGGTCTTCCTGTTGGCCTTTTCCCTACTGCTAACTCTCCATAGAGGAGGTCCTTGGGGATACGGCCATCCTTCATGCAAGTGACGGGTCCCAAGCAATGCATTTGTCTCTGTTTCTGGAGGGTAAATAGAAGGGACCCCTGCTCTCTAAAGCACTGTGTGGTTGGGTACATGGTCTCTCCATGAGATGCCCAGGATGGTCTTCAGGCAGCACACGTGAAATGCGTTGAGTCTTCTTTCCTGGTGGGAGCGCAGAGACCACAATTTGCTGCTGTAAAGGAGTGTGCTCGCCATACATGCTGTGTAAACCTGGGCTTTGGTGTGCTCTGTCAGCTTGCTGTTTGCCCAGACTTGTTTTGTCAGCTTGGATTGTGTGATTGCAGCCTTTCCAATGCATCTGTTGAGCTCAGCCTTCAGGGACAGGGTGTTGGAGATTGTAGAACCCAGGTTCATGAACTCCTGGACTGCCTCTAGCTCATAGTCAGTAATACTGATGGAAGGTAGTTTGTCTACATCCTGTCCCATCACCTGCATTTTCTTTAGGCTGATGGTGAGGCCGAACACATTGCAGGCTGCGGTAAAGCTATTAAGGAACTGCTGCAGGTCTTCTGCTGTGTGGGTGGGGAGTGCTGCAAAAAGATTAGTGATTAATTCCAACACTTGCGGACAAAAGACTTATCGCAAACAAACAACTTGGAAAACAGGAAGTACTGTACATCACACAGAATGCACGTATGCCTTTGTCATTGAAATCATCTTGAAGATACCAGAAAATGAGGTAACGAATTGTAGAAGTTTCTGATTGGCTCCTTCTCTTGCACTTTAATTCACTGCACGACACACTCTTCATTACAATTTCCATCATGTTCTTCACTGGTCTGTCACCGGAGTACTTGCGTTGCACACCTATTCATCATTACAGCTTCATTATACCACAGTATTTTAGGACTCTGTTCACTCTAGCTCACTGTGAAGTATTGTTCTGGTTTTCACTGCTCATTACCAAGCTGTTTGTTTATGCCTGCTCTTTCTGTGTTTGATCTGTTCCTGTTTATTGACTTTGTGTCTTGGATTATCCATTATCCACCATGTTTATGCCTGTTTGCAAATAGCTCAACCCATGCCTGCTTGTAGACTACATTTCTGCCAACTTTTTTAGAATTCTCTGCAACTTTTTGAAATTTTATTAAAAGCTGTCAAACTGCACTTGCCTCCTTTACTTCTGTGCCTGGTTTTCTGACCGAATACTTCACTGCAATATGGATGCAGCAGAATGAGAGAACTTAAGCAGCACACTTGTCAACCAGGCCCCGCTTATGGACAAACAACAACATATCCATGTCACCAAGGAAAAGCTAATGCAGCTGGCTGGCATGTTGTCACAAGTCTCTATGCCTTGCTTCATGCAGACCTGTTCAGTCCCCACCAGTTCTCTGATTGCATGACCAGATAAGTTCTGCAGCAAAGCCACTCAGTGCCAGGACTTCCTGTTGCAATGTTTCATGTTTTGGATCAGGATAAGGTGGTTCAGTTCATAAACTTGCTGACAGGCAAAGCTATCCGATGGGCTACTGCTGTCTGAGCATGCTCACCTATGAACAATTTGTCTCAGTGTTCCAACATGTTTATGCGCCTGGAGGTGTAGAGATCAGCAAAATTTTGCTGGCCATTCAGCAAGGATCATGCTGTGCTGCTGAGTTCACACTCAAGTTCTGGACATTATCTAAGGTTTAAGGTAACTTTATTGGTCTCCCTAGGGAGAAATTTAGCTTGGAGTCAGGGAACATTGCTGCATCAGGAAAGGGACACAAACATATCTAGCAGGGAGTTGATGTAATGAGCCTGCATTAAAGGCCATCTTCCACCATGGACTGAATGCAGATATTCTCAGGGAGCTCCTCTGCCATGACAACCAGGTCATCCTCGAGTCTGTCCTTGATCTTGCTATATGCCTGGATTAACTCCTTCCATACCAATCCAAGGTGTCAGGTCTCGTATGTTCATAAGTTCCACCTGCTAACCCAGAGCCCAGGCAAATTGCCTGCACTCAGCTAAGCATCACCAAAAGCATAAAGCAATGACAAAGAGGGTTAATGTGTCTACTGTGGTGGTACAGAGCACCTCGTATCTGACTGCCCACGATGCTGAAAGACTCCTGTCAAGGAGGCGGCAGAGAGAAAACCCCTGTGATCTCTCAACCAGCCCCTCTGAGTCATTTCCAGTCTCTCTCTTGCAAATTCTTGATGGTGCCAGTACAAAGAGAATACTCAGACTCCCTCTCTGCCCTTAAGGCTTTAATGGACTCCAGAGCCACAGGCAGCTTCACTGATCATCACCGGCAGAATGACTCCAGATCCTGTTACTTCCTTTGTCCAAGCCTCTGCCCATTCTTGCTATCGATGGTGGGCCCATTAGCGTTGGTAACTGTTGGTACCCATTGGTACAGTTACACATTCCACTCGACACTGGTATTTCATGTCAGCATTCTGCACAAAGAAACCATGAGCTTACTTGTTACATCAACACCTGCTCACCCCATTGTACTGAGCATGCTATGGATGGAGCTGCATGACCCAGTCACCTCTTGAGCCAGGTAGGAAATCCTTCAATGATCATCATGCTGCCTAGAAAACTGCCTTCTATGCCTCTGCCTTGCTTCAACCCTTGTGTAAAGCTCAGAAACCACATAAGTGCAAATTCCCAAGGAGTACCATACACTCATCAAAGTTTTCAGCACAAGGAAAGCCAGTGGTCTTCCCCTGCACCGATCATATGACTGAATCATTTATCTGCTCCCTGGTACTACTCCACCTCACATTTACCATTTGTCTCTCTCTGAATAACAGGCTATGGAGGAGAACGTACAGGGAACAATTGCCTGTTCCCTGTATGTTCTCCTCCATAGCCTGTTATTCACGTAAGGGGTACATTCAACCCTCCACCTCTGCAGGCTTCTTGTTTGTAGAAAAGAAAGGTGGGGGTCGATGTCCTTGTATTGATTTTTATCAAGGATTGAACCAAGTCTCCATGAAATACCTTTATCCTCTGCCTCTCACATGATCAGTCTTTAAGCAGTTATGCTCAGCAAAAGTTTTCAATGAGCTGGATACATCGAGCACCTACAACCTAGTGTGCATCCACTCGAGGGATGAGTGGAAAACTGCTTTTCACACCAGCAGTGGACATTGAGTATACAGTCATGCCATATGGGCTCTCTGGTGCCCCTCTATCTTCCAGTGTTTGATAAATGACATGCTCATAGACCTGCTGGGGAAATTCATGATCAGCTATATTGATGACCTTCTGATCTACTCCCCTTCAGGTTAATCAGATCTTGCATGTCCAAACAGTTCTTCTCATGTCTACTTGAGGAATAGTTCTGTGTCAAAGGAGGAAAATGTGAGTTCCATGTCCTCATTTCTTTCCTGGGGTACATCATTAGTCCCGAGGGAGTCACCATGGACCCCTCCAAGGTATCAGCTGTCACAGCCTGGCCCACTTCACAGACTGTCAAGGATCTGCAATGCTTTCTGGGGTTTGCCAACTTTTACTGGTGCTTCATACAGGATTTCAGTGGCATTGCTAAACCCCTGACATCTCTGCTCAAGAAGTGGGCTAAGAAACTGGCTTGGAACCCCACAGCTGATGTTTCTTCAAAGCTCTTCAGAGAGCATTCACATCAGTGCCTGTTCTCAAGCACCTAGAGCCTGAAAAACTATTCACGGTGGAAGTGGATGTCTCAGACACAGGAGTTGGTGCTGCATTGTCTCAATGTTTCAGTGATAAATTGCACCCAGGGACTGCCTTCTCAAAGAAATTGTCTCCAGCAAAACAAAACTATGATGTTAGCAATAGAGAACTTTTAACCATCAAACTGACTCTTGAAGAATGGCAGCACTGGCTGGAGGGTGCCAAGCATCCTTTAGAGTACTTATGTACTGCCAAGAGACTGAATCCGAGATAAGCCTGGTAATCCCTCTTCTTTACTTGATTTAACTTGACTCTGTTCTATTGTCCTAACTCCCGCAATATTAAAGCTGACTCTCTGTCTCATCAACATGGTCCCCATGAACCTGAACCTACACTTGAACCTATTCTGCCTCCTCCTGTTTTGTAAATACCATGATCTGGGAGCTCAACCATGAATTAGCCTGCACATTACCAAATCACACTCCCACTGGGTGTCCAGCCAACCTCAAATCTGTCCCTCCATGCCTCGGGGCTCACTTCATCCCCTGGGCTCATATGTCTTCGGCCACAGGCCACTCAGGGATTCACCATAAATACCAGCTCAAAAGGTCAAGCACTGATGGCCTCACATGATCTCTGATATCAATAAATATGTTTCATCTTGCTGTGATTGTACGAGAGCCAAAGTCTCCAGTCCACTGCCAACAGAAAAGTTTATGCCCTGACCTACTCCTCAGCATCCCTGGACCAATATTGCTATGGACTTCTTGACTGACCTCCCAGTATCTCAAGGGCAGAACACCATTTTGGTCATCTGTGACCACTTTTTTCACTTGTTGTGCCTAGTACTGCTACCCAGTCTGCCCACAGCCTTTGAAACGGCCAAATATTGTTTAACCATGTATTCAGAAACTTTGGTCTCCCAGAAGATATTGTAAGTTATTAGAGTGTCTAGTTCATCTCTCAAGTTTGGAAAGTCTTCATGGATAAACTGGTCATTGCTGTGAGCCTCACGTCAGGGTACCGGCCCCAAGCTGAGTGACTGAATCAGGAAATTGGCACATTCCTTCATTTATTCCATGCTGACGACCAACAAGATTGGTCATGTTTGCTGTTTTGGGCTGATTATGCTTAAAATTCCTTGTTGCACTCTGGTACCCATCTTGCATCATTCCAGTGTGTGCTAGGCTTCCAGCCTGCTTTGTTCCCTGAGAATGACAGCTCCACAGACCTGCCAACAGTTGACAACTGGTTCCACAGGAGCGAGCAAGTGTGGGAAGCTGCCCACCAATGTACTGATCAGACCACGCAAAGACCCAAAAGAAATGCTGACCGCAATCAGGGAGAAACCCCCATATACCAGCCTGGGAACAGTATCTGGCTGGCTACTAAGGACCTCCAGAACTTGGTCAGTTGCCATAAGCTGAACTCCCACTACATTGGACCCTATAAAGCTCTCAAAAGAATTAATGAAGTTACCTACCCTTTTCAATTACCCCGTCACATCCATATTTCACCATCCTTCCATGTTTCTCAGCTCAAGACTCTCACACCTGGACCACTTGCATCCCATACCTCAGCCATGCACTTTCCCAAAGCCCCTCGAAATTGAAGGTCAGCCTGCTGACATTGTTTGCTTGTACCCTCCTAGATTCAAGCAGGGCGAATGGAGGCCTCAAGTATCTCATAGATTGGGAGGGACATGGCCCCAAAGAGCAAGGTTGGGTCTCAGCCAAGAACGTCCTCAAACTCCATGCTCACTAGAGTATTTCATATTACACACCCAGCAAACCTGGTCCGTGTCCCAGAGGTCACCCTTGCACACATTCCGCTCCCAGAGGAAGCTCATTGAGGGGGCTCTGTCACATCCACTGTCTGTTCTATGCCCCCTGCACTTTTATTCACTGCATGCAACACACCCTGTCTTACAGTTCCTTTCATGCTCTTCACTGCTCTCCATCACTTGAGTACTGACTAGGCACACTTGTTCATCATTACAGCCTCATTATGCCACTGTATTTTAGGACTCTGTTTACTCTAGCTCAATACAAAGTATTGTTCTGGTTTTCACTGCTCATTACCAAGGTGTTTGTTTATGCCTGCTCATTCTGTGTTTTGATCTGCTCCTGTTTACTGACTTTGAGTATTGTATTATCCTGTTTTTGCCTGTTTGCAAATTGCTCGACCCATGCCTGCTTATTGACTACATTTCTGCCTATTGTTTTAGAATTGTCTGCAACTTTGAACTTATTTATTAAAAGCTGTCAAACTGCACTTGCAACCTTTCATTCCATGGCTGGTTTTTGTGACCCTGTATTTAAGGGCCTATCTTTTGAACCAGTGTTTGTTTTTTCCCTTGGTACCATGAAAAAGTCCAAGACTTAGAAAAAAAATGTGGACTTACTCATTAGGAGCAATTTCTAAAAATAAATGGAAGGTACCACAAGCCTCGATACAAACAATTCTTTGCAAATATAAAAACTTGGGCCCACACAGACACTGCATCATTCAGGAAAGAGGCACAAATGAACTCCCAGAGATAAACAAACTTTGGTCTGAAAGGTTAAACTGAACACCAAGATAAAACCAAAGGAATTGGTGGAAGACTTGGAGGCTTCAGATACCAAAGTACATACAGCCAATCTTAAGAGAGTTGTACATAGCCATGGCCTGAATGGCTGTTGTGCAAGGAAGAAGTTCCTACTCCAAGACCAGCATAAAAAAAAGCCAGACTGGAGTTTGCAGATGATCACCAGGATGAGGAATGTTCTGTGGTCAGAGGAAACAAAAATCAAATTGTTTAGACATAATGATCAGTGTTATGTATGGAAGAGAAAAAGCACCAATAACTATTCTGAAGAACACCATATCAGCTGTGAAGCATGGGGATGGCAGCATCCTGTTGTGGGGGTGTTCTGCTTCAGAAAATAACATCAGGAAGAAGGTTTATCTAGAAATATTGAAGCAACACCTCAAGACATCAGTGAGAAGTTAAAACTTGGTTGCAACTGGGTCTTCCATCTGGACAGTGATCCTAAGCATACCTCCAACGTTGCAACAAAATTGCTTAAAGATAACATGGTCAAAGGATCAGATTGGCAATCACAAAGCCCTGACCTAAATCTCACAGGAAATTTGTTGACTGACCTAAAAAAAAAAAAGCATGTCTGAGTTAGGAGGCCCACAAACCTAGTTGAGTTACATTAGTTCTGTCAGGATGAATGGGCAAAGTTTACAGCGATTATATTATGAAAAGCCTGTGGGAGGATACCCCAAACATTTTATTCAAGTTAAGCAATGCAATTAAAAGGCAATTCCACCAAATACTAACAAAGTGTATCTGATATAGTGAACAAAAACTTAAATCTTATTATTGTGAAATGACATGGAAATAACCCTCAGTTAGAAATTGGCCTAATTGACTTCTACATAACTTCTACATCACAATGTATGTGTGTAGTTATGAAAAATTGAGTTTGAATGCCTTTAGCCTGGGTGTATGTAAATTTTTGGCCTCAGCTTTGTCCTTTTTGTGTGAAAACATACTTGTAGATTCTCCCAAGTCAACAGAATTTTGCATTACTTTATTCTCTCATTTGTCCTTCTGTTCATGGTTTGTTTGGTATATAGCTTTTCATGATTCATTATTGTATAAATCTCATTCATCTCATTATTTCTAGCTGCTTTATCCTGTTCTACAGGGTCACAGGCAAGCTGAAGCCTATCCCAGCTGACTACGGGGCAAAAGATGGGGTACGCCCTGGGCAAGTCGCCAGGTCATCACAGGGCTGACACACAGACACAGACAACCATTCACAGTCACACCTACGGTCAATTTAGAGTCACCAGTTAACCTAACCTGCATGTCTTTGGA
>JAODJS010000019.1:25078240-25088691 GCA_027576325.1 Sciades assimilis | reverse complement strand
TGGCGGCACCACGAGTCTTATAGATTAATTCCATGGTGATTCGTGGATGAGTCACAATATTGCGTGCGATACGGTTGGATTAGATGAGGTCCCTTAAGGACTTTTTGATTGCGGTATTGCTCCTGTCTTTTTGGGTGAGATGAGAAGAGGTAGGGATGATGGAGGACACTGTTTTTTCAGATGACTTGCATGTATTCACTGTGGCTGGGAGTCAGTGAGGATGACTGGTCTCATCAGCTGTTTTCTAATACCAAGAAGAAATGTAAGTTTTGTCTATACAGTCATGTTCCAACCATACTGAATCAGGTCCCTGCAGGAAGATGACAGGCAGTGTAACAAAAGAGCTGGGGTATTATCTGATGCGACAGCTTTAATAGACAAAGTTTGAGTGGAACACAGAATAAATCTGTCTGAATATTGTTTAAAACTGAGCGTATCTAATGTGATGCATGTAAAATCAGAGGATGAGAGAGTAGCAGTTTTTCAGCATTAGTCACCATGAGCGCAAAGGCTGCAATAGTACGTAAACATGTGGGTATGCCCTGGACCACTGAGTCCAGGGTCTTTGATAGATAAGCCACAGGACGATAACCTTTGCCAAGCTCTTGGGCCAAGACCCCTGCTGCGATCGCACCATCCTCCAAGATGTACAGGCTGAATGGCAGACTGGAGTCAGGTAGACCCAGTGCTGGAGCTGATGTGATAGCTGATGATCATTCAGATAACTGGATGAGTGCATCATTTCAGAGGATCATACAATGTCACTGGGCTGCTCTTTGAGGCAGGACTTTCTCAGGATCTTGTCATGATGAGAACAGTCTGAAACGTACTGACAACAATAGATAATGAGTCCAAGAAAAGACAACATGGCAGTCTTATTTGAGGGAGGAGCCACCTCAAGTATGACGGAGACTGTCAGATGAGAGATGATGCTCACCTTGAGAGATGTCAAAGCCGAGGTATCGTCCACACCGAGCCAGGTGCACAAGAAGAGCCAGAGAGCCTTGTTCACACTTGGACTAATCTTCAGCTGAGAATAGAATGTCATCTGCAGATTAGAGCAATTTACAGCCATCAAGGAAGGGCAGAGAATTAAGTGAGTCTCAAACAGAGAAAACTGCAGGGGAGTCAATGGGCCCTTGAGGTAGGTGGGTCCATGTATATTGTTGTTGAAATATGGGTTGAATCTTGACACTCACAGGGACACTGAAAAATGCACTGCAAAGATCAATGACAGTAAAGCAGGTATGTTGACTAGAAATAGATAAAAAAAAAAAAAAAAAGTTTGATATAGAAGGCATGATAAATATAACCAGTTGATTAATACATACACAGAAACAGGATGTTTTCAGACTGGCAGTGTATGATGGTACCTGTACATGTCTGCCCTTTTTGGGGTGTGACACCCAGAGATTTTGAGGGACCTGATTCAAAATTTGAGGAACGGAGACTTCAGCTCATTTGTTGTTCTTCAGGTTATACTCAGAGGAAACAGCAGAAGCAAAAGATACAACCCCAATTCCAAAAAGTTAGGACACTGTAAAATACAAATAAAAACAGAATGTGAAGATTTGCAAATCATGGAAACCCTATATTTCATTGAAAATAATACAAAGATAACATATTAAATGTTGAACCTGAGAAATTGTATTGTTTTTTGAAAATATATGCTTATTTTGAATTTGATGTCAGCAACACGTTTAAGAAAATTTGGGACGAGGCACCAAAAGACTGAAAGTTGTGTAATGCTAAAAAGCCTAATTTGGTTAATTGGCAAAAGGTCAGTAACATGATTGGGTATAAAAAGAGCATCCCAGAGAGACTGAGTCTCTCAGAAGTAAAGACGGGGAGGGGTTCACCACTCTGTGAAAGACTGCGTGGGCAAACAGTGCAACAATTTAAGAATAATATTCCTCAATGTAAAATTGCAAAGAGTCATATAATTTATGGTACATACTATTATTAAAAGATTCAGAGAATCTGGAGAAATCTCTGTATGCAAGACACAAGGCTGAAAACTGACATTGGATGCCTGTGATCTTCAGGCCCTCAGGCAACAATGCATTAAAAACAGACACGTGTCTGTAGTGGAAATCACTATATGGGCTCAGGAACACTTCAGAAAACCATCGTTTGTGAAAACACTCCATTACTGCATCCACAAATGCAAGATAAAACTAGATATAAACAATATTCAGAAACACTACCACCTTCCCTGGGCCCAAGCTCTTTTATAATGGACTGAGACGACATGGAAAATTGTCCCGAGGACTGATGAATCAAAATTAGAAATTCTTTTTAGAAATCATGGACAATATGTCCTCTAGACTGAAGAGGAGAGGGACCATCCAGCTTGTTATCAGTGCACAGCTCAAAAGCCAGCATCTGTGACGGTATGAAGGTGCATTAGTGCACATGACATGGGGAGCTTGTACATCTGGGAAAGGATCATTAATGCTGAATTATGTATACACATTTCAGAGCAATATGCTACCATCCAGACAAAATCTTTTTCAGAGAAGGCCTTCCTTCTTTCAGCAAGACAACGCCAAACTGCTTTCTACACCATGGGGAAGACATGACCTAATGGTTAGAGAAGCAGCTTTGGGAGTGCTGGTTTGATTCCCTGGACCAGCAGTACTGGCTGAAGTGCCCTTAAGCAAGGCACCGAACCCCAAACTGCTCCACAGACTGCTCTGGGTATGTTGTACGTTGCTCTGGATTAGAGTGTTTGCTAAATGCCATTAATGTAATGTGACATTAAAACTGCATGGCTCCATAATAAGAGTCTGGGTGCTAAACTGTCATGCCTGCACACAACATCCACAACATCCCTGTACAGTTCAGACCCAGTAACACTCTGGGGCAGAAATTGGTCCACTCTCAGAACAGAATACCCAGACACAAATTCAATGCAGTGCACAGACCTGTACATTAGGGAAACAAAACAACCGCTTCACAAGTGCATGGCTGCTCAACACAGGACAGCCAGTTCCTCAGGCCAGGACTCTGCAGTCTATCTTCATCTCAGTAACAAAGGACACTTGTTTTAGGGGGTGGCATGGTGGTGTAGTGGTTAGCACGCTGAACTGTTGAGCAACTGAAATTGTATATCAGGCAAGAATGGGACAACATTTCTCTTTCAAAACTACATCAATTGCTGTCCTCAGTTCTCAAACATTTGCAGTGTTGGTAAAAGTAGAGGTGATGTAACAGTGGTAAACATTCCCCTGTCCCAACTTTTTTGAAATGTGTTGCTGACATCAAATTCAAAATAAGCATGTAGTTTTTTTTTTAATATAATTTCTCAGTTTCAACATTTGATGTGCTGTCTTTGTAGTATTTTCAATGAAATATAGGGTTTCCATGATTTGCAAATTATCATATCTTGTTTTTATTTACAATTTAAACAGCATCCCAACTTTTTTTTGGAATTGGGGTTGTAGGTTATCTGGTGTGCACAGAATAGTATGGCTTTGTTCAAAAGAGATGGAACAATTGAGTTTTGTCAAAGAAGCTTCTCTACTTGAGGTACTCTGTCGACCACATCAGCTAATTCATGATAGTAGGCTTCTTTTTCTTCATCAAGATAGGTCATGGTAGGTGCATACACATTGATCAGGTTTAGGTAGTGATCATTCCTTGTGGGTACATGTAAACTTATGATTTGCTTAGATATTCCCATTGGTAGTGATGGCAGTTTGCCAGCTCTCTTATGCGAAACGGCAAAAGCAACTCCTGTGGTTTTTTCTTCCATCCATGTTCCCACTCCAGAAGAAGGTGTAGTCATTCTCTTGCACTTGTCCTTGGCCTTCAAGCCTTGTCTCTTGGAGTGCAGCAATGTTGATGCTGTAGCGACCTAGTTCCTTTGCGATGAGCTGTTATACACTTCGGTCTCTTACCATTGTCCAACATGGTGTAGACATTTCAAGTCCCATCTATCAATTTCACATTCTTCATCTTTCTGCAACTGTTATGGAGACCTGTTGGCTATGGTGAGCCAGCCAGGTAAGCTTTCCCCACCTTTTCTAGGGGCTTCCCTTTCCAGGACAGGCAGTGCTGTCCCTAAATAGGCTGGCTGAACACCTGCAATGCTGCCTCAGCCTGCTGTCTGGACTGTGCTCACGTCTCATTGATGCTGGTGCCAGCGCATCAGTTAAAAGCCCATATGTGATAGCATGGTCTGTAATCCCTGAAGTGTAATCCATTTAGCAGTGTGTGCGTGTAAATGGCACTGGGCACACAAACTGGAACTAAACTTGGCTTTTCGACTTTCTTGATCTGAGGCAAGACAGTTGAGACACTGGGAAAGGAGAGAGGCTGCAGCTGTGGTGTGCCATCAGAGAAAACCTCTGCTGCACCCAGGACTAGGTATTAATCACAGGCCTTTTACCTATCCGTTTGGCCTAAGGGCCTGACCACAATGGTAGCAGTGCGCATTACTGAGGGACCCACCCCTATCCATTTGATCCTGATGAGAATCTATATCACAGTAGCCGGCACATCGTCTCACCTAGCGTTGGTGAAAAGTATACAAAGACCAGGTTAACGAAGCCCAGCGTGGTGAAAGCGTGGCTGATGTGACTGAACATTGATGTGGCTGCCTTCAGCAAGACAAAGTTCCCAGACAAAGGTCAACTGTGCAAAGATAGTGCTGGATACATCTTTTGGAAGGGGCTTCCTAAGTCAGACCACCACGTACACGGGGTTGGTTTCACAATATGTACAAAACTGATTGGAAACTTGAGAGTTGCCTCTTTCATTAGCGAACAACTTATGATCACGCAACTTGAGCTGGCACACAATCAGTATATGACAGTCATTAGTACCTATGCTCCAATGCTTGATGCAGACGATGACATCAAGGAAGGCTTCTACACCACACTGGACCAACTCCTCACAGATACACCAGTTGCTGACAACTTCTTACTTGGTGACTTTAACATCTGTGTTGGACAGGATAAACATTTGTGGCCTCCCACAGGATCAAATGGAATGGGTAAGATGAAGTCGAATGGACTCCTGCTACTTACTGTATGCACAGAGCATAGTTTACTCATCACCAAATGTTTATTTCACATGAAAGATAGTCACGGGCGACATCCATGCTCACGCCATTGGCACATCATTGACTATAATTACTAGACAGAAAGAAAGACAGTGTCTGATGGGTACATGCACAGTTACTGGTAGCAGTAGCTGCTTCACTGATCACTACATGGTTAAGTCTGTTTTTAGGTGGAAATTTCAGAAGATCTCACAGCACCCCCGTCTCAAACTTAATGTGGAAGCCCTCAACCAGCATGCAATTAAACAAGATTTTGAGGCATCATTAAATGATAAACTCCCTGCCATAGGGGAGGAGAAACCTGTTGATACTATGTGGAACACTCTCAAAGATGCTATTCTTGATGCTTGCTCCGAGATGATTGGACTAAAGAGGAAAAAACACAGACTGGTTTGACGATAACGACGAAGAACTTCTCAAATTCGTTAGTTGATATCGAGCTGCCTCTATCAACTGGCAACGACATCTAAAGACGGGAACTCACTAATGCAAAATCTGATCTACAGAGGCACACTAGAGAACTTAAGAATCAATGGTGGCAGGTAAAAGCAGCTGAACTACAAAAGCTTGCAGATAATCACAAGAGCCATGCTTTTTTTTTTTGCAGCAACCAAGATGGTTTATGGTCCTAGCACTCATAGGCCAACTCTTAGGACCTCTACCAACAAACTTGTTAAGGACCCTGACTCAGTTAGATCGTGCTGGAGAGAACATTTTAGCAACCAGCTGAACCGCAGTGCTCAGGTGGATCC
Source organism: Sciades assimilis (assembly GCA_027576325.1). Taxonomy (NCBI): domain Eukaryota; kingdom Metazoa; phylum Chordata; class Actinopteri; order Siluriformes; family Ariidae; genus Sciades; species Sciades assimilis. Next base: position 25,082,871 of record JAODJS010000019.1, on the reverse strand, counting down.
AAATGCACCGGATGAACTGGAACAGCACTCTGTAAGACATAAACTAGCCACATCTCCATCCCTTGAGGAAGTTGAAAAAGCACTTATGTCTTTGAAGAGTGGTAAAGCTTCAGGACCTGATGGCATTCCTGCTGAAGTGATCAAATTGGGTGGACCTCACCTCACTCAGCATCTTTTTTTGCTCATTCAGAGGTTCTGGACAGAAGAACAAATTCCCCCTGACCTCAGAAATGTCCTAATTGTGACTTTGTTCAAGAAGGGTGATAAATCTTCCTGCAGTAACTATTGCAGTATCTCACTTCTGTCAGCAATGGGCAAGCTCTTTGCAAAGATCCTGTTGAATCACCTGACTCCACTTACCAAAGAGGTGCTTCCAGAAAGTCAGTGTGGGTTCAGACCCTCACATGATTCCATTATGATCTTTGCCCTCTGCCAGATACAGGAAAAGTGCAGGGAACAACGTTCTCCACTCTACATTACTTAGAGATCTCATGAAAGCATTTCACACTGTTCATCAGGATACTGTATGGCAAATTCTTGTAAAGTACAGATATCCAGAGAAGCTTGTGAAAATGATCCATCTCCTGCACGATGACATGGCTACTGCTGTTCTACACGATGGTAAACCCAGTGAGCCTTTTTCACTCAATGCTGGTGTTAAACAAGGTTGTGTTGCTGTACTTGAGAGAGTGTCTTCTTCCAGCCTGGAATCAACCATCTTCCTTCATTGGCTCAGATGGGTTGGACACATCTACAGAATGCTGAACTATCACCTACCAAAACAACTGTACTTCTCACAGCTCTCTCATGGTACTAGATCAGTTGGCGCTCCAAAGAAAAGACACAAGGACCTTCTAAAGCACTCCTTGTTGAAGTGCAGAATCACCCTTAACGAGTGGGAACAACTCATGGCAGATAGACAGATCTGGAGAAATACAACTCGGAAAGGTGTTCTACATTTTGAAAACACCTGACTTGTTGAGGAAGCTGCGCATTGTGAATGGAGGAATGCCACCGTTCAGCGGCACTCTCGGACCCTGCAGTTAGGACATGGTTGAGTGTCATGAGCCAGCCTGGAACGTGTAGGTCCTGATCCGGTCTTTTACTCCACTCCCTGGTTTTCTTCGAGCCTCCCCTGCACTGCTGCCATCACACCGGCCTTTCATCAGCTTTATATTATGGCTTTATATTATGGCTATGGCTTTATATTATACCGCTTAGAGATTCTCTTGGTGCAAGATTGTCTTCGCCTCACACTGTTATTTCGCCTGTGCCCCCCCCCCCCACAATTTTTGCTGCAGACTCTGTTACATTGCTACTTTACTGTGCACTTTGGGATTACGCCGCTCCCCTTTTTGGATTACTTTTCCATGTTTGTTTTTTGGTACTGCAAATGCATTTCTCCCATCACAAAAGTGCTCAGGACTCTTCACTTTATGCAATGAGCTCTTTTTTTCCCCATTGTGGGTTGCATTCAGGACTCTGTGACTTTTTTCCCTGCCTCCGCACTCATCTGGGACTTCTACGCTTTCTGTTTTGTGCTAGCTCCTGTTTCCCTAATTTTCCATTCTGGAATTTTTTCCCTGGCTGCTACTCTCCTCTTCCTGTGCCTCACACTTCAAGGATTAACAATCCCGCCAAGGGGAATGGTCCCAACAGACTTGGAAACAGTCAGAGCAGCATTGATCAAACAAGGCTCTATTCTGGGTTACCATCAGCAGGAGATTGCAGCTGTCTGTCAGAGCATGATGGCCATCGCAGACACATTACAGAAACTCTCCTCTCAGATAGAAAGCCTTCAGCATGTGATCTCCAGTCAACCGGCACCTGCGCCAGTCAGCTCACCCATTGGTCCAACAGTCATTCCGGCTCCACAACCCCACCGAGAGCCATGCCTGCCTGCCTCACAGCCTTAAATGGGGAGCCTGGGTCCTGCTGCTCATTCCTTTGAGTATTGGGGCTCAAGCAAGGCAGCCAGCTGGTTTACGACTATGCCATTGAGTATTGTACCTTGGCTGCAGCTGTGGACTGGAATGCCAGTGCCCCTGTATGATGCATTTTTTCATGGACTAAACAGCTATGTATTGGATGAGATCATCCCTCACAACCTCCCCAAGATTCTGGATGGCCTCGTGTACTTAGCTGGTTGGATGGATACCCAGTTATGCCAATGGAGCCTGAGGTTTGAACCTAAGGCCGCAGTTTCCTCGTCTGAGGCCACTGTGTCCCCTGAACTGGAACCTGTGCAGTTGGACAGAACCCGGGTTACCTTGTTGTGTGCTTTGGGATTACTCTGCTCCCCCTTTTTGGATTACTTTTCTTGTTCAATTTTGGGGCTGGGAGCACATTTCTCCTGTCGTGGAAGTGCTCTGGACTCTTCACTTTTGTTTTGTACTGCAAGCTCATTTTCCTGCTGCAGGGTTGCATTCAGGACTCTGTGACTTTTTTTTAACCTACTTCTGCACTCATCTGGGACTGTGCTAGCTCCTGTGAGTCTGCTTTTGGGTTTAGTCAGCACCTATGGTCATTTGGCCTGTGACAGCTGAGTCTCTGTGCTGCTAATCCATTGAGCCACCATACTTGCCTCTGAGTGTACTTGCCTCTGAGTGGCTGCAACAACAACAACGATGACAGTGTCCCAACATTTTTTGGAATTGGGGTTGTAGATTATTTGGTGTGCACAGAAGTATGGTCTTTTTCAAAAGAGATTGGACAACTGAGCTTCGTCAAAATGTCACAACCTAATAGATTAAAGGGGAGCTAGGAATAATTAAAATGAGCACTTGCCATAATTTTACTGAAGTGATATCTAATTTATAATGAGTGTGTTTTTGTGGAGTTCATTGTTTTATAAATTTTTTACAACCCCAATTCCAAAAAAGGTGGGGCACTGTGTATACTATAAATAAAAACAGAATGCAAAAATGTGCAAATCATGGACACCCTATATTTCACTGAAAATAGTACAAAGACAACATATCAAATGTTGAAACTGAGAATTTTTTATTTATTACTATTTTTTAAAAATATATGCTCACTTTGTGAATTTGATGTCAGCAAAACATTTCAGAAAAGTTGGGACCGGGCAAACAAAGACTGAAAAAGTTGTGTAATGCTAAAAAAAAAAACCTAACCTGGTTATTTGGCAACAGGTCAGTAACATGATTTGATATAAAAAAAGAGCATCCCAGAGAGGCAGAGTCTCTCAGAAGTAAAGATGGGGAGGCGTTCAATACTCTGCGAAAGACTGTGTGGGCAAACAGTGCAATGATTTAAGAATAATGTTCCTCAATGTAAAACTGCAAAGAATTTGGGGATCACATCATCTCTGGTACATAATATCATTAAAGGTTTCAGAGAATCTAAAGAAATCTCTGTATGCAAGAGACAAGGCTGAAGACTGATATTGGATGCCTGTGATCTTCAGGCCCTCAGGTAACACCGCATTAAAAACAGACAAGTGTCTGTAGTGGAAATCACTGTATGGGCTCAAACACTTCAGAAAACCATCGTCTGTGAAAACAGTTAATTACTGCATCCACAAATGCACATTAAAACCAGATATAAACAATATCCAGAACACCGCCACCTTCCCCAGGCCTGAGCTCTTTTACAATGGACTGAGGCAAAGATTGTCCTGAAGTCTGACAAATTAAACATAGACATTCTTTTTAGAAATCATGGACACCACCTCTTCCAGGCTAAAGAGGAGAGGGACCACCCGGCTTGTTGTCAATGCACAGTTAAAAAGTCAGCATCTGACATGATGACATGGGTAGCTTGTACACGTGAGAAGGCGTCATTAATGTTAAATTATATATACATATTTCAGAGCAATATGCTGCCATCCAGACATTTTTTTTTTTCAGGGAAAGCCTTCCTTCTTTCAGCAAGACAATGCCAAATGGCTTTCTGCACATATAAAAACTGCATGGCTCTGTAGGAAAAGAGTCTGGGTGTTAAACTGGCCTTCCTGCAGTCCAGACCTGTCTCCCATTTAAAACATTTGGTGCATTATGAAGCACAAAATATCACAAAGGAGACCCCGATCTGTTGAGTAACTGGGATTGTATCTCAGGCAGGAATGGGACAACATTTCACTTTCAAAACTACAGCTGGGGTCGAACCCAGAACTTTCTTGCTGTGAGGCGACAGTGCTAACCACTACATCACCATGCAACCGTGAAAATAGGATTTCCATGCAACCCTGAAAATAGGTTCTCATTTCCCAAAGGTTTACAAAATGTGGTTAAAAATAGAGATGATGCAACACAATGGTAAACATGCTGCTGTCCCAACTTTTTTTGAAACGTGTTGCTGACATAAAATTCAAAATTAGTGTATGTTTAAAAATAAATAAAATAAAATTTCTCGGTTTCAACATTTGATATATTGTCTTGATGCTATTTTCAGGGTTGCATGGTGATGTAGTGGTTAGCACTGTCGCCTCACAGCAAGAAGGTTCTGGGTTCAACCCCAGTGGCTGATGGGGGCCTTTCTGTGTGGAGTTTGCATGTTCTCCCCGTGTCTGCGTGGGTTTCCTCCGGATGCTCTGGTTTCCTCCACAGTCCAAAGACATGCAGGTTAGGCTAATTGGTGGCTCTAAATTGACTGTAGGTGTGAGTGTGAAT
>JAODJS010000019.1:24698714-24710129 GCA_027576325.1 Sciades assimilis | reverse complement strand
TCGCCAGCCACGGGGCTCGAACCCGGACCTTCTTGCTGTGAGGCGACAGCGCTAACCACTACACCACCGTGCCGCCCTCTCGACCAACCTATGAACTGAAAACACTTTTTTTTGCACTGTCTACTCTGAAATCATTTAGAAATTTGAAAGCTCTGTGAATAAACATGGCAAGTCAAAATGTCCAGAAACACAGAGAAATGCATGTGTTCAAAAGAATAGTGGCAAAATAACTCCAACACGCAATTCCTTGTGCATTTAATACTGCTTTAGTTACATGGTGATGAGAAAAGAAGGTGGCCTATGAGATTTAGCAGTGATCCCCAGTCCTAATCTGTACATTCGTATGATGTCATTCCCCTGTATCCTATCAGCTTGTGAAATTTCATGGTCCAGAAAGAGCACATTCTGGCTCTTTTCTTAACCCACCACAAGCTACAGCTCCTTAACCATGTCTCCAAGTAGAGCCCTTCTCCCCAGGTGTGTGGCAGGAGAACTGAAGAATCCAGCCCTTCATCTGGTTCTTATCCTGTTATTATCCATTAGCATTGGACCAAAGCCCTAACACTTACTCTCTGATCTGCAGTTGATCTGCTCCAAGCACAGGCCATATGGGCTCAAAGGGCAAATCCCTACCGAGTGTGAGCTTCACAGTGTAATGAGGCAGGTCATAGGGGGTAATGCATGCTCTCACTAGTGGTCAACCAGGAAGGAAGCTTCAACTAGTGCAAAGAGTTTGGTACTTACATAATGTAAACACTGTTCTGTATTATAAGATGCATCATCAGGTGAAAGTCTCAAATGTCAAACAACAAATTTCCCAGAGAGAAAATACTGTTTAGAGAAAACCATAAAATGGTTTAGGCACAAGATAATGCTGTGGACTAAAACAGAGAAAAAGTGTGTCGATCATAATAAACCTAATTAAATTCATCTTGCTATCGAACAGCAGGAGATGAGGAATAAAGTATGCTAAATGTTAAATAACAGTTCCTGGAGGGCTGGAACTGATAGAGCCATCTGACTGCATTTTGGACAGAAGAGAGCACATCTGTTGTGCATTTCTTCCATGACTAGGTCCATGCTAGATTTACTTTGGCTTGTTAGAATCATTGCCTAAGTCATATTTCTGTTGTTTTAATGACTTCTAATGGCATCTAACTATAACTGTACAACATTAAAACACTGTAAAAAATCAAAAGTTGGATCAACTAAGGATTCATCCTGTCTAAATTAGTTCAATAACAATGCTGATGTACCACTAAAACCAGACATTTATTGGACATTCAAAATTATGATTCGTGTTCAGAGTTGGGATCAGTTCCATATTTGTGCAGTTGTTTAAAAATGAACTGATTTTACATATTTTGTTGTTGTTGTTGGCATCCTTCTGTCTCGAGAGACAATGGAGTTTTGCGCCTTAGTGTTAGTCTATGATGGAATTGCAGCGCCGACTGTGGCTGTAGAGCCCTATCCTTGATTGGCAGGTCCTGTTGCAGGTACCACACTTAAAGACGGTGTCGTCCGACTCTGCTCTCTCATGTCTTCGTGCTCTTTTCTCCTCCCACTGCTCCTCTCTCCTCCGCTCTGACATCTCAACAGCAGACCTGGCAGCAAGTTTCCAAGCACTACGGTTTATTGCCACTGCTTCAAAGCCTGCTGGTTCGATGCCACCTGCCTTGAGGTCCCGCTTGCACACATCTTTGTAGCAGAGTGTGGGTCTTCCTGTGGGTCTGGAGCCAGTGGTAAGCTCACCATACAAGAAGTCTTTGGGAATTCTGCCATCTTGCATGTGGGTGACATGGCCGAGCCAGTGCAAGCATCTCTTTGTGAGCAGGGCAAACATGCTGAAAGTTCCCACCCAAGACGTCCTTGTTGGGGATGTGGTCCTGCCAAGAGATACCAAGGATCCTTCTGAGGCAGCAGAGATGAAAGGTGTTGAGCCTGCATTCCTGGCATGAGTATAGTATCTCGCTACCATACAGCAGAATGCTCAGCACACAGGCTTAGTACACTTTGATCTTTGTATTAATGGTGTGCATGGAGTTTTCCCACACTCTCTTTGACAGGTGAGCCATTACTGCTGAAGCCTTCCCAATTCTAGTGTTCAGCTCTGTGTCTAGGTTGAGAATGATGGAGCCAAGGTAGGTGAAATCTTCCACCATGTCTAGAGTGCAGTTGATGATGGAGATGCAGGGTGCTGAGGTGACATCTTGGCCAAGGACATTTGTCTTCTTTATATTTATTGTAAGTCCAAATTCTCTGCAGGTGTCGGCAAAACAGTTAATGAGATCTTGGAGGCCAGCCTCAGTGTGTGCTGTCAGGGCGGCATCGTCAGCGGACAGCATCTCACGAATGAGCACTCTTCGCACCTTTGTCTTTGCGCGAAGGCGCATGAGGCTGAACAGGCTGCCGTCACTTCTGGTGTGAATGTACATGCCCTCTTCAGATTGACTGAAGGCTTAGCGCAGCAGCAGGGAGAACAGGATACTGAAAAGTGTTGGGGCGAGTACGCAGCCCTGTTTGACACTGCTCTTGATGGGGAAGGGAGCCGAGGAAGAGCCATCATACTGAACTGTGCCTTGCATGTCTTCATGGAATGATGTGATAATCCTCAGAAGCTTAGGAGGACATCTGATTTTCTGCAAGAGTGCAAACAGGCCTGACCTGCTGACCAGATCGAATGCCTTGGTCAGGTCTATAAAGGCAATATATAAGGGGCGTCTCTGCTCGTGGCACCTCTCTTGCAGCTGCCTCAATGAGAAGATCATGTCTATTGTAGATCTCTCGGCTCTGAACCTGCACTGCACTTCAGGGTAGACACGTTCAGCAATCAGCTGCAGTCTCTTCAACATGACATGGACAAAGGTCTTGCCAACAGTGCTTAGAAGAGATAGGCCATGATAATTGTTGCAATTGCTGTGTTCGCCTTTGTTTTTATAGAGCGTAATAATGTTGGCATCGTGCATGTCCTGAGGTATAGTTCCTTCCTCCCAGCACTGTAGCAGGAGTTCGTGGAGGTGAATGAGGAGGCTCGACTGTTTGACTACTTTGATGACCTCAGGAGGGATGCTATCATTTCCTGAAGATTTGCCACTGGCTAGAGATTCAATGGCCTTGGTAAGCTCCTCGATGGTGGGTGGGGCATCGAGCTCTTCCATGACAGGCAGGGGGCTCGTGTTTTCCACCACCGTGCCTGTCACAATGGTCTCCCTCGAGTACAGTTCTTGGTAGTGTTCTGCCCACCTTTCCATCTGCTTTGCACGGTCAGTGATGATTTCGCCCGAGGTAGATTTTAGCGGGGCGATCTTGATGACGCTGGGGCCGAAGGCCTTCTTCATACCATCGTACATGGCTCATATGTTGCCACAGTTGGCGGAAAGCTGGATGCTTTGACACAAGGTCTGCCAGTAGTTGTTGGCGCACTGTCTAGCAATCCATTGGGCATTACTTCTGGCACTCCTGAGGGCTGTAAGTGTCTTTTCACATGGATCTTGCTTGTAATTCAGTAGGGCAGTTCTTTTAGATGCGATAGCTGGCTCGATTTCCATGATACTGGCTTCAAAACAATCAGGGTTTTTCTGATCCTTCTTTCCAAAAGTGTCAACAGCTGACTTGTATGTAGCTTCGGGGATGTAGTTCCATCTCTCATTGGTGCTGCTTGTTGGGCAGTTAGTGAGGGCCTCTTGGATGGTCTCTGCATAGCGTTAGCACAGCTCAAGGACTGAAGTCATAGCTGTGTTGATTCGAGGTCATCCTTTATGCTTTGAATGATGGATCCATCTGGATTGAAGACACACCTTGCTGGCAACCATGGAGTAATCAGTGTCACAGTCAGCGCTGTGGTAGCTGCGTGTAGAGAGGACACTGTTCAGTGAGGATCATCTGGTGACGATGAGATCCAACTGGTGACGAGATCTGGGATGCTGCCAGGACACTCTGTGATTGAGCTTCATGGGGTAGAATGTGTTTGTAATGCAGAGGTTGTGAAAAGAGCATAGCTCAAGGAGTCTTTGCCCGTTATCATTGAGGTTGCCGACACCAAAGTGACCAATGCAGTGGGGCCAGGAGATGTAATCAGAACCAACCCATGCATTAAAGTCACTGAGCAGGAACAAATGTTCATTGATGGGAAGCTTCTTGATGGCGGTCTCGAGCTCCTCATAAAACTTGTCTTTCACCTCTGTTGAAGAGCATAAAGTTTGGGCATAGACACTCATGATGTTCATGGGGCCTGAGGTGGTTGTAAGGCAAAGAGAGAGAATGCGGTCTGTGCCTTCTGATGGGGGTTTGATTGCAGACAATAGAGAGTTTCTTACTGCAAAACCTACGCCGTGCACACAGTGGTCCTCTGGGGCTTTCCCTTGCCAAAAGAATGTATGATCCTTTTCTCTAAGGCTGCCGTTTGATGGGAGCCTGGTTTCCTGCAGTGCTGCAATGTCTATCTTGAACCTCTTGAGCTCCCGACTGATGATCGCTGTCTTTCTTGCATCATCAACTTGTTGTAGGTCATCAGAGAGGCCAGGACGCATGGTCCTGACATTCCAGGTTGCCAATCTCAGCGCTGGTGGTTTTCTTATGTTTTTTGTTTTTCCTGGTGCAGGGTTTGCAGTCAGCTCTTCAGTTTTGTCCTGAGCTCCAAGCACCCATTGAAGCAGGCAGACTGTGACGGGTCAGCACCTTACTGGCTGGGGGCTGCCCAGCTTGAGGCAGGTGGTAACTGACCAGTAGGACGCGATGGTCCCTCCCACCGTCAGAGACAACCCATAGCGTCCGAGCTCATGTCAACTCGCTCCGGACTTATAACTTGCAACTGCTGTCTACTGTGTTGTTTCTGCCACTGGGGCAGCAGCACTGAAGTGACCTCTCCAGAGCGCAAGCCTGGGCGAAGTATATGGAGATCCTGGGTTGCCCAATCATCAGGATCCCCTCTTGGCCTCACCGGTGTAATCCATAGGAATGCAAAGCAGTACGTTTGGCACAAGGTTGGCTGCAGGAGTTGCCGGAGTCAGTTTGCACAGCACACTGGTCTACCTTCGGGGCTCCACTCCTGATTTGAAGGGTTTACTCCCTTACACTTGGCCGTTGGATCCACTGGAATCTCCTCCGCCCTCTAGCTGTTGACTGCCCAAAGCAGCTCCTCCGCCTAGAAATGGTTTAGACCGTGGTTTAGTCCGCCAGCTGAAGTGATGTCCCGGGGTGTGGCGCTTGGAGCCAGCATGTGAGAGTTTGGGAGATGAATGAGGACCAGTGATGCCCAGCTACCCTACATAGTAGGATACAGCTGCTAGATGCCAAAAGTGCTACTTCTATCCAGAGCTCCCTACACTCCATAAAACTATGTGCTGAGACATTGCGGAGAGGCACTGCTTCCAGGTATCGCATTGCATAGTCCACCAGAACTAAAATAAAGTGGTACTCTTGTGTTGACTGATCTAATGGCCCAACGAGATCCATCCCAATTCTTTCGAATGGGGTCTCGATTAATGGAAGAGGGAGCAAAGGCGCTTTTGGAATGGCCTCTGGATTTACTAACTGACATTCGCAATACACCACCTACGAACATCGCCGCGAATCCCCTGCCAATAGAATCAGGCCATTATTCGGGCTAGTGTTTTATCCTGTCCTAAGTGTCCAGCCATAGGATTAAAGTGAGCCGCCTGGAATACCAATTCCCGGCGGCTCTTTGGAATCAAAAGCTGTGTAACATTTTCTTTAGTCTGAGTGTCCTGCATCACTCAGTATAATCTATCCATCATAATAGAGAAATAGGGAAAGGACAGAGTGGCATTTGGCTGGAGCGTTTGACCATCGATTACTCTCACTTGGTCAAACACATGTCTCAGAGTCTCATGATTGGTCCCAAGGGAAATCCACTAAGGATTCCCCGAGAGAGAGAGGAGGAGCCTGTGGCTCCTCACTCTGACACAGAGATGACGTAGATGGCTCTGTGACAGCTGCTCCTGTCAAAACCACACCGGGACCTCCCCCTGCTAAATTATGGCAGGACCGACTCTTCACTAAATGCGTTATTAATTCCCCAAATCCTGGCCAATCAATCAGTCCCCAAAATTATCGAGTGGGTAAGGCGAGGATTAACTGCCGCCTTTATACTAAATTTTTCTCCTGGAAATGAAATGTGGACTGGCACTAAAGGGTAGGTGTGAACATCCCTGTGCATACACAACACCTTCACCAATTGTGCTTCCCCCAATGCCTTGTCTTGCACCAGACTTTGGTGGATTGAGGTCTGATTACAGCCAGAATCCACCAAAGCCTGATATGTATCCCCTTGGATACTCACCGGTATGCGATATGCTCCAGCCTGATCGAGGGCAGTTCCTGGTGTGTCGGGGATCTGGACCACCACACCCACCTCCCTTGCCGAGCACTGCTGCTGGAGGTGCCCCGGCTCCCTGCAGCGCCATCAAACTAGCCTGGACTTTCTCTCTGCACCTGCGCTCTGGGGCTCACTCACCTGAGGGGGTGGGGAAGAGACAGACACGGAAGTGATTCTGCCACTTACCTTCCCTGACTCTGCCCTCCCATTAAAAACCGCTGCTTGACCACGCCCCTGCTGCCACAAGCACAAATGTTCTGCTATTTCTTTGAGATTAGTATTCAGATTACTGTTTATTCTCAGTGCCAAAATGTTAGATCTTTTTCGATTATGCTTTTCAACAGCGAAAAAGTAACTCGAGTTTCTTTCACCATGTTCTAACCATTTTGCCCTAGAACGAATAAATGCGCCTTTAGCAGCTTCAGTATATAAAACAAACATCGATTTCATTTTGGAGTTGCAATAATCTGTGTTCCTCTTCTGAAAGATTTTCCTTATTTAGAAAAGTTTTTAATGCATCCATAATTTCTTTAGCTTTTTTGATATTTTTACTACAGAGAAAGGCCATTTCTCTAATCTTAAAGTATTCCCATTTCTGGACATTGTTCATATCATTTTTAGGAAAGATATCTAAAGCTATTAATTTGACTGAGCCTTGAAAAGTTTTATTTTTAAGTAGGTTATGATTTAGCTTCCAATATCCCCTTAATTCTCCTCCTTGAACTGCCACCTTATTGTGGTGGCGGGGTTTGTGTGCTTGAATGATCCTAGGAGTTATGTTGTCGGGGGCATTACGCCCCTGTTAGGGTCTCCCAAGGCAGACAGGTCCTAGGTGACAGGCCAGACCAAGAACAGTTCACCAAAAACCCCTATGGAGATAATTAGATCAAGGACCGTGACGTCGCCCAGTATGGTGCAGCCAGGGCCCCACCCTGGCCAGGCCTGGGGTTGGGGCTTGTATGCAAGTGCTTGGTGGCCGGGCCTTTGCCCACGGGGCCCGCCTGGCCGGGCTCAGCCCAAAACGGTGACGTGGGCCCGACCTCCTGTGGGTTCACCACCCACAGAGGTAGCCGTAGGGGGCCGGTGCAATGTGGATTGGACGGCAGTCGAAGGCAGGGGCCTCGACGACCAGTAAAACGTGAAGTATAAATTAATTTAAAGAAATGAAATTTAAAGAAATTCAAATTTAAAGAAATTTGGAAAGTGATTTTAACACTACAACATGTGGGAATGTTCAGGGGATAGCTCCTGCCCCATGGCTTAGCAGGTTCACCATCCAAAAGGATAATAACCGTAAGCATTCTGCCAAAGCTATGCTGGAATCGTCTAAAACCAAGAACTTGTGTTAGACGTCAATCTGATTGAGAATTTACGGCAAGAGATGAAGTTCCTGTTCACCGGCATTCTCCATCCAATCCAACAGAGCTTGAACAATTTTGCTAAGAGGAAAGGGCCAAAATATCAGGCTCCAAATGTGTAAACCTGCTCGACATCTCAGAAGAACTGCAGCTGTGACTGCAACTAATAGCGGTTCTACTCAACTGTCAACTGAGGGAGACAAATACTTAAAACAGAAAAGCACGTGTTTGTTTGCCGTATAATGTCCCTTTGCATCACAACTAAAAACATTCAAATATTAAGGCATCATGGAACACTAATAGTAAAATTCACAATTAAGTAAATTTGGAAAGTGATTTTAACACTACATGTGGGAATGTTCAGGGGATAGCTCCTGCCCCATGGCATACCATTGGTAGTGACGACTGCTGCCAGTGTGACCGACTGAATAGTTTCTTCTTCTGTGCCAGTTCTGCTGCTACACTGTTTTGCTGCAGTGAGACCATCAGGGCCTTGCAAGAAGGGATGACCTTCAGATGAAATGCACAAAAAGCCACAACGTATGAGCACTACTGTGATATGTGAACCAGAAATACCTCTAATACAAATTTTAAAATTTTACCTAATTTATTTAAACTAGCCTTCAGCGCTTTCCCCAACCTGATCTCCTCCAGTGTTTTGATACCAAAGTTCAGCGACTCATCTGTACAAATAATACATTAATACAATTTAATTTTCCATACAATTTAAAGGGACAGTGTGAGGAAGCAAATCAAATTTCTACAAAATTCATTTTCAAGTCACAAATTATCAATTTCAGAATAGCATAAAACAATATTAAAATGTAATTACAACCCCTACTCCCAAAAAAAACACCCACTTGGGACGTTGTGTAAAATGTAAATAAAAAGATGAGCAAATCTTGGAAACCCTATTTTTCATACAAAGACAAAAGAGTACCAGTCAAAAGTTTGGCCCCACCTAATTAAATGTTTTTTTTCTTCTTTTTCATTAAAAGCCACTTCATATCTGAAAGTAATGATGGACTTTTGTTTTTCGTTACTTCGTTGAATGGTTCGACATAATATGGATTGCTACTTGTCAAATTTAATACATTTCTATTTTTCATTATTTACTGTTTCTAATGGTCTCAAGGCGGCAGGAAATCGCACTAACTTTTGACAAGGTACAACTGTTAATTGAAAAGCATTCCAGGTGAATACCTCACATAAAGCTTGTTAAGAATGTTAGTAGTGTGCAAAGCCATCAAGGTAAATGGTGGCTTTGAAGAATCTAACATATGAAATTATTTAATATTTATCACAAAATTACATAGATGTTTCAGATATTATTTCATAGTTTTGATGTCTTTAGTTTTGCTCTACAGTGTAGAAAATAGTCAAAATACAGAAAAAAGAAACAACTATTAATGAGTAGGTGTCCAAGCTTTTAATTGGTACCGTATCAAAGGCTGAAGCAGATTTTTTTTTTTGAAAAACATATGCTCATTTTGAATTAGATGCCAGCAGATCAGGGCATGTTTACCACTGCATCAACTCTGCTTTTAACAACTTTTTGGAGACTTTGCTTCTGGTTCAGGCCACATGTTACATGTGTAGTTGTGTTGTCTAGGTTTCCAAAAAGTCAGTTTTATTTTGTCCAATTTATCTGAAGAATCTGCAATTATAATGCAAAAATGACTGAGAAAAGTGTGAAGACTGTAAAGCAACGCTGATAAAAACATGGAATTAAATGAGAATCAGATAATCACTCAAGAATTTTTTTTTTTAAAGAAAAAAAAAAAAACTGAACATATTGTTGGAATGAAATGATAACCTGGAGATGTTGCCTGATGAAAATATTACAAGTTTATATTCATCCATGGACCAATCTTAAAAGTAAATTTGATAGTTTTCGTGATTCGATGATAAAACTTGTAAAAGAGAATCAGCATGCTCTTAAAATGGAAACTAAGAAAAACAACTCTGGAGATGCAGAACAGTTTGGATGTTGAAATTGGAATATTGATGGTTTGTAATGAGTAGATAGAACCAAATATCAGGAAAACTGCTACAACAGAATTCAAACCAGAAACCGGAAAAATGGTCTTTGGCCTCCTCTCTTGAGAAAGGGGAAAGGTGGAGGAGACAGTGTACAGGCTGCTGTTGGAGGGGCTGGGGTGCAACTCCATGCCCAGCCTAGCTGCAGTAGAGAGGTTGAAGTCAAGAGGATGTGGACCAGTCCAGGTTAGGATATAAAAGTGGCATGATTGAGAAGGAAGCAAAAACTACAGAATGCTGATCGATACAACAAGGTGCATATTCGCTTGACAAAATCACATATGGAGACTACTGGACCTGAATCTTCATACCATCCTAAAGGCGATCCCATCGGGGAAAGACTTTGTTGTAACAGGTAATGGGCACATTGTGAAATGGGATGAGGATCATTTGCGCTGCATTTCAGATTACATAAGATGAACTAATGCTTGGACCCATCATACTCAGGGCTCCATTATTCTAGCACACTGGAATGTTAATGGATGGACTGTAGGAAACCAAGTTAAGATCTGTTATTCTGCATCATTTGAAACCGGATATAAATTTCATTGAAGGAGACCTTTGTTTGAAGTAATTGATCTGGAAGGTAATGGGCAATTTTTCAGCCGAGGGGCCAAAATTATGAAATTATTAAGAGTGCCTTAAGTTGTCAGCTTAGTTATATTGCTTAAGGTATGGAATCCAAGGTAAAATGTACTGAAAACCATATTGAAAACCCATCATTCCAATTACGGCAATATAGCCAGAGAAATCTTGTTTTGAATCTTAAGAAATTCAGTTACTGACTTTTCTTTCCTCATAAAAGATTGTGTTCAGAGTTAAACAGCCAATTTTTCTATGCATTTTTAGGGCCAGATGATACCCCATCGAGTGTGAAATTTTTATTTAATACCATTGAGTACTGCAACTAAAAAAAATTACCATATTTTGCTGCGAATGTAATTCCGTTACCAAAGAACTACCCTTGATATATGGATATAATAGAGGAAAACATTAATGGCCCCAAAAGTTCAGGGGGAGTTGGTTTGTGTGTTAAAGATTTGTTGGAACGATACAGAATTGATGCTATAAACAGGTATGTTAGGTTTGAAATTTCTGCATTTGAAATCAGGATATATGGTTGTTTTTACCAACTACCTCAAACTTTAGTATGAGGCAAGGATGCCTCGTTCTTCTTTAAAGGAACAGAAAATGCAAAGTAAATACACGCATGGGTTGGTAGCTTGTAATATTGAGAGGCCGTAAGATAAGTTTCAGGCATGTTTGATCATTTATAAGAAAGTTATGAGCGTTTTTGTATCGCTGCACTAATGCCACCAGGAGGCTGCCTTGTTGCCTGTTGAAAGGGCGATGCATGACGTTATTTGGCCGCAAGGCTGAGTGTATACTTCAGTACTGAAGGGGCAAAGTGAAAGGTCTACTAAGGTGACAATGTCGATTTTTTCACTATACATCTAAAAGCTTATTAATGAGCTGCAACCCTGACTTATGGGCAAACCTGAACTCTACCTGTAAAACGCGGCTGAAACTATGCGTGATGAGCCTTGTGCACCTAACGTCATGTGTGACATCACGGCCACGTGTTTCCGGGTTAGATCACCAAGCTGGGTATCACGCTTTCGCAAGTTTGATAGGGATACACGCTGTCGTCTTCTCAACTTGTGCTGAATCCCTGGATGT
>JAODJS010000019.1:23653792-23663918 GCA_027576325.1 Sciades assimilis | reverse complement strand
GTCTGCTCGCACTGGGATTATGGATGTCTTGGGGGTAGAAGCTATTTTGTATGCCTTATCTACACGCCACATGATGTTAGGGTCATTCACACTAGAACGATATTGTGGTAAGTTGGGTATTATGTCTGACTGATTCCTCAGTTTCAAACTCTAGTAGAGCTTTAACGCCATTCTCTTGTCCTGTCTGTCTAACTCTAAGAACTTTGTTCACAGTCCCATAAGTTGAACAGAATTCAGTTATCTGCTCATCAGTATCAGCTGAAGTAATACCCTCAACATACACAGCTTTCCTCAAATCAACACCATGAGCTTGTTCAGTACCCATGGATATTTAGGATTTAACACAGAATGGCAAAATAGAGATTTTGATAAAGAAAGGCTATATTGTAAAATGTTCTATCAGCAAATAAGTCAAACTGATAATATAAACTAATACTTAATAAACCTTCTACTCCTCCTGGCTGGCTCTCCAGATTATGTAAGGTGGCACTCGGTACAGAATGTTAACTTGATGACCAAGTGCCCATTAGTAAGGAACTTTTCAAAGAGGAGCAGATAAATAAGAGTGACAGTTTAAGTTTCACTCAAAAGAACTGCTGGCATTTATTTAACACCACATTAAACTCAATGGAACCCTTTGTCCCTTTTTTATGCCCCTTTTTGTTATCACAGTCAATGCTGTAAAAAAAAAAATACAAAATAAAAATGACCACAGAGCTCTGTATAAAAAGAAACTAAATAAACAACCCAATGTTCATCTACCCGGGTCGTACGTTTTTGCTTTTAAAATGTGGTGAGATCTCAGCTCATCTGTAGCTTGAAGCGTAGAAATGGGAAGCAGGATTTGTTCTTGTTGCTGGCAAGACGCTCCTCTTCAACTCTCTCCACCACCACGGCTACACGTACGTCCAATGGATTGTCCAACTCAACGCATACAAAAAAAAAAACAACCCTGCATAGCAGGGCAACACTCAATTACTCTCTCGAAAAAATAAGCTGTTCTAGGTCTGGAAATAATATCACTCAAAAATCCATAGTCACAAACGTACAGTTGATACATACAATAACTTTCCTATTCGCTGCACGTGAAAATCAGGCATGAGCATACCACATGGTAACCTGCCTCAACATATTTCCCAGCACATTATTTCAGTAACACAGATTCACTCCCTATTTGATTTTTTTTTGTAGTTTAAGTAGCAAGTGCTTTACCAAAATTCCTCATTATGGAGCATACAATGAAGTTAACAGCATGCAAAAATGAGTATTTACATGTTCAACCTATCAAACAAAGATAAAAACCATGTTGGCTAGTCTTGCGCATGGTGCACATTTTAAATAAAACACACTCACCGGGGGAAAAAGGAAGTAATTTTCTCAATATCCTTGTCTGAATTCCCACCCGTGCTATGTCTAGTGCTTGATTGCAGAAGGCTCCAATATAAAAAAGCTTTATAGCCATCTCTTAACTTGTTCTCAACTTTTTATCTGCGTGCCTACTCACGGATTCATTACTGAGCTGAAAATGTTCTATTCCCGATTTTTCTTCTCGTACTAGTAAAACCAGTAGTAATCTCCTTCTCAGTACTGCCACCACTGCCATCTACTGGGCAAAAATGATAGGCAGGAGAAAATACACTAAAAATTAGATGTGCAACTAGAAATAATGTATTCCTTTCTTTCAGACTAAACTTGAGCTGGTTACAATTAGTTTAAGGGTGTGCACACTTATGTAACCAGCTTATTGTAGTTTTTGTTTTTTCCCCCCCAACAGATTTTTTTCAATTTAATTGTACAGGTTATAGGTCACATTAAAGGTAGACTGCCTTTCAGATTTAAGTGTAAAAATAATTTTCCCTGACACCATTATTTTTGTTTAATGGCCCGAAAGCTACTGAATTTGAGTCACAGACTTCCAATTGTATTAGATTTTTTCCTAATAGAGCAATTAATGAATTTAGGGCCATGTGGCCCTAAATTCTACACTAATTTTTCCTGCTTCAGCCTGACCCAAATCAAGATACATTATGCATCATGTGTTGGGCTTTTCCTGTTTGTGCAAGGCATTGTGGGATACAAATTTGAAACAGGAGAGAAAAATGAAGGACGTGAGTGTGTGAATGAAACATGAAAGACCAACTACAGTAACAGAAAGCAAGAAGAAAAGACATTGTTGTGAAGGAAAGGAAACACAGGACCAAACTAATAAATATCCGCAGTCAGCGAGCACCTCAGGGTAATCAGCTGTTAGTTTCATGAGAAAATGATGCATCTGTCAGTGCACAGTCAAGGTAAACCTGTGCATGCACACATGGACTTCCTTTCTGCTTGATTGCGTGAAGTGAGCCATTTCAAGCACATTATTTGCTAGGGAATCCCCAAAATTAAATAGCTTCCCAGCCACAGAATGACCTGATGTTTTGTGAGCTATTACATAAATAACCATATATCACAATGACCAAATTTCAGAGGGAACTAAATTTCAGCGATTTTATGAAATCGAAAGGCCGTCTAGCTTTAAAGGTGGGAAAAGTTTTGAAATTATTTATCATGGTCTCTTTTTTTACACATCAGAAAATCCTATCATTTTAACAGGGTGTGCACACTTTTTATATCCACTGTATATTGGTTTCACTTTTTACATTACATTATAAAATCTTGCACATTTTAACTGATATAGACATTTTATATCCACTGTGTGTAAATTAAGGAATAGCACACCAGTTTAATTTACATATTTTGTTACATTTAATGTTGCAGTATCTACGCACACTATTCTTTGCTATCATTGATATTGTAGCAGCTAAAACAGTCAATCCCTCAATGACTTTCACATTCACAAACACACTTTTCTCACTCCATTGATGACTTTCCCAGCACAGGAAAGCATACAGGAACAGATTTAAATTTGTCACCAATTATAAACTCGTATTTTAATTGTTACATTTTTCCACTTTTCTAAATCTGTATATTTTTAGACTACTTTATAATATGCAGAGCTTCTGCCAAACATTTTATCTGCTGTTATAGCTTATTTATATATTATGTTTCATTTTGTTTTAAAGCTCTGTGGAAAACACAATTTTTTGTTTTAATTTCTTGATTGGTTGTTTTGAGGATTCAGTAACACTTAGAATCTCTGTTTCTGTATGTCATGTAGGGCCACAAACAAACCCTTCTGTGTATCCTGGACTGTGCTGCACATTTAATGAAATTGCCAGACGAAGTTGAAATGGCTGTTCTTCATCGTACAATCAAAGCATTCACTAGGGTGAGTTCTTGTTGCTTGACAAGCATTCAGGCTTGGGAAACTGCATGGGAGTAACAACCAACAATGGAATTCTTTAGATATATCCCAACTTGTATCTTGAACTGAATTTGAGGTTATTGCACTAATTCTGGCTGTGCTTTTCATTTCTTTCAGGTTACCAATGATTCAGAGAATGGACAGCTGATCTATAAAGCTCTTATGGAAATTCTAGTCCCGGTTCTGACTGATATGAGAAGAAAAGTGATAGAAGTAATACAGAGTTGAGTGTCTGTGCCACTACCCAAATTCACCCTGGTCATTGTGGCTAGAGACATCCTGGATTAATATTTTTGAAAGAACTATATTGTGTTTTTCTATGAACTGTTGGTGTCAGCAGGCTTGATGTCTTAAATGGTGCTTTGTTGTCACTGTTATTCTTTAAGTTAATGTAATTTAATGTCTCATAATGCACACATCAGATTGGGTGATTAGTCTTTTTTTTTTTTTTGTTAAAAATACTGCCATATGTGTGCCACATGTGCATTGTTCTCTCAATTGTCATTCTTAATCACTATGATGGAGCATTTGGGATCTTATATTTATTATCTAACTAAAAGCACTATTTATTAAGAAATATCTAATTGTTTAGGTATGAGTAATGTTTAAAAAAAAAAAAATTCTTACACTGTCACAATATTGTTTGCCTCTTGTTTTTTTTTTTTAAGCATACCTCCACTTTTTAACATAAAGACCAAATACATTGACTGTGCAACATATTTTATTAAATATTTGTATATGTATGGTAAAGCAGTTTTGTTTAAAAAAAAAAAAGATAAGAAAACAAAGACCAGTTCAAGGTTTGCTCTGTTAGATGTGGAAACTTGTAGCAGATGTATGCTGTTTATTCATGCAAATTCAATTACACTATATAGCCAAAACTATGTACATACTTGACCATCACACCTCTATGAGCTTCTTGGTCATCCCATTCCAAAACCATGGACATTTAATATGGATTTGTACCATCCTGTTGTACTTATAACAGCCTACACTCATTTGGGAAGGTTTTCTAAGAGTTTGTCTGTCGAAATTTGTTCCCCATTCAGTCCAAAGAGCATTTGTGAGCTCAGACACTGATGCTGGACGAGAAGACCTGGCTCAAAATTGACATTTCATTCCAAAGATGTTCATTGGAGTTGCGGTCAGGGCTCTGTGCAGACCACTAGACTTCCTCTATATCAGACTCTTCAAACCATGTCTTTATGGACCTTTCTTTGTGCACAGGGGCACAGGCATGCCGAAATAGGAAAGGGCCTTCCCCAAGCTGTTGCTACAAAGTTAGAAGCATAGAATTGTCTGTTACTGAATCCTCAAAAAAAAAAAAAGCCTTGCTTTCCACAGAGCCTTGAAACAACAAAATGAAACATGTATTTGAATTTAAAAATGAATTTAAATATTTGTTTTAAATCTTTGTGTGATGTGGCATTTAACATTTACCTTTCACTGGACCTAAGTAGCCTAGTTCAAACCTGAAAAAGAGCCCCAGACCCATTATCCCTCCACCAAAATTTACTCTTAGCACTATGCATTATGGTAGATGGTATTCTCTTGATATCTGCTAAACCCAGATTCTTTCATCAGACTTCCAGAAAGTGACACATTCATCATTTCAGAAAACATGTTTCCAATGCTCCAGATTCTAGTGACTGTGTGCTTTACACCACTCCAACTAAGGCTTGACATAGTGAGTTTGGGTTTGTGTGCAGCATCTTGGCTATGGAAACCCATTTCATGCAGCTCCCAATGCACAGTTCTTGTGGTGATGTTACTAACCCGAGGCAGTTTAGGACTCCATAGTGCATAACACCACAGGGAATATTGCACTCGGCGACCCTGCTCTATGAGTTTGTATAGTCTACTGCTTCATGGCTGAGCTGTTGTTGCTCCTTGGCAACATCATTTCACAGTAATAGATAGCACTAACAGTTGGTCTGGAAAGATCTAGCAGGGCAGAAATTTCACAAACTAATTTGTGGTAAAGGTGTCATCTTATGACAGGGTCATGTGTAAATTATTTTTGCCCTTTAGTATGAGACATTTTGACTGCCAATGTTTTTCTACAGAGATATGCACCTGTTAACAGTGGGTGTAGCTGAAACACCTGAAATCAATATAATGGAGGGGTGCCCACATAATTTTGGCCATATAGTGTATGCATTCCATCATTGTCTTCACAACCCAACTGACATCTAACATGGTATTTGAAATTGTTTGGATGTTACAGAACTGCCCTGCCTGTGTTCAAGCTTTTGCGGAATGTCCTCTGCCTCATTTTAATGGCA
Organism: Sciades assimilis; assembly: GCA_027576325.1. Classification (NCBI taxonomy): domain Eukaryota; kingdom Metazoa; phylum Chordata; class Actinopteri; order Siluriformes; family Ariidae; genus Sciades; species Sciades assimilis. The sequence goes on along the minus strand of JAODJS010000019.1, from coordinate 23,658,326 downwards.
TTATTTTCTACGAAGCTGCTGTTTTGTAAATGTTTGACGTTGTCTGCTGACAAAAAGCACTGTAGCTAACTAGAGTTTAAACTTCAACTCTTACTGAATGTATAGGAAATTTTAAGTGAACATTAACCTGAACTAGTGTGAAATTGTAAAAGCTGACTATTGACAATTTTAAGGCACTTGTTCTTATCTACATGCCAATAAAATAAACTTTAATAAAATGAGCTGTTTGTGTTGATTTGCAGAATATAAAATTGTACATTAAGATACTAATTAACCGTTAGGAATGGGTTAAGGGTTTAATTTTTTAACGCCTTGTCAGCAGCAAGTGTTTTAGTCATGGTAGGAGCAAAATAAATAATAAATGAATAGATATAAGAAGAGACACACAAAACTAAATAGGCAAAGATAACACAACTGAATAGATGTTTTAAAAAGTAAAACAACTGAAAAGTATAAAATATTTCACAATGAACACAGTAAGTGCCTCTATGGATTGTTTAAAATTAATTTGGGATAAAACATTCTAAAACTGTTTCTGGTGTTATTAAATTTCTCCTTAAAAGACATTACTGAGTAATAACTTTAATGATATTAAAAGTAGAACAGTTCAACTAAATGCACTTTATAGTCAGGGGAGTCCAACATGACTAACATGATGGTGCCTCTTCGCCTGTTAATAAAAATGTATTAGTCTTAAGTGACCTATGCAACATTGTGTACACAGTCTGATCCCCGTGAGATTTAAAGGAAGGAATCAGCTTTCTGCTAATAACAGGACTGATTTCATGTAGTTTGTTCTTATTTTTGTCCCATTTTACTTGCCACACACATAAGGGCACTTGCTGGTTATCATTCCAAGGGCCTTTTTTTAGCAGCAGTCCCTGCCTGGTTATTACCAGAGATCCCAGCAAAAACTAATGCTATAGCTCTATTTCTGTGAAAGATACACTTTGGACAATATATAGACTATTATGGGGTAGTCTGTTTTAATTGATTAGATAGTTGTAGGATATGTATTTAGAACCTGTACAAATTAAAACATTATTTTGTGCATTTTCAATGTGTTCCAGGGCTTAATGGAAAGTGCAGTTCTTGGCTATAGAGCTTTGCCCTGGAATGCAGATGCCATAGTGTTGTTGTCCAACTGCTAGTGCAGCAGATACACGATTGACCACTTTGGATCTGTCTATACATAAACACTCAAGTCAAGTTTATTTTTTATAGTGCTTTTAATAATAGACATTGTTGCAAAGCAGCTTTACAGAATTTTAATGACTTTAAACATGAGCTAATTTTATCTCTAATCTATCCCCAATGAGCAAGCCTGTGGCGACAGTGGGAAGGAAAAACTCTCTCAAACAACATGAGGAAGAAACCTTGAGATGAACCAGACTCAAAAGGGAACCCATTCTCATTTGGGTGATAACAGACAAATGTGATTATAACATTTTTAACATGAAGTCTGCTTTGTTGATGTTATAATACTTCATTGAAGGAAACTTGAGTGCAAAACTGTTCATGACAACTGCAGTCCTAAAGTTAGCAAGTTAACTGTAGTCCTTAGCCATAAAAGTATTACTGTAAGTGTCCAGAGCCATCTTCCAAGTGCGACTTTCGACTGTCCATATGGGGCCATCCTCCAGAGGAGCAAATGCAACACAAATTAAATTTTTTCCAGGGCTGTGTGGATCTTTTAAAGTTTACACCAGAGTCACTTTCATGTGTGGTCTGAAATCAGATACGTATCCAATTCATGGCCATGCGACATGATTAGAATTTATATGCTGAGTGCTGTTTTCGTTAGTCAAAACAATGAAGGAAAGATACAATAGCTGCGAAAGCAGCAAAAGATAGCTATCTGACTTTTTTTCTCCTACTCAACCTGTGCCGAGTTTCCCAAAAGCATTGTATAATCGTTAAATGGTAGAGTGAGCAGCACAATGAACACTCTCTCTCCTAGTTAAGGTGCTCTTAGCGTTAAGAGGCTTTTGGGAAACCCACCCCTGATGATTTACAGCTTTTTGTCGTCCTCCAGAGCAAAATGCTACACATGCATTAGCGTGTCTGTTTACATTACAGGCATTTACCAAATACTCTTATCCAGAGCAGTCTAGGGAGCAACTCAGTGTCTTGCTCAAGGGCACTTCAGTCATTCATGCTGATCCAGGGAATCAAACCGGCAACCTTTTGGTCCTAAAACTGTTTCTCTAACCTTTACACCATGGCTGTTTTAATACCCTGAATTGACTTACAAATATGAATTAAAAAAAATGTTTTGAATTTATTTATTTTTGGTGGTGGTGGTGCTGCAGATGACTTGTGCAAAAAAAAATTTCAATGTGCATTTACATGTGCCGTTTCAGAGGACCGATGTATTCATGTTAGATGCAGGTCACTACAGGTACCATCAAAATAGGCAACTCTGATCTGAGCAAAAAGTCAGAATTGAACAATGAAGCTTGTAATGTTAACATAGCCTTTGTTCTCTATCTCCTAAGTTAATAAGATGAAACAATTTAGTGTCATGTTCCCAAGAAACCTTATTTTTTATGATAAACAAATGAAAAATAGAAAAACAGACTGTAAATGATTAATAAACCCAGAAAGTAATTTCATCATTATCAGCTACAGCTGTCAAACTGCTTATGACAAAAATCTCAGGGATATTACTTTTCCAAGTTCATCTGCAGTGTGTTAATCACTTTCTTTGAGCCATAAACCCACTGTAGCAGAACACTTGGATGAAAACCCACTGAGCCAATGGAATTTACGGCTGCTGCCAACACAGTCACACTGACAGCAGGTTCAATAACCGGAAACACTGGATTAATGGTTATATTTGGAAATTTCATTCAAGAGAGGAAATAAAGGTTATAAAAATATATTATATAGTAATTTATTGATTTGAAGCTTAAATGTGGTTAATGATTTTCCTATAACAACACGAGTGTTTTATTTCTTGCATGACACAACATGCATCTTATCTATCGCAACCAACTAATGTGAACCTAATCTTTTTGTCAAGTGCAAGTGGAAATAAAATAGCTAATTCTAAAAAATGTATTGATTGAAAGTTGACTCGATTTTCAACAGATTTTCTCCACTTGCTTCTTTAAAATATGAGCGAGACATCACTTTTATTTAATGTTCTGTTCTAGACATGAATGCCACAGTGAGAATCATCGACCAGTTGACCAACATCCTGGCCCCGATGCTGGTGGGACAGATCATGGCGTTCGGTTCCCATTTCATAGGCTGTGGTTTCATCTCAGGCTGGAACCTCTGCTCCATGTGTCTGGAGTACTTCCTGCTGTGGAAGGTGTACCAGAAAACTCCAGCGCTGGCTGTCAAGGCAGGACAGAAAGACTTTGGCAACCAAGAGATGAAGCAGCTCAACATTCAAAAAGGTGAAATTTTAAAGACAGACACAATCTTATTAAAATATGTTTTTACCATTTTATCCTTTTTAGAGAAGCCTTACTGTATATATCACTTTCCTTCTCCTGATGCACTTTCTCTCAGAATTGGAGAATGATGAAGACCTGGCTGAAGGTTCACAGCTGATGAATGAGGGATCTGTAGTGAAGTCTGATCCAGAAGAGAAGCAGAGCTGCTGCTATCAGATGTCTGAACCTTTGCGCACTTTCCGTGACGGCTGGGTCGCCTACTACAACCAGTCCATCTTCTTCGCCGGCATGTCATTAGCCTTCCTCTACATGACCGTTCTGGGCTTCGACTGCATCACCACGGGTTACGCCTACACACAGGGCCTGAATGGCTCCATCCTCAGCATGCTTATGGGAGCCTCAGCCGTGTCGGGTATCTGTGGCACCGTGGCCTTCACTTGGGTGCGCAAGAAGTGTGGCCTCATCCGCACCGGGTTCCTCGCCGGCATGGCTCAGCTATCCTGCCTCATGCTTTGCGTAATGTCCGTCTTTGCCCCTGGAAGCCCCTTCGACCTGAGCGTCTCTCCCTTCCAAAGCATGATAAGCCATCTGCTTGGGGACAGCGCACCTCTGCCCGAGGCTCCCACCATGGTCAGCGTGGTCACCACTGAAGCTCAGATGACCCTTAATATCTCCAACATGCAGGCTGAGGAAGTCCCATACATTGAGTCCTATCTGTCTGTCAGTCTTCTCTTCGCTGGAGTTATTGCTGCTAGAATGGGTATGTAGACGTGTTTTTTGTAAACACTCATGCAAAAGCTTGGATAAGATGAAAATAAATTATACCAAGACAGTACCACGAGTTGGCCTAGTGGTTATTGTGTCCACCTCTTGATTGGGAGATTAGGAGTTCTACTCATGGTCGGATCATATCACAGACCCTCATAAAACTGGTACCTACTGTTGACTGCTAAGGTATGTGCGAATGAGGAGTCAAACTCTTGTGATTACCAGAGGACTAACCCCAGCTGTATAGGTGAGGGGCTAAGGGCTTTAGAAGGGGAGATCGAGCCTTAAAGGAAAACTCCAGAGTGAAATGCTTTCTAGGTCTATTTTCGCATTATTGGGAGTGCATACGTTGAGTTGCT
>JAODJS010000019.1:23617163-23631120 GCA_027576325.1 Sciades assimilis | reverse complement strand
GGGGAAACCGGAGCACCCAGAGGAAACCCATGCGGACACGGGGAGAACATGCAAACTCCACACAGAAAGGCCCTCGCTGGCCCTGGAGCTCGAACCCAGGACCTTCATGCTGTGAGGCGACAGCGCTAACCACTACACCACCGTGCCACCCACAATGAAAACCCATTCAACATTATTCTAATTACATCATACCTGGGATTTAGTAAAAGAAAAAAAAAAAACTGTGATTCACAAGACGGGATGTGATAAATAATTATTAATGTGCCTTTTTTAACACCGCAGCATCTCTGACAATACTGAAGCTGCAAATCTTGATGAGGAGTTCATCAGGTTTGGGTTAAGAATTTCAGTCGCCAAAACGAAGACTATGTGTCTTAATGTCTCTTCAGAAGTAAAAGCTAGAAGCTCAGTTCTAAAGATGAGAGACTCTTCCATTGAAAATGTTTCGAATTTCACATACCTTGGTCATACCATCTCAAACAAGGATTGTCATTCAGCCTTTACCATCCAGCACATCGCATCCGCACATAAGAGATGGAATGAATTGAAACCTGTTCTCATGGACCGTCGGATAAAGCTGTCCACGTGCGTAAAATTTCTAACTGCTTGTGCGCGCAGTCGCCTCACGTATAGTATCCAAACTTGTAGTCTAAACGCCTCTCAGCTGGGAAAGTTGGAATCGACATGGATAAACTTTCTGAGGAAGCTTGTACACCGTGGCTTCGTACGCCTCCATGCCCCAACGTCGAGACGGAGACGCAGAACGATAGACCCAGCTTTTGAAGAAGACGATTTGGACTGGCGCTATAAGTACTCCAACATGGACATACTCCGACTTACAAAATCCCAACCAATTGCTAACTTCTGTCTGGCTCAACATCTTAAGTGCATTGCACATCTGACAAGACTTCCTAACTCATCCTTACAAAAGCAAATTCTGTTCCGTTCAAACAACAAACTGTACTCTTGCAACATCTGGAAAAAGTACGAAAATATTACTGGTCTGTCAGCAACTCAGCTGCAAAAAGAAATGCAGAATAAGTCGGGGTTCCTGTCCATGTTGGAGTTAATCCTGGACACCCAACCCACTGGGAGCAGTGGATGAGGGGAATTTCTTGGAAACCATCCTGACCATCTATCTCTAAAAGACTGCAAGACCCTACAACGTATTCTGAGAACAGCTGAAAAGATCAGGGTTTCGCCACCCACCATCAACACATCAATACTGTGAACAACTCCTCCTGCCCCTCTCATAGACGCGTCATCCTTTCAACATCTGGTAGACTGTAACAAGTTATCCATGCTACCACCACCAGGTTCTCAAACACCCTCAGAATACCAACAATCAACTGGACTAGTCAACTCAAACCCAGTGTGACTACCCATACCACTGTACACCGATCAGCCATAACATTCAAAACACTGACCGGTGAAGAGAGTTATACTAATTATCTCATTACAATGGCACCTGTCAAGAAGTGGGATATATTAGGCAGCAAGAGAACAGTCAGTTCTTGAAGTTGACATGTTGGATGCAGGAAAAATGGGCAAGCATAAGGATCTGAGTGACTTTGACAAGGGTCATATTGTGATGGCGAGATGACTGGGTCTGAGCATCTCCAAAATGGCACATCTTGTAGGGTGTTCCCAGTATGCAGTGGTTTGTATCTACCAAAAGCGGTCTAAGGATCCAAAGGACAATTGGTGAACCGGTGACAGGGTCATGGGTGTTGAAGGCTCAGTGATTCACATGGGGCATGAAGGTGAGCCCATATGGTCCAATCCCAAACCCAAGAAGAGCTACTATAGCACAAACTGCTGAAAAAGTAAATGCTGACACCTTTCTGTTTCAGTCAGCGTTAATTAGGTTACTTCAATTACTCCATTGAAGTATTGAAATGGAAAATATTATTATTTTCAATTAAACATGGTCACAGGCCTCCAAGACCTGGTAAGTGTTGGCATGGTGATTTTTGTTGGTTTTGTTCCTCTTTATGTCACATTGCTTAAATGTGTGTGTGTGTGTGTGTGTGGGGGGGGGGGGATAAAATTTTTTTTTAACAAACTACCCCATGTGAACTTTTCCGAAACACATTTCCATGACTTCTTTTTTTTTTGTTTGCAAAGCAAGCTTGAATACTTCAGTAGTTACTTCGCCCAGGAGTCCACCAGGGGGCGAGGTATTGTTTTCAGTGGGGTTTCTTTGTTTGCTTCTTTGTTAAAAATATAACAGGAAAATGGCTGGACCAATCTTTATGAAACTTTCAGGATAGATGGGTTCTCAAATAGAACCTCCAACATTTTGAGGGTCATCCAGTGAAAGTCAGCAAAAAGGTCAAAATAATTTTTGTTGTGGCTACTGCCTCATATAGAAGTGCTAGCCACTACGTCATCATGCTGCAAGAGTGTATCAGTCGCGCACTGTGCATGTGCATACACATATTCTGATTAAAATGGCCGGTGAGTGTATACAATTTGGTTTACCATTCGAAATAATTGGACTAGACTAAAGAAATCACTTTCAGACATGTTAATGCTTATTTCAGAGGGAAAGTGCGTTCCACTGAGCTCTAGCGTCGGGCCATTTCCAGGAAATAAGAGTTTGGGTCGTGGCGATAGCGTGTGTATGTCAGCCTAGGTTTGGAGGTTTCAGGTTCGAAAACTGTAAGAGAAAAATAATATAAAGCATGGACACTTGGTAGGGCAAAGGGGGGTAATAAGCTCCAGGGGGTATTAAGCCCCACTGTACAGTTAATATAATTTTTTTTTTTCTACTCAAGCACCAGCCATTCATTCTAGTGACCTGTTATCCAATCAGAATGTGTTTTTCTTTTGCATAAAGTTTGATTGGCGCCAATCAGATGAATTCTTATGCCTACTTAAGTGCAACTGGGGCTTAATGCCCCACTATTGTGGGTAATAGGCCCCGTTACAAATTGTTAATTTTCTTAAAACCTGCTTGTTTTTGCCAGTAAACTGTTTATTGAAGAATTGCAGTCAATGTTTCTGTTTATTTTTACTATGTTTATAGATACCTTCTGTCCCATGTCTTGAAAAATGGTGAAAAAAAAAACTGAAAGTATGGGGCCTAATGCCCCCCTTTGCCCTATTCTGGTGTCAAAGACATAGATTGTAAACCTCGTCCTAATAACACTTCTACAATTTACGTTTTATATATCACATTCTATGTTTTACCTTTGCATAATAGTTAATGATGACTCATAGCAGGAAATTGGTCAAAAAGAATTGTGTTTAAAAAAAATCTTAAAGTTCTGGGAAAGAGCAGCAACCATGTTTTGGTCCAGTGGAATCTTTTGAGATGCAGCATGCATTGCTTTGAATGATGTAAGCTGTTTTCACTGTCTTGATTGATTTTTAAAAAAATCTATTATTTAAATGTATTTACTTGCTGCATTGCAATATGTGTAATGTGGAAAGGAAATTGATTACACATCACTAGTGGTTTTGTATAGATTTAAAAAAAATTAGCAATGCATCGTTTTTTATAAAGGAAGAAAAGGGCCAGTGAACTCATCCTCTGACGCGCTCTGAGACATTGGATGCATCAGCATGTCACTTTTTGGCAGTCTTTTACAGAAAGACTTCGGCTCAGTGGCCTTTCATTGGCCTTTTAAAAATGAATACCCTACAAGAACAGAGGAGATTCAGGAATGGCCAAAAGTTGGACACATCTTAGCTTGCCAACTGACTTTGCTGAGTGCCAAGTGATGTCATTGAGTGGGTTACTAAAGATAGTGCCTTTAGTGATTTTCAAAAAGATATATTTTTTATTTTTTTACAGAAATACTTAAGGTTTTATCCTTGTGCTGAACATTGTGTTGTATATTGATGATATACCCTGTTGTCTTTAATTGATTCTGGTATGTATTTACCAAGCATAACTTGGCATAATGCATATTTCCCTCATTTCTACTGGTAGCAGGTATCTTGTATTCCATATGATTCAGTTTTTGTTTTAATAAACACTATACCTTTTTGTCTATAGCTGCTTATTAACTCAAACACAAGTATGAAGTAAAAGGGGGAAATTTTTAATGTATATAATGATATAAATACAGGCTGCCTATTAAATGAATACATGAAAAACAAGGGAAATTCTGATTAATGGAAAGAAAAGGGCCACTAACATGAACATTTTGAATTAAAGGGATAGATAACAGCCAAGTCAATCCTGTAATGACAAACTGGCTTCCTTTTGTTGAGAGGGAATCTTTCCATTTTGCTGTATCACTCAGGGTATTGGGTTAGATTAGCATGCAAGCATTCTCCAATCCTTTGGATGAAATATTGGGGTGTCTTCCTAGTTTTACCTTATTTTCTCTCCAGAGAATGTAAAGATTTCCTGTTGCTGTCAAGATTTAATTGACTTCTACAGCCCAGATAACTACTCTAGAGCTTATAGCGGTATCTATTAAATTGCACAACTGTTCACTGTTTTCCCTCCCCATCTTTTCCAGGCACTTTTTTTAAATGTACACGCTTATGGAAAAGCTGTCAAGGTGCAGGATACAAGATGAGGTGTCGACGCTTATCCAGCACAACCATCATAGAATCTGTTAAATCTACACAGACAAAGGTGTTTGCACTGTGGGATGAGGTAGTAGGTTGTGTAGTTTTAGGGTCACACCCACACTGGGAGATAACTATACAGCCTACTGTCTTTCTCAGGGTGTCAAGGAATCGGCTGCATCATCTTGTGTTGTCACACTAAGTAGTGGGAGAGGGTGTAGGGAATGCAGTGTCATAAGATATTGGTGACACTGGCCTAATTCATTGTTGGACTTGGATGTTGAAGATTGTGCTTTCACAGTGTGAGGTAGTAGATTGTATAGTTGTGGGATAGTGATGTTATCCTGTCTGGAAGATAACTATACAATCTATTGCCTTCCCTGAGGAGCAGAGATTCAGCCAGATTACCTCTCAAAATTGTTTAATGTGAAGTCCATAACAATGACTTGTTAATGAATAATACCGTTGTCTTATGTAAATAAGTCCTTGTTTTTTAATTAATAAACAACTGTCATTCATAATGTCTCCTGGCCGTGTGTGTGTGTGATAAATCATGCAATAATAGCAACGATGATCTGCACAGACAGGAATATAGTCAGCACTGTTGCTCAGCAAATGTGACTATGAATGTGTAAGTTGATTTATATATTTAAAAATATCTGTGCAGTATTACTGTTCAGTAATTCATCAGTCTTTTCTTTCAGTTAGTATAATATATGCAAAACATGGTAGTACATGATTAATTCTGATTTACTCAATGGTTGCGGTTCCAGCTTTTAACCGGGAGATGGCGCACTTCAATAATTATTTTAACCCAAACGTAAACGCCAGCATGTTGTATAAAGACTAAACTCTTAGATCGAAACCTCCAGGTCTATGATTATACAAAGCAATGTCCGAATGTCCAGTTTAATTTAATTGCTACACTTGTCTTTAGATAAGCTTGTAAACCAGGCACCATTTCCAGTATATCATTAACAGCTTTGTAAAATATTACAGCCATTATGGGATGTCATGCACGAGATCCATTGGACTACCCGATTACCTGGCTTTCCGCCTACCTGAGATACAAATATTGTGTAGTTTGTACGTTAACACCTATAATAAACGCTTAAAGACTGGAACATTCACCAGTTTTATCGATGTCAACTAATTTTATCTAGACTGAAGTTTAAAAATGTCCAAGCTAATGTGGGTTGGAGATAAATATCTAGGATTTCAACACTTTAAATCGTCCTGACTGACTGACTGATAGTGTGAAAATTGCTTTGGTGGAGAAAGGTCCTTTTAATATCCAGTGCTCTTTTGATGGCGTCAGTAACTTGTATTAAATGCATTTGACAAGATATAGGACCCTTACTGTTATGTTCACAAAGTTCTTTGTACAATGAAATTCTTAGTGTTTACATTCTTCATGGCTGATGCAGTAGGAAGTATAGACAAAGGTAATAATACCTAGATAAATATTTGTGACTAGGTGCATAGTTTGAGTTGTTTAAAAAAAATCCAAAAACTCATGTTTCCAAGAAATCCCTAAATATTTTTCAACTCAAACTGATGTGCATAATGATCAAAAGTAAAGAGACAAACAAATGCTGAGTGAATGTGTATTTCAAGTTTTAGTGCAATAAATTTTTGCATACGTTAAAATTGCATTTATTGTAGTGAAAGGGTTTGTCAGCCCAATAAGTTTATTTAAAACTGATTTTGTAGCATTTTTTAAATTGAATATTTTTCACTAAGGGTCCTACATAACCTCTTGTAAGCTAAATAAGCATATTTAATAAGATGATGAGTAGGTCGGGGGGAGCAGAGGGGCACCGTGGAGAGAATCAAAAACCTCTCTCATGGGAGGAGCAAACGGGTGCAGGCAAAAGAGATAAAAAGCTCTGTTAAAGAAGCTCGAGCTACCGCGCGGATTAACCTCCATCAGACTAGACAAACACCGCACACTGGAAAAGAAATGTTGAACCTGTTCACGCATTTCTGCCCTCGTCTGATCGACGGTTTTAAATGACTGCTAAATTAGACTTCGTCCCAAAAATAGCGCCAGGTAACGCGGAAGCAGACTCGGGACCAGAGTCTCCACATTCAGAGGCAGCTGAGAGTAAACTCCAGCGTTTCAGCCTCGCGGCTTTTTGCGTACCGGAGCGCAGCGGATAAAGCAATTCCTCTGGAGATGAGCTCCGTGTAAATACCGCCCTTACATTCCGTACAAGATCGGAGGACCTGCAGAGAGAACAAGGGTAGCAATGAGAAATTATTTAGCGTAATTATTTCAGCTTACTGTGCTGAAGGAGTTTTGGAAGCTTAGAAGGATCTCAGCTCAGGTGCGCGGCGGAGCGCTGCATCCCCGCTAAAGCAGGGACCTTACACACACACGCACACACCGGACTCACACTCCCTGCCGAACTAAACCAAACGGCACCATGAGCAGGAAAACGCGCCGCTGGATTTTTCACATTTTCCTCTGTCTGGGGATTATTTATCTGAAAATCGGGTGAGTTTAAGAAAAGTTCCACTTTACCTGCTTTGCTATCATTTGATTTTGCCTTGTTAAGCCGGTCCATTAAGTAAAAACACACTATTATACTATTACAGTAAAGCTATATTAATGACAGATATATGGTTTCGGCTTGATTTTGATGGATGGTGTTTTTTTTTTCTCAGTCTCCTTGTTGATGAAATTGCAAGGATTATGGCTTATGCGCAGTAATGTTTTAATGTTTATTACAGTGTTGTACACTACATCTCCTAGTGAGCTATTTATATGATACACTGATGATAAACAAGTAGCCTGAATTTGTTGCGCCCATGCTGCATTAGTTCAGTCAGTGATGGTGATGTTATGAGTGAAGGAACTCCACACTGAAGGGAAATTACGCAAAAAAAAAAAGTGTCGTTTGGCTTGCACTTTGCACCAAGAGCAACCAAAAATGAGGCAAAACTAGACAAGTACGGAAAATGACGCAGAACATCGTCTTCACTTTGTGTTTAATGAGACATGACGTGCGCCTTTTTTTTTTTTTTAAATAAAAAAAGTGTATATATAATTTTTTAACTACTTGTATTAATTTATATATTTTTTATCTCCACAGCGGCTTCTCATCCGTGGTGGCACTTGGAGCGAGCATCATCTGTAATAAAATCCCAGGTCTTGCTCCCCGTCAGCGGACGATCTGCCAGAGCCGCCCGGACGCGATCATCGTGATCGGAGAAGGAGCGCAGATGGGCATCAACGAGTGTCAGTTCCAGTTCCGCCACAGCCGCTGGAACTGCTCTGCCCTCGGAGAGAGGACCGTCTTTGGAAAAGAGTTGAAAGTGGGTATGTTACACAACCATTTACTGTATCCGTAGAATTAGAGGAAATATAACCTATTTCCAAGCTATAGCCTAGAAATTAACTGCTTAATGCCATTTTCATTCAAGTTTATGATCGGAAAGCTGTGAAAATCTGGAACAATCCAAAGTTATGTTCATTAATCAAATCTGCAAATGAATCCTGATTCCAATCCTGGTTACTACCTTGAATGAATGATTGATTTATATTTTGTGGCCAGTTCATTTGTATCAGTAACAACCTGAGATGAGATAATGAACTCGGAGTAGCTATTTGTGCATATGCATGAATTGCATATGTTCATGAAATATACCATATAATGACACATCAACCTGAGTTTCTGTGATCTCGGGCAAGATACAGGCCTATTAATAACCTCATTGTAACTCTGCACCAGTTTCTAATTCTGCACTGCTATTATTCACCTCTATAGATAAATTGATTGCGGAATGTATTATACCTCTGGAGAACCTTTTCAGTAGTTCTGAACTCAAAACGTTGAAAAGGAAAACGGCACAAAAAATCATTTAGTTCTTTCGATTTAGCTGATAATGGAACTGCACACTAAAACACAAGCTATGAGTTGGCAAATAACTCTGTTATAACTGGAAGTGGTTTGTCAGTAGATGTATAGCTGCTGATTTGCTTGCAGCATTTTGTACTTAGTGCCCTCCTGTAATGTCATGTCAAACATGCCTCCGTTCCTTTCACACAGCAAGTATCAACGTGGCTGAATTTACGGCCTCTCTAACAACCCCGTTTCTCAAAAGAAGCCTTTTTCTAGTCATCCTGTCTTATCTGTAGATTTTAATGATTTGCTAGTCGGGCTTTTCACTTTTCCACGGGTATAAGTTACAGAGTGTGAATGAAGGGACTAAATAGTACAGTATTTTAGGGAAATGTAACCATATGTCACCATAGATAAACAAAACAAAACTAGCTAAGAGAGAGTTTTTTCCTTGGGGTAATACTATCTATTTTCCAGCCTAAAACCCAAGCCTATTTAGGGCTTCTTTAGTGCTATTGAACCTCTGACACTTGATGAATTGTTATGTGAAGGACTTTGCTTTAGTTTCATAGCCTTTTTGGCTGGTGGGAAAAAGGAGCCAGGATTATTGGGACGTTTGTCTGTAAAAGATGGCTGTAGGGATCTTGATGCTCAAATGACTGACCTACCCTGGAAATAAATCCAGGGATCATATTTAACGTAATTTCTCCGATTTCCTCTCATCTTGCGTTCAGTTGGATTGAAGCAGTATTGAAATTGTGTTGTTGAGACTCTGCAAAGATCTGTAGAGACTTGTATCCATCGCTGAAGGTGAAGCTGTGTTTTATCCCTCGGCATCAAAGATGAGTGACTTGAGAAAAAGTAAAGAGAAAAAGGGCAGGTTTGCTGCAAGCTCATGCATTACCCAAAAATTTCCCCCAATCCTTCTCATTCTTGAGCAGCACACTTTCATGGCTGACAGGATCTTTCTTTTTGGTTGCTGATTATATTGTTTGATACAGGAAGCACGGACCGGCTTTATCTGAGCACCATTTGAATGACAATGATACAGAGTGGCCAAACATTAATTTGATAGCAGTTGTAATTCCCAGCTGTGGTGTTTGCCCACACCTATACTGTCTAGCATTTCTATAGTCAGGACAAAATAGAGTGGGAAAATGGTCTAACAGTACTGGTTTCAGAGGCCAGACCTGCAGCAGCATTCACAGTAGCCAAGCGCTGAGAGATGAAGAGTGGTGGTTAATCCTCATAAGGCAGTTCAGAAGGAGGTGAAGTAATGCTTGCTCATGTTCAGGGCCTGGTACCATATGCTCTGGGCTTGGCATCAAAATGGAGGATTCTTCTTTCAGGAGTGTGCCACAGCATTACTTTTTAAAGCTTGGATGATTGCATTTCCAGTGTGATCCAGTTACCAAACATACCGATGGGAATAGAGCGGAGTTCTGGAACACATAACTGCATAATTTATATTTGTTTTATCTTGTGTTTTTCAAGTGGAACCCTCACCATCCCCCTTTCTCACACTTAAGCACCCTCCGGCATGTTTGAAAAATAGTTTCCCCCCACCAGCATTGTCTCAAGCCCAGACAAGTACATTGTGTGAGGTTTAGAAATTAACCTCTTGCATTTACAGTTTTGGCAAGAGACATCTCTCACAAGATCATACCAAGCCACTGATTCAGACTTCTGTAATGTAACGAAACCCATGTCATAACACACATGTTTTATGGCTTGCTTATCAGTTGAGTTTGTGTGCAGATTATCTTGATTTAAGTAAACATAGCCCAAGTAATATACTTAATAAAAAGACTATTTCATCCTGGCCTATGGACAAGTGGTTTTTAGAACTTTGCTTTTGTGAAATCTTCTGTATGCGCTAACCTTTCCATTGAACGTGTCTCTTCTGTCTTGGCATCAAGCCCAAGGAACTCATAAAAATCTCCAGATAATTGATGCCCCAAACAAGCCTTTCGTAAATTGCTTGGGCACTGCTCCAAGATGTTTATCAACTGCAGGTCAACACATACCAGTGTTCGTGTTAGTCTGGAGGCCCTGAGAAAGCTCTGAGAATATTCTGCACTCGTTCATAACTTGCAAGATGCACTAATCAGCTGACAGCTTGAATGGACATTTATTGGTCACCAGTGACTATGAAAATGACTTCATAAAGCCATATCAATGAGAAATGCTTCACTAGTAATGTTTTGTACAGAATTTGAAATGGGAGACAAGTTTAAACACTCAGCCAACTTAAAGGACATAGATTTCTTAGTTCAAGGTGTGTAAATGATTTCTAGAAGAGTCAACAGTTGATGATTCATTAATCCAAATGATGATTTGTACGTTTCCAGGAGAGCTCAGGTAACTCAGTACTGATCAATAGATCTTAAAAGCATGACAGCTTGCTCTTTGCTTAAGAGTTTCCTAAGAATCTTGTTCTTGTGTATAATCATGTTTCAACTGAAACTGTGTCTGGATTTCTTCTGTTTCTAGTGTGGAGTAGGAACGGTTTAAAAATCAGTCTTAAGATCATAAACAATCTAAAACTCTGATACAGTTTACTTTTATACATCTCACTCACACACAAAGTGTGTCACTGCAAACTTGCATCGATTCTAATGAACACAACCCTGAAAGAGACTGTTGGAATTCACCATGATGAGTAGAGGCTGGCTCATAGGTCACAAGTCAGTCTTCCTGTTAGACTTATTGTTAGCCTGTCTTAAGGAAATAAATGAAAGGTTTAAGACAAATCTTTAGGAGTTTAAGTCAAAACAACTAGTCATGGTGCATTGCAACACATACCTAATAGTGCTTTGAATTGTGTCTTTTCAAAGGTCTTTGTTACATTTCTGTGGCTACATAAGTGAATAATACTCTTAACCTGGAAGTGCCCTGCTTAGCAGTGGCAATCAATTATCTGAGTCTTCTTGCCAGAAGAGATTCTGCATGCCTGGGGGACTCACCTCCGCTGGGTGGATCCCTCTTTCTGACGGAAGCTGGGAAAGAGTCCAAACGTACTGCGTGCCCCCGATCTCTACCACTCTATTGTCTCTTAAATAAACCCTTGTTCACTATGCTTGTGAAAGAGGCAGGCTATTCCTTCCTTCGCTGGAATGGTCATCACAGCGCAATCATACAGTTATTTGTCTTAATGTTTCCTTTCCCTTGACAACTGAAGGACAATTATTCCATGTCAAATAAAGCCCTGAATTGCCTAGATCGCCTGCCATTCATTTTCTTACCACTGCTAACTTGCATAATCTCAAGTTCTGTATTATCTCCATATTAGCCTATTTTCAGCAAGTCTGATAGTTGTTCAAATCACTCACCTCATCTAATGAGGCAGAAGCACAAAGACAGAATGATAAATGAATATCACTTGGCAAAACTTGTGCATATTGCTGTTGAAAGTTAAACTATGTCAAGCATGTGCACAGGCTTGATCTGGCCTGAGAAAGCAGATCTTATTGGCAATGAGTCTGATTTTGTAAATGTTCTCTTTTTACAGGGAGTAAAGAAGCAGCTTTCACCTATGCTATCATTGCTGCTGGGGTTGCCCATGCTATCACAGCTGCCTGCACCCAGGGAACCTTGAGTGGCTGCGGGTGCGATAAAGAGAAACAAGGATTCTACAACCAGGAAGAGGGCTGGAAGTGGGGAGGCTGCTCAGCTGACATCCGCTATGGCCTGAGCTTTTCCAAGATGTTTGTGGATGCACGGGAAATAAAGCAAAACGCCAGGACTCTCATGAACCTTCATAACAATGAAGTGGGGCGTAAGGTATGTACAAGAGAATGATGCCATGCACTCTGTTTTGGTTAAAATGATGCTTAACTAAAGGTGGAATAATATGAGAGTTTTTTTTTCTAGCTTGAAAGCTTTTGTGCTTGGCAATTAAAAAAAAAAGAACATGAAAATTCACTAATTGCATGACAGATTATGGCGCATAAATTTTTGACCAAAGAAAAATAAGGTGAAATAAACATTTAAGGAAAAAACAATTCCATCGAATGGCCTGAATTAGTGGGATGTCAATTGCTAAGCACTAAACAGAAATGAAAGTCAAGTAGTGATATGCTGCTTCAATATACCACTATAAATATTGTTTCATAAATTCTCAAATATACCATCATATTAACATTGTCATTTTAAGATACATAGGTATAAAAAGTCTTTGATCACCGCTTTTACAAAACCTAGAGCATCTGGAGCCTGATATCAACATCAGAATCATTGGCACTTCTCCAGAGAATGAGCAAAAACTACTGTATGAAATGAACAGCACATAATCATATCAAACAGCTAGTTATCTTTCACACAACAAAACTAATTTATATGCATTTGTTTATTAATGCATTTCCTCTCAAAAACGTGTGGCAAACTTAACACCCTCAAATTATATTTAAAAAAACAATTATAATGCTGCGCACTATAAATTTTAAATGCTTAATTACCAAGAACTGCCTTTAAATATGTGGTTACATTTGCATAAACTTTGTCCTTCAGCACCATGGGCAAAGAACCTTCAACACGAGAGACAGATGGTTTTTACCCAGCACACAGAAATGGTTGCAGAAACACAAAATCGCTAATGTGTAATAGCAATATCTCAGTATCCTGATTGGAACCCTTTTAAGAATCACGTGTTTGAATTAAAGAGGGCAATCCACATGTGCAAACATTAGAATATAAATTACAAATGTTCTGCAGGAGACTGGAACCTTGTTCGACATTTTTGAAGTTGCTCAGTGCATGTATTCTCTCCGGGGAAGGCTTCACTAAATATCAATTGTAGAAGTACCAATAATTTTGAAACAGAAGATTCTGCACTATTAAAATGTTTATAACTAAAATTATACAGCTGTCCTATACTCGTACACATCTGCACATATTAATTTTGTCTAATTTTCATTCAAGGTGCCAATAATTTTCAGCTTGATTGCATGTTAATGAGCTGCTGTGTTTAATATCCCCAGCAACATCATGCTGATTTAAAAAAAAAAAAATGGCAGTCAGTATTTCAACCCCCCCCCCCCCTTAAAGAAAGAACAGCAAGGGCTTTTACATGGAAATGCGCTGATTCACCTTAAGCTGAGTAATCGCTGAATCTCCTCACTTGTGTTCCAAGAGATAGTGAAACCTTTAATGTTTCTTGAGGGTTTTTTTCGGCATTTACTGGTTTTGTTATACTGAGCGATGTCACTGAATATTACAAAACCTTTTTTGGGCAACCCTCTAAAATGTACATGAGACACTGGACTAAGCATGATGGCTTATTGGAATAAGTTACATGATTAGGCTTGACAACTTAAAGTTCAAACTAAGCTATAACTAATTGGATACACATTGATGCAAACAGTAGCTACCTTTACCTTTCCAGAAAAACGTACCTGTTGTGATAACAACTTTGTCAATATTTGCTTAAAGAGTGTGAGTGGAGACTGTTTCAGCACTCTGGACAGATCATCAAATCTTTCAAGGCAAGATGAGGTCATAACCTTCTTGTATGGACTCTGTCCTTTATGAAGAGCTGTCTTTGGTGATTTACTAGGTCTCATTCTGAAATCACATATTCA